>VXAB01010408.1:40872-241178 GCA_013399175.1 Odontophorus gujanensis | reverse complement strand
AAAAGAAAAAAAAAAGAAAAGAAAAGAAAAGAAAAAAAGAACACACGACCCTTTAGAGCAATTGTTACTCTATTCTTTTTCCTCAGATGTTTCCTTTATTTCTCAGTGCCTACCACTTTTATTCTTGTTTTAAGAGACTTTCAAATTTTACATATGATAGCAATCCAGCACTGCATATTTGTATAGACATTGTACTTTAATATCTTAGTTTTGCATTATTTCTTCTAGAACTGGGAAGCTTACAGTTGGTTGAATCTGATTACAATTATACTATTAAAGAAAAGACTTTGTTACTTATGTGTTATTGTGTTTGATGGAGGTATAAGGCTACCTTTTATCATAAAGCCTTCCAGTTTGTGTTTCAGAAATAAATAAGAATATTTATAAAGATGAGACAGGAATAACACTTGATTTTTTGATATCTGAAGAATTTATTAATAAAGATATTTACATACTCGGAAGTTTTGCAAATCTATCACTAAATTTCAGTTAAGAATGCACAAGATATATACTGATGCTCTTTAGCTGCTTTAAAAAGGCAAGGTAGCCAGTTTTGAGATGTACTTTTGCCTGTTTTCATTCTCTCTCTTCAGTATCTTTGCCTTCAATCTTGTCAAATTTTGTAAAATAGTGCATGTGAAGGAAGACTAAATGACAGCAGAAAATGGAATGTTGCTGGTTTTGAATTGTCACTGCCAGAAAACTCAACTACTGTGTTTTTGTAGATGGCCTCTGCGGTGTTCCCAGTATAATAGTCATTTCAGGTCCCAGTTGCCCACAAGAGCTTGGTGTGCCTTCTCAAAGCCTGCCCCTCTCACTTATTCCCAGTGCCCGTGAATCATCACCAGTGACCTCTCTGCCTGCCTTCATATTGGACCTTAGGGTGAGCAGCAGAGGGCTCAGTTCAGCCTCTTTCAGAACTATACTGTTCACTCTACTCCAACATAAAGACTAGACATGTCCTGTCACCCTGTCATCCTGCCTTCTACTCAAATATTTCTCCATTCCTAGATATTGCTTCTTATGTCAAGGATGGCCTATTTTCTTAATAGCCTTTATCAAAATTATTCTGTAAATCCAAATGTGTATTCAAAATTTAATATATACAATTGTGTTTTAATTCCCATTGTATTTTGCCTTGTATACATTACTTTCTTGATGCTTTAGACTGTCTAGTACTAGTATATGCTCTTAGCTGTGCACCTCCTTTTTTCTGAAATACCTCTTCATTAGTTGGCGACATGGCTTTTCTGATAGAAGGACACTGATGACATCAACTGTATACTTATATTAAAGTTCACGTTTCTGTTCTTATCTCCATTTTAAACTGAATTATTTTCACAGAGGAATTTACATTTGAGATAAATCTTTCTATTCTCTGCTTTAAATTGAGTCTTCAGAAAAGTTCAGGATAATTGGTTGCTACTTTCATCCTTAAATGAATTAAATATGGGCTAAGGGTTATTTCTGTGCTTTTCTAACTGAAAGATTTTAATCTATTGCGTAAGGAACTTAATGCAAATTCAGTATCTCAGGTGAAGATAGAAACAATATATCTATGGCTTAGATAGATACATACTCTTACTTTCTCCAAATGAAGATAAAGTAAATGAATTTTCAGCTGGACAATAGATGTCAGTGATTGGGAGGGAGGTTATTTCTGTTGAATCATAGCAGTATTGCTGAAAATGTTAAAAAATTCAATGTTGATGTATGTATGTAGTTTCTGATAATATATTAACTTACATTCATTAAATCATCCTTTCAATAATCAGTGCATTTGTAGCTTGCCAGCTGATGCTACTGAAATGCCTGCTTGATCTATAGCAAATTATAGCTGTATTTAGATATATCTATTTGAAGAATTCCTTAAGATAAGTCGTGAAATTTATGATAGAGAATCTGATGAACCTTTATTTTTCTGTTTCACTTCTGCAAAAAAAATTCTGATTATGTTTAATAAAATGGTGTGCCTGGACTATACTGTTTTTTGTTGTTGATTGTTTGTTTGTTTTTGAGGAAAAAAAAGATGAGATGAGGTACTTGATAGCTTTAGATGTCACCACTGAATAGGAGAGTACATTGTACATTGGAGATGGATTATGATTCAGAATGGATAACCTAACCTGTAGAAAATGTGTAGACGTAAGTCACCTGGATTGCCATTCTTGAAATTCAAGGTGTTTCTTCCTTGTCACTCAAAACTTAGTTCTGCAAATGTTTCAATAGTTTTCTCAAATTAAGTTAAATCAAATTCTTTGTGAAAATATTTACATGATTGAGCTTTGGGATAGAAGAAAAAGAAAAGAGAAAATCATCATACAGGTAGAGGGAACGGTATGCAGAAATATACCTGATCTGTCAGCTAAATATTATTAGAAAGATCTAAGTAATTTCATTAGATTTCTTTTGAAAAAGAGGAAGAATATACTATTGAAGTTGACAGTTTAAATTAAGATGTTGATGCCTACACACTAGAACACTTTTTATGTATAAATAGGATAATTGTAACAGACTGCACAAAAGGCTGGAGTTTTGTCCCTATTTGTATTGTTCAGTGAAGCATAAGAAGCATCAGTAAGACTCTCATGAAATATAAAACGAGTACAAATCCCTGTACCTTTAAAATAATTGGCTTTATGTTTGTGCATGTACAGCAGCCAAGGGCTTAATGAAAACTTTAAAAGCTTTCATTCATACAGTCTCATGGAGTGTGAACAGTCGGGTAGAAGATGTTGATAGACTGCCTCGTTATAGTGGTGCCTGTGCCATTTAATCACAAAGTAAACAGTAAGCTAGTGGCTTCTTAAAATGCGGAGTGGGATTTTTCTGTTTAAAACCTGTTTTGAGCAAGGTGATCTCAGTTGACTCAAGAAAATGCTATTGCATCCTATTTATGTTGGTTTGCACATAATTTCCTTAAAATTTAAGATGGATAAACCTTATTGATATGCAGAGCTGTCAAAATATTAGCATTAATTGTTATATTTATCAAAAAAATAACAAATTAACTGTGAAAGCTCTCCATCACTTCTCTCCTTTCTCTTTTTTTCTTTCCCTATAAGTATCAAAATAATACTGCATAGCTGGTGAAGTTATTCTGAATTCTTTGTCATTTTTGTGCAATTCTCTTTACGAAAATGTATGCCAAAAATTCAAATCACAAAATTCTAGTCAGAATCAGATGAAAGTTAAAATTCTACATGAAAAAGTACTTGGATTTTAATATGGCTAAGTATATTGCCACCTACATTTTAAGAATGAGATATATTTGATCATAATCAATTCCATTGCATAATGCTGTCTTATTGTAGACATCAAGATTTTACTCTTTTTAGTCATCATTTAAAATACCATGTTAACAACAATATTACAGTATTTGCCAAGTACTAAATAATTAATTTCTTCTTAATCATGAGGGTGAATTTTTGTAATTATAACACTGAAGTTTCATCTTAATGGTATGGTTAAACTTTAAGAAAATATGTTATTAAATCCTCCCTGATGGTATTCCATTTATAATATTCTGGTCAGCAAATAGAACCTTTTGTTTATAGGTATACAGAGTTTGTATTAAAAGTATGAATGAGTGTGTCATATGCACTGTGATTCATTTTCTTTCTTTTTAAGAAAGAGGTAAATGGTGGGAAGAGTGCGAGGCCCGTTAAACATAAATTACTTTGTGATATTTTCTATGGTTATTCAGATCCACAGTAGAATTCTTTCCTATGGACAACTGTAATGAAAGTCTGTGCAAGAGCTTCTATCCCAAGTAGCTTGTCAAAATGGGACTGAAAAGTCTTGTTTAAGAACAAGCTGAGTGTCAGTTTTCTGTATAGAGCTGGATTGTGCCTTCTGGTTAAGGCAATCTGCATTGTGAATTATTTAAGTAGTGAAGAATTCTTGCATTTAAAGTTTGAATGAGCACATATCTGCTTCATTGAATCAATCTCACTGAAGTTAAGTGGAGTCTACTTGTATCTATCAGGAGCTTCTATATGCAGATGCCTGTATTTTATGAGAAGTATGAGATAGCTAAATGGACTGATGCTATCGACAGAGACCTTCTCTTCAGACAATGCAATCTGAGTAGCTATAGAGAAGTAGGAAATACTGACACTTTTCCAGTTATTGAACCTGTTCAATATTATTAAATTAATATTTAATATATTAGTAATCTTGATAATGTGTCAAAGGGAAGCAGAAAAACAGACTGAAGAAGAGCTGCATTCAGTTATAACGGGAGAAAGAATTCCCATGAATACAAAGTGCTGTTGGTAAGTTAACCTTTCTGCTGTAAAGGTGACGTGTAAAATATGAGAAGCTATTCCAAGTCAAATTGAATCATATGGTTGAAGTAAACAAGTTCCATCTCTACTTTCCATTTTGCCTAATTGGATAGTTAATAAAAGCCACTACAGTTCACAAATTTTTCCTTTGTTCTTCATCCATTTATCTTTGATTTGCTATTGCATTAAAATAGTGTTCAGTGAATTCCAAATTCCACGTACTCTTCCTTAAAGCTTGCCTTTTGTGCACACTCATAAGCTACAATAAATTTGATTTCGAATTCAGAAATTTGACAGCTGCTTTGTTATAGTTTACTTTCTACATATGTAAATATACATTGATATTTACATAAGCGAGTAAATGTCACTGTTTCTATGTGCATATTTTTAATTAAATATGTACAAAGTACGTATGAAACGAAGTGCCAGTTTTTGTGCTGGGCTCTTACAGAGCATAGCATAGTGACTCTTTGTCTTGCCAAAATCCATATTTTTTATGTTCCAGTAAAGAGATTTGTGTTTGGAGTCATGAGAAAGTCCTAACATTTCTCATTTATCATCCAAAAATGGGACATGGATCAGAAGAAAAAGAGGTTTCTCATTAATACTTCAGCCAAATATCTGTCTTTCCCCTCAAAAAAAGGAAACACAGAAGCACTGTGGACTAAGAATCTTGAAGGGACAACCTTTCTTACAGAGTTTAAATATATTTCTGTCTGCAAGCAGTAGAGTATTGATCCTGTTTTTCTGGAATAAATTGAGTTTTCCATTGATAGAATGCAGATCTTAACAAAAAGGAACAATCTTTATTCAGGGGAGCAATATAAAATAGTGAAGAGTTTGATTGTTTAAAAAACTGCATAAAAAGTTCAAGATCAGCATTTTTAATTTAATTTTCAAACATGGTATATTTTGTTTGATTGTGTGCTTTAGCAGATCACAAGAATTCAGTGACTACTATGAGAACTGGTTAAGAACTGACATAAAATTGTTAAGGACAGATGGGAACTTTCTGTCCTAATACTCTTTAAAAAGAAGTACAGCTACAACAAGATTTTTTAAATACCTAATTAAAGAATAGCTGTAAATTTTAATTAATGTTTTCCCCTATTAAATCTAAAAATTCAAAATAAATATTTCATTTTGTATTAGATATGAAAATACATATCATATTTATGATATTCACTGGATATGCATTGCGGTCATTAACTCAAAATTTGTATGTTTAGAAAATGAATGGTTTCAGATTATTTACCTTAGAACTTTTTAGTATGTAACTTTAAAAAACTCATGCTTTCATCTATTCTGTAACTAAAGCTAAACTTGAGATACAGGAGTTTTCTGCTGGCAAACTTCCTGAAAAGCTTGTACAGTACTTAACATATTGACTGATTAAAATGACTAACTGAACTGGGGAGTCTTTGCTAAAGAGTGGCAAATAGTCATTATCCTTTTAATTTCGTACTTAATGTTATTATAATTCAGATATTGTTACAAAACAGTGCTTTTACACTCTAATTATTCTGTCACTTTGTTAGTTTGCTATTTGTCTGAATTACGGCTTATTCCAAGATGAAAATGTAGCTGAGATTATCGTGATGACAAATGAACCAGTCCTGGTCACCTAAAGGTTAATAATCAGAATTCTGGATAATTTAATCTGTAACTGTTTCTCTCATCCCACTTACAATGCCTGCCTGTACAACTGCTCAGAGTACCATAGAAGCTGAAATAATTCATTGTACAGTCCAAAACTGTTCTTCAAGGCTCCGAGTACAGTTAGACTAATTATAGCAACTGTATTTTAGCTAATAAAAACCTATGGTAAGATAAGAAAACATAGAATTTAAAAAATTGAGCTGTCATTTTGCTTTCTAGATTTTTTTTAAATCTGTTGACATTAGTCATTTGAAACTTTATAGAATGTAATCATCTATGTGCAGTTATCAGGCACAGAAAAATGTCGGTACTATACCCACTCCACCATCCTGCTTATTCCCAAGGTATAGGTTTGATAAACTGCTTGCATTGTACTTTTAAAATTTGTTGCCTTTTTGTTGATTTTGCATGAAGGTGTGCTAATTGCAGTCAGTTACTGTAATACTAGACATCTATGAGCCTGGAATTGGACAAAGATAACCAATTCATATTATGTAGGACACTGAACAGGCAGCAGATGGTAATAAGCTTCAGTCAACACCAAGCTGGGCAGGATTTACAACACCAAACTCGACGTGGAAAATTCAAAATCCCGAGGCTAATCCCATGAGCAAACCGTTCTGCGTAATTGTCTCTTTCTATAATATGTACGTTACATGTTCCGTTCTAAGCTAAATGAATAAACATCATTTAATGTACTGTCGGTAGGATTTTACTAATGTATTTATTACTTCCTCTTTCAAGGGATGTTATAATGATGTTTTCACTTAAAGTAATTAGAATGTATTTTTAACAGGAAAACGTCAGATTATAATTACAGAGCATTATGCTGTACTTTTAATGATTTTGCTCTTTAGTAAAATGAACAGTGAGATTCATTTTTACATAAAGTTATTATCTTGCTCTCCCAGTGTAATATTGGCTTCCTACACAGGCTGTTACACTGCCTGGGTTGTCACAGCTGTTAGGTCAGGGGCCATTGTCTTAGATCAAAATAGAAAAAAATGAAGATGAATAAATATTTACAGCTGCATACCTGTAATGTGATTCTTCATTAATAATGTTAATATTCTGAGGCAAGACAGAGATGGTGTCTTAACAGTATAGCAGGAAGTTAAATATGTGAAGGTTTTACTGTTAGTTTTGTATTTATAGTTCCTAGTGTTGCAAGTTGAAGACAGAAAATAAATCCAGTGCAATAGCAGCAAATGTTTCAAATGATGAAGGCAAGTATACCTTGTCATGTGTATTCAGACAATAAAGAAGAATACAGTAGAAGGTAGGGTAAATTAAATTCCACGTTTCACATTAAAGGCAGAGTATAAGCAACCAAAACATGTTTTGTGGGGCATTAGTGTGTACTGATTGCTGGCTTAAACACTCATTAGAAAAGCAGACCAATCGCAAAACACTATATGTGGAGCATGGCAGATAGGTCTTTGTATGTTGGTTGATCTTAAAATAATGTTGTTTTTTTTTATAATTCCATGGAAACTACAATAGACACAGCCAGCACAATAACACTGCCTGATAGAGCAAATTCTCAGTCATAAAACAAACAAACAAACAAACTTTTTCACCAGCATTAGCAAAATATTATCATTTAGCATAAACTGAGAGTGCAGCAATTACCTTTGAACAATTACATAGCCAGAATTTATACCCAAGTCCATATCACCTTCAGAAGATTTTTTTCTTAAAAATGCTTAGCAAGTTACAGTTTGATCATACTCTAGGATGTACTTTAAAAAAAGCAGGGACTAGTGAAAGTAAGTGTTATGAAATCAAAACTATGCAAATGAATACCTTAAAATGAAGAAAAGATTCTGACCAAAAAAAGCAATCGTAAAACCCCATTCTGTACCGTGGAGAGACAGGAACTCATACCATTTTTACAGCTTTGATTCATAAGTTTACAGGCTGAAATGTTTTAGGTTGACATCAGCATCATCTAGCATTCTCCCACATCAACCCTGACTTGTCTCTTCCATACAGAAACCTCTCTTAGCAAAAGTATCACGGTTGTCAGATGCTGTTGTTTTGACTGATAAAATAGGTGGAAGTAGTAAATGGGTCACTCCAAAAGTAATTTCAATGGAAACTACAGCAGATGCAAAAAGCACAATAACACTATTCAGTAGAGCACATTCTCAGCTATAAAAGTCTTCTTTTTCAACATAGTCATAACCATTAGGTATGTGTTTTTGCCAGCAATGACCAAGAGCCTGCGTGATGCACTCCTAAATATCTTCACAGGCAGAGGTGACCCACTGTTACTGTCACCACTGCTGAAACAAACCACCCACCTTATCACTGTACTCCATGGTTTCCTTAAACATTCGTCTAGCATTGATGAGTGCCAGTGGGTTCCATATTTTCCACACAGGGGAATTGAATGACACACCTTTGCTTCATATGCACTTTTGTGTCAGGCACTGTTTTGTCAGACTCTCTTGGCTACCATGTGTGGCATTGCAAAAAAATGTAATGCAGAATTGGTGTGAAGGTTCAGTCTCTACTGCCATATCACCAACACCTTTGTGTGCCAACATAATAAAATAGAAGGTGTTACTTTTGGAGCAGCCCTCCTATATCTACCAGTTTGTGTACATGAACTGTAATAATATGGGCAAAATGGCAGTAGCTGTGGACTCTGTAATAGTACCACTGGAAAGATGCGTCACTTTTCTTCTGAGCTGCTGAGTCTTTTGGAAGGATTTTGGCTGAGCTGTTTTGGAATGTTTTTCTCAAAGTACATTAAGGAAGCAGGCTACTTCTGAACATTAAGTCTTTTAACAGGTGTAGAAATTTCTGATCTCATTCATTTACAATAAAAGAGAAATCACACATTACTGAGGTTAGCTGAATCAATCTTCTGTATGAGACCCAAGAAAGATATGAGCTATTATTGTCTTTGAATGTGTTTACTTACATGCTCCCTTCCTGTGAAACGTGGTTATTTAAAAGCAAAAAAAGTAAAAATGATGAGTTGTGCTGTGTTGAAAAGGTGAGGTGGAATAGGAAAAATTTAGAGATTTTATTTAGGAATTAGAATTTAGAAGTTACAGCCAATGTATTTTGAAACCTGTGTACTTTGACATCGTGTATTACCGCTATTATCTCTTGGGCAAATACTCATACTTGTTAGATGTTTCACAGCACTGTGCTCATGTATAAAGGGTGATTTGGTGACTTCAGTAGCCTGGGACGAATGAAGTTCTGAACTCAGGGAACTTCAAGCAAGAAACCAGCTCATTGCCTTCTTAGAAAGGCTGGGTGAGAAATGGCCTGGAATGAGTGAAGGCAAGCTAGGAAATCTTATTCCCTGAGATATGGGACTGAGTGTAATGATCACAGGAAAAATGGTGCTGAATAAGTTCACAGCACTGAGCTGAAATTGAAGGAAATATGGGGGGTGAGAGGGTGGAGTTGGAGTTCAGAAGATAAGGTAAGTTCAGAAAGGCGTAGTAAGCAAAGTATATTTATACTATAGCTCGTATCTTTTTGAGACAGGTTCCTGGTATGTTAAGAATAATTTAAAATTTGACTACACTTAGGTGTTGAGGTTCTTTCACTATCTCATGAAGCATGAATTGCAAATCCTGTGTCAAAAATCACGTATCTTGCCAGTTTTCTTTCCATCCAGCTAGCCATTTCTCTCTTAAGGAACTAGGCATTATCAATCAAAGCATCTAACAGGATTTTATGGGATACGTTATGCTTGAAGATGGTCCATTCTTTATCCCTCCTCTGACTGACAGAAATATTCTCATCTGATTATAGGACATCTTCTCATAGTATCACAGAATAGCTTACACTGGAAGGGAACTTAAAGAACGTCTAACTCCACAGTGGAGGTCGCACAAAGGCATTAAATCCTCCAGCACTGGGTAGCTGTCTGTTTAAGATGAGCTACCTGTGTCTGAGCGCCACTGGGACCATTTTGTCCTACTAGAAGCTATTAAGCTTTGATTTTGTTGTGGTGAATCCCAAAAACACAAGACTTGTGGTCATACTAATTGTTGGTTTGGTATGTGAGTAGGCTGGAATTGTAATGATGTGAGTTGGGAAGATGTAAAATAAGGAGGTTTAATTCTTTACTGAAACTCTCTGTAAAAGGCTGAAATTCTATGGAAGGTGGAGTGTGTGTTCCATGTGTTATTAGGTTTTTCTTCCTGATTTTTTCCTTTTTGTTAGAGGACTGCTTTTGTGTAGTTAACTTATGAAAATATACTATGAATGCTCTTATAGTAGCATGGTGATTAATTGCCTTAACTGTATGAAAAACATAACAGTTAACATTCAAATTATATTTTTATTAGCTTTAAGGTTTCTCCTGAGAAATATACTCTATAGGATTCTTTTGGAAAAACATGCGTACTATATTGAAATGTCATGTGAATTCATGCCTGTGGTACTTGGTAATTATTTTTATTTTTACAGGTATCTTAAGCAATTATGAACTATTTAGTAATGTGGAGGCTTTTTTCCAAGACTTTTTTTGTTATCTGATAACAAAACCTATGCAGTTCTGAATGTCAATTTGCTATTAGTGTTGTTTAGCAAATAATAAATGTTCAAAGTGTGCAAGAAAATTTTAGATCAACTGCATGTTTAAAACGAAGTATGCTTTGTGTTTTATATCTGAAGGATATGTTGACTGCAACTGAAGTAAAACTTGAGGTCATCCCTTATTTAGGCAATAAATTCTATAATGAAAATAATGTAAGGAATGAAGTGAGTTATGAAATCCACTGACTGCTTCAAAATGGTCATCCATCCACTGCTGGAGGCATACTGGAAATAGCTTCCCTATTAATAATAGTTTAATTTTTTATATATATATTATTTTTACCAATATTCTAACTGAAGTTATAGAGTTTGGTCTACTTGAAATTAGACGTGCTTGAATACTTGAAAACTGCTCCCTCCACCATGCTCTTCCTTCAGCTTTCAGTGACGGTAAAGCCATGATGATGCTTGGGAAACTGGTGTATTGCTATGGAAATGGTTGTGATGTCACAAGTTTAGCATTTATTCTTCATTGCAAGATCCAACGCAAAGCGGTAAGTGAGAGAGAAATGTCAAGACTACAGTAACTGTAGTCGAGAAAAAAATAGTACGTTAATTGAGATTATTAAAATTCATCTTGGCATCCAGATTTTTTTTTTTTTTCAATATTGTTGATCATTTAAGCACTTGTGTGAATTTTGATTCAAAGTGTGCCCAATTCAAAGTGATCTGAGAAAAAGTGTTTTTCAGCCTAGGAATTAGAATGCTTAAAAGGGGTGTCAAATTATGGCAGAGCTTAGCTTACATCAGTGCCCTGTTGTCCTACCTTTTATCTTCTGTGAAATAGTGTAATTTCCCAGTAAGCTGTAAGTTCTCATTCTCAGTAATTTCAAGATACTAGCAAAGAAGTGGAAAAAGGAAGTACCAGCAATCATTTGCTTTGAAATTTCTGTTGAGATATCTGTATGTATGCCTTTGGGGGAAGGAGTTATGACAGACACTTATTTTGTTTGATTTAGAAGGGTTAAGAAAAGATAATTATGGAGATGGGAAGACAATATTGTTGAAACAATACAAGGAGGAAGAGTAATGACCATTTCTGAGATTGTTACTCCTCTTGTATTGCTGCAGTGCAGTGAATCTCTCTCCATGGATTTGAATAAGAACATTCAGGTTTGGGGTGAGTGATTTTTAGGGGCTGTCCACAGGACTGTAGCCACAGGAGATACTTCTAATATAAAACATGAATCTGAGTCATAACTCTCCTCTGAGTTGTCCTGAATGGTAACAATGATGAATTGGCCATTCCTAGGGTAGCTCAGTATTGCGGACAACCATCCTGGCCTTCAGGTCTGACTATCCATATGTCTTCTTTTGAGAACTGATGCTAATTATTTTAATCTCTCTGAAAAATAATTATTTAGTAAGACAAGATAAAAAAAAACAACTAGTGCTTTTCCTACTTTAATTTTCAGAAATCATGTTTGTTTGTCCATCTTGTGTTAGTCTTGAAAATATGATTCCCTGGGGGTAGAAGAAATGCTTATATATGAAAAGAAAAATGAAAGTAGGGTAAAATAAAAAGAAGGCTAGCTAGTCTCTTCATGTTATTTACCACTGTCACTATTTTCTTGAAGGGGTATACTACTAGAAATTGAAAATGATGTGTTTTTTTGTTTTTTTTTTTTAATTTTTGTTGCTTCTGGTTTGTCTGACAACCTGCCAATAGCTTGAAGCAACTTGCTATGCTTGTCTACAGCAGCATTTGTAGTTGTTTAGATGAAAAATGAATTACTTAAAATTTCATTTTTCATCCTAGGTGTCTTCTTCTCACAAAAGTTTTTGCCTTATTCATTCAGCTATCATTAATTGCAGATGACATGTAGGATGTTCCAGTCTCTGTTTTGAATCTTACTAATATTAGATTGGTAACAAAAAGGTTAGAAATGCAAAGAAGTTACATTTTAAGATCAAGTAACTTTTAATTTCTAATTTGAAATGTGCTAAGCGCTTTCCTGAAACTTACAGAAGGCAATTGATTTGTAGCTGTAGCCTCCCTCTATATTCATGATGGATGTTATAATCAGAAAGACTATTACAGTGACAGGCCTGTAAACACGGATTTGTGCAGTGCTGCTCTTCAAGTATAACACAGAAAAGAGGAAAAGAGTGGCATTACAGAAATAAATAACTTACAAAATCTTATGGTGCCTATGTACCTTCTATAAAGTTTAACAATTGTCATATGTAAAAAAAATAATTTTGAAGTGTCCCAGAGGTTTTTGTGGTACAAGAATCTAGATGATATGCTCAAAGCTTTGAGAGCTTGTGTAGTACCTTGTGTAGCAGTAAGTAAAATCACCCATTTTTGTAATAGTGGATAAAACTCTCATCCCAGACATGGACTTATATTTCTCCCTTCTCACCTTAAAAATAATGGAAAGCATCATCATTCCAGAGTTTGAATTCTTAAATACTGTTCATCTTTTCTTCAGATCCTTATGTTTTTGTGCATGTTTTGAACTGTGCTAAGACTGTAAAGTTATGCAATTCAGAGGCATAAAGCATGATGGATTTAGGAAAAAACAAAGAAAATAAGATTGCATATCCTTAGTCTATTGTCAAACAGCTGGTTCAGCCCAGTTCTGTGACTAATGGGGTAGGAGGACCCACGGACCCATGCCCTAGGAAAGGAGAAAGGGGAAGAGGGGAAAGGGCAGGGAGATGGGCCTAAAAACAAAACAGTGGCAGCAATCTGAGGAGAAAAGTTAATTTACTATATATAATATCAGAATGCAAAACTCCACAAAATAATACAGTATAATTAGAATCGAAGGTAATAAATATAATAAAATGAGAGAGAGTGTCCAAAGTCTGAAGGCCTTACTCTAATGCTGAAGGCAAGGCATCTGGGGAGCATACACGCTGCCAAGACGATCAGAAAGGGAAGAGAGAGGACGTCTCGTGACATGTGAACAGGTTTTACCTATGAACAGGAAACAGAAAGAGAACAGTGTGCAGTCCTCTGGGATATGTTGTTCTTCTCTTCTGAGACAAGTATATACAGAACTATCGATGATGCATGGAACTGGAGCATTAAGTCTTTAACTCCCAGTGCACTACATGTTATCATGTAGAATACTGATAACAAAAAATCATAAATCCATGACATCTATGCAAAACATTTTTCTTTAAAAATGACTGAAGTATGTCCATAAACACTGTAATCAATTTACAGCTACTCAGTAGGTCACAAGCATTGTTAAAAGTTACTCCATCATAGAAGGCCACCAGATTTGTCAAGCGCCAACCTCTCTCAGTGAAGTCAAGCTGGCTGTCTCAGATCACCTGCTTATCCCTCATGTGCTTTAATGTGTCTTCCAAGAGGATTTATTCCATGATCTTCCTGGACACAGAGATGAGGCTTACTGTCCTGTAGTTCCACTCCTCCCTCCTTTTCTTGTACATGGGAGTGATGCTTGCCATTTTCGAGTCCCCAGCAACTTCACCTGATAAGTAGCTGTAAGAAGAATGTGGGAGGAGGAATGGAAAGAGTGGCCAAGATTGGCTTGGGAAAAGCAACATGTATTAATGCTTTATACATTTTCAAAAGTAGAACTTGACAGAAAACTGCTCTGATACCTTCTAGCGATTTGCTTTGGCTTGACAGCCCTGTTTCCATCCTCATTTATGTCCCATTTTAAAGACAATAAAAGGAAAACTAAGGGGAATAAAAAGCCTGTGTCTGTAGAGAAATCTCTCTCCAACCCTCTCCAGAGAGAAACATACTAATTTTGGCACTGAACTAAAATGTAAGTATTTAAGGTTGCATTTAGTCATTAATTCACACATTCATATGACAATGGAGGTTATCTAGTCCATCAGCCCTAAGTGGAACTATTGACTAATATTATACAATTTTAAAATAATCTCAACCATCATATCAAACTTTTGCTGCTCACAATTTGAAATAATTCTCTGCAGCAGTAATGAAAGTACTACTAAAATAGATTTCCTAATTTAAACACTCTCTTATACAACACACACTGTTTCTTTGACAGTTACACGAAATTTGAATCACCATTGGCAACATCTGAAGGAGTGCATTAGAATGCTCCTTCAGTCAGCAAAGCTTTTAACTTTTTTTTTTTTTAAAAAAGATGATACCCTTTGTTTACATCTTCTGTGGTAATAAAATTTCCAGATATGGTGCCTATAAATCAGTTAAATTTTGATATCTTCTGTGCCAGCATTTTGATGGTATGCACTCTGCACAACAAAGTATTTGAGTAGTTATACACAGACACTCAGCCATTTAATTGTGGGTGTATTTTTAGTGCAAACACCCACTTAAGTGACTTATCTCTGAAGAGGTGGTGTATTGTTTTTGAAAGAACATGACCTTAAAGGAATTAAGTATATGCTGCATTGTGTTAATGAATTAGTTTGTGGGTCACTGGGGGATTTATATGTTTTTTTGATCTTGCCTTGCTTTTCCTGAAAAATTATCAAAGGCTTATTATTTTCTACAATAAATTAAATTGCTATTTTTTATTTGTAGAAATAACAAGGGATTGAAGGGAGAAAACACTTATAAGTTTGCCTTTAAAATAATCCAATTTTAAATAAGCACTGAGACTCTAAGACTAAACACAGAACGCAGCCTAATCCAAAGTTATTGATATTTTGGCTGGACAGAAACTAATGATTATCCAAACCGTCGTGAGACAGGTTAGTTTTACCCTACTGATGATGTGTTGTTGCGCTAGTAATCCTAGTAATGCATTTGAACTAGTCCAAAACAAAACTCTTTTTTCTGGTTTCAAGGGTTTTATACCCCTTCAATTGTAATTGGAGGTTGTTTGAAGACTTCTATAACTGAAGATAAAGAGAAGAAAGTTGTGGCTTTCTCACAATGTTTGGATGATGAACAACACTGAAAGACAAACTGGGAATGTATGGACTATGTGCAAATTCTGTCAAGACAACTCTGGTGTTCTTGCAAGGAAGATTATGATTATGATTAATAGTACTGTGCTTCTAGAAAGAGCTTTTCCAGAAGATGAGCTCTGGTATTGTTCTGTGTAAGTATGAATTGTAAATGTATTGCCATACTTTTTTTTGTTTGTTTGTTTGTTTCTTTTTTAAACTGTTTTGAGTGATCTTTTTTATTTTTTTCCAGTGTGCACAAAAGAAAATTCTGAAAAGGAACAGGGAAATATTAATGTATCCCTGTTCAGAGTAATTTTGACCACCCATCTTAGGGACAGTATTTTGAAACCAAACTTATTTTTGTTAAATACAATACTTCTCTCTTCCTGTTTGTTGTTGGTGACAATCCTGCTTTCACTCTGTTCCAAGATGCAAGTAGCTGAATAACAAGATCATCACTTGCAGAGGATGACTGGAGAATCTGAATATAAATAAGATCAGAAACAGAGTAGTTAGTGCTATTAGATTCCTGAAAGACTAAATTAAATAGAAAAAACTAATACCTCAAAGACCTCTGGACTTCAGTGGTTGAACCATTAAAATGCCTGTACCATTAAAATCAACTGCTTTGTAAAGGCGTTTCTGCAGACTTTAAAAGCAAGATAGGAGCATCTAAAATATCTAGAAAATATTTTAAAGCATTCTGCACCAAAACAGCTATTGTAGAATATTTTAATTTGCTACATCTCCTATAAGAATAGGAGACTTCAAATATGTGTATACCATGGAAATAATTCTCTATGGCATTTCAGTATAGATATGGAACGTACCCTGTGAGACCATTACTAATGCTAATAACATTCCTTAATTGCTATGTTGCTAATAAGAGAAGAATGCAGACTATTCACAGCAGAAAAGGAATTTTGTCGTATGCAACAGTTGAAATAGCCACAGTAATGGAGGTAACAGTAAAGAAATGTAGAATCCTGCATAAATCAAAATTCTTTTCACTCTAAAGTTTTCTGATAGATGTTCCATAATGAGTCAGCTCCACTTACATAATATTTTTATTCATTTATAAAATCTAAAATCATAAATCTATCATAAATCATGACTGTACTCATTTAAGGTGATAACTGAGTGATGTCTAAAGTCCTGCAGGGCAGACTTGAAGAGACCTGAGGGAAAACAATAGAAAGCTGTGACTTATTAATTTGAAATGTAGAAGAGATGAAGGAGAAATTGTGTACTGTACAATAACAAGGACTGAGTAGGATTCTTATAAAAGAAGTAGAACAAAAGGTTCTGTCATCAAAAGGCAAGATGGTTCAGGATTCTCAGCTACTGCATGTCAGAGAGGCAACCTGTAAATGAACTGATGCTGCCAGTTCACTATTGAATGCTGTATTGAGCTACTGCATCTGCACTTGAATAGTTCTTCCTTGGGATAGATTTATCTTAATCCATGTTAAAAGAACTCAGGACAGTAGAAGAATATACTAAAACAAATAATTTGGGGTCAAAGGCAATAATCTGTTTGTGCAGGTGTTAGCTTCAAGAATAAAATTTGTTGCTTGGTTATGGCTCATGAATTAATGCCCAACAAAAGCTCTCTCTTTTAAGCTTAAGGCTTGTGTAGTAGCCACTGATCACCTATGAAAAAAATGAAGCATCACTGTGAAATGCCCAGTATGTTTTTTTCTACAAAGTAAATAGATCAAGAAAAGACACTTTCTGTGGAGTCTTGACATGCAGGAATATGTGTGGTGAGCTGGCCAACTGGTATAATGTACATAAACTCTTACCTTGAATAAGGAAAGAATTTCTCATAATGCATATAGAAGAATTGCCATACTTCGATGAGGAAAAAGAAAAAAAAGACTGAATTCATGATCTGGCAAATATTTTTAGCTCATGATTCATACTGTGCTCTTATTGAGAGTGGGTATTATTAAAGCTAGATTTAAATAATTAATAACTATTTTATTGACTTTACTAGATAGTTTCCTTACAGTCTGCATAATTTAGTTTGTAACTATTGTATTTACTGTTTTTTTTGCATGGAAAAAAGCTGACTTGTTCTGACTTTCTAAGTGAACCGATTGCAGTCATATAGTCTTTGTATCTGACATGTTTCTTACTTTTAAAGCCTTAAAACTTCACAACTGCAATATGGGGATTAATCAATTAATACAGCAAAGGCAAATCTTTTGGTAGAGGTAATATTAATGTGCATACAAGAATCTTTTGTCTCCCTCTCTCCCTCTTTTATGTTAGAGTACGTCACACCTTGTAGCTGAGACCGTGACAGCAGTCACAGGAAGTAACACCGTTTTCTGCTGTTACATTTTTGATACTGCAAGTGAGAAAATAGATGTATCTTAGCTAATATTGAACCAGCATGTTATGTGCTTGTACACTGTATAGCAGCATATCAAAAGTTGTCTGTTTAATTTGACCAGAAATGTTGCAGAGTTTTTCCTCAACTACTATCAACTCCTGCCCTAGGTGGTCCCCAGAGCATAGAAAATGAAGACGTTTTATGGTTAAATGCATTTGATTAGAATATCAAAATATATAGCATCAGCTGAACAGACTAATAATTTTCTTCTGCTCAGGGGGAGTGGTTGTAAAAGGACAATCTTCTCTTCTACAAGGTCCAGAAAGCTAGTAATAATCAGAAGTGATGGCAGGTTTTTGTGGTTTGTTGGTGTTGGTTTGTTGTCACATTTTGTTTCATGTTTTTTGTTGTGTTGTTGTTGTTGTTGTTGTTGTTTGTTTTTGTTTTGTTTGTTTGTTTGTTTTCCCCTAGGATAATATAACTGTCTCAGTGAACATCTTTCCTTTAACAAAGAAATTTTCTGACACTGCCATGGCTACATGAATAAACTTTAGGTGGATCACCTATAGGGCAGACTTTTTGAGATCTGTCACAGCTAAAGAGAAGGGAATTCAAAGTGATCTTTTCAGTTTATGAACCCTGGATTTGGAGACCATCTGCTTTTTCTTTGCGTTATTCCCCTGAAGTTGCAGTGAAGTGATTCCTACTCCCTTGTACGAGGATGTTTCCCCAAAAGACAAGTTGGGTGAAGATGCAGTAACACCAGCTGTGTTTGAGCTCTTGGGGAAGCTCCTGCTAAGTTTATTTGAGTGAATGCTGGTTAAAATTTTGCCTTTGCAACAAAAGCTGTATTGAACTACACATCTTCTTAAATTTCTTTTTTGAAGAAATCAGGTATTTTTCTTTTTAATTTATTTTCAGTTTTTTTATTTATTTCATCTTTACGGAGTCCAAGTAGTTCTGAGAATACTGCCAAAATTTTTAACACAATATTAAATGACAAATTGAATATTTTTCTTTTATTGCTGCTGCAGAGGATTATTACAAATTCTGAGCTTTTAACTATTTCCATTTACCATGAGCTGTTCATCTTTTTCCCCTTCCGTTAGATTAAAAGATATAATGAAGGTCTTTGGGGGCACACTAGCATCTGTTAAATCCATGATTCTTTGGCAGGAGAAGTATTTAACCTAAAGGATATAGTAGTGCAGGTGATTGAATGTTAAGAAAACTGTGCTGTTATTAGATGTCCTCTCGAACATTGCTATTTTCAGGATTCTGCTTAAATCCTACAGCAGGTTTCATTTTGCAGAACACTCACTTCTCTACAAAATGATTTTCTCCATAAAATCTAGGTGATGTCGTAATATTGAAAGGTGAGTCAAAGCACTGGAAAAAAAAAAAAAAAAAGAAGATAAATTTGATTTGTAGGAAAACAACATATGATTGATTCATACAACCTGTTACTGTAGAGGTTTATTGAATCATACGTCATGGATAAGAGTGATTTGTAAAATTTATGTGCTCCTCTGTAGTGCAGTATATCAGAGGATGTTTGAAGGGCCTTTCTTCTACACTGGCATTTGCATTTTTTGAAGTCTTGATGTAATTAAATATGTTGCATTCATTACATACATGGTTAGAACAGTGACCAAGCACTTGCTAGCAGCACCTATAGATCACAGTTATCTTTCACTGATATCAGTGTGTTTGTTTTCCAAGATTTAGTAGATATATACTGAAGCTACAAAATATGTCCAAGAATAAAAGACTGTACCTTTTCTTTTCAGCACTGAGGATTAATTGCAGTTAGAAATTTGTACCTACATAAATTTATAGTGTCATTTAGATACAGCTCACATTTTTACTTTGTGGAATGTGCTTTAGAGTGAGGTTTCTGTATGAGAAAAGAAATGACAAGTCAGGGTTGATGTGGGAGAATGCTAGATGATGCTGATGTTTACCTGAAGAATTTCAACCTGTAAACTTATGAATCAAAGCTGTAAAAATGGTTTGAGTTCCTGTCTTTCCATAGTACAGAATGAGCTTTAGGATCACTTTCTTGTTCAGGATATTCTTTATTTCAAGGTATTCATTTGCATAGTTTTGTTTTCATAACACTTATTTTCACTAGTTCCTGCCTTTTTTTTAAAGTGCACTATGTAGGAACTGAGTAGAAGGAGTACTACCTTTCAATTTAAGTATGTCACTTCAGACTGCATCTGAATTTCCGTATTACAAAGATTCTGGCTTGTCTGTTTATTAGCATTGATTTCTCTTGCAGACATGGGAAATGCCTTAATTTTTTTGGACAACAAAGTTATGATTATCTACTAAATATGTGTAGAAGTTACTAAATTTCAGCTTTAATAATCTCATAGACAGAGAATCAAAAGTTAACAATCTTCATTGTGGTGATATTTTCATGATGTCAATATATACCTTTTTGATTAAAAACTGATGGGAGAAGTTGTGTCATATTCAAGTGCATTATATTTACTGGTAACTAATTGAAATCAAACAGTATAAAAATGGTAAAAAACAGATATTTCCACCAAACATACTCCAACTTCATCAGCTTAGGATGGAGCTGGGGAGGAGCTCTGAGGAAAGGGACCTCGGTGTCCTGGTGGATGACAGGCTGGCCATGAGCCAGCAGTGTGCCCTGGTGGCCAAGAAAGCCAATGGGATCGTTGGGTGAATTAAGAAAAGCATGGCCAGCAACTCAAGGGTGGTGATCCTCCCCTTCTACTCTGCCCTGGTAAGGCCTCACCTGGAGTATTGTGTCCAATTCTGGGCTCCCCAGTACGAAAAAGACGGGAAAAGAGTCGAGTGGAGGGCTACAGAGATGATAAAGGGCATGGAACACCTCTCTTATGAGGAAAGGCTGAGAGACCTGGATCTGTGCAGCCTTGAAAAAAGAAGACTCAGCGAGGGTCTGATCTGATCCATGTCTATAAGTAACTAAGGAGCAGAAGGCAAATGGACAAGGCTGGACTCTTTGCAGCAGTGTGTGGTGATAGGATGAGGGGAAATGGCCTCAAACAGAAGCATAGGAAGTTCTGCACAACTGTGTGTGGAAACTTCTTCCCAGTGAGGGTGATGGAGCACTGGCACAGGCTGCACAGAGAGCTGGTGCAGTCTCCTTCTCTGGAGACGTTCAAGACCCGCCTGGACACCTACCTGTGCAACCTGGGCTAGGGAGCTGCTTTGGCAGGGGGATTGGGCTATATGATCTCTTGAGGGCCCTTCCAACCCCTACAATTCTGTGAGTGGAATAAACCAGTTGTTTGAGTTTATTTTAGTTTGAGAAATTACTCAAAGCACATACTAGATAGAGTATGATCAATCTGTAACTTGCTAAATATTTTTTTAGAAATGAACCGGTGAAAGATGATATGGACTTGGCTATAAATTCTGGCTATGTAATTGTTGTTTGGTAATTGCTACTTGTTCCCTTTAAGATAAAAGAGATCCTTGAGAATTCTTGGGTGTAGTAATTTCTTTCAAATATTGCAAGTTCTAGGATTTTCCTGCTGCTTTCCTGCTAAAACTATCGTAATCTTTTTTTATTATATTTTGTTCTGATTTTCATCTGTCCTATGAGGACAGACACAGAGAGAGCTGTATTAGTTTTCCTCCAAAAGAGTCACTGAAGTTAGTGTTGCCAAAACTGAGTCAGAAATGCTGAAAGACAAAAAATGACTATTGGAACTTATTTTTATTAAAGTAATCATAACATCGATACAAATAAATAGTGATCAATTCTGTTGATGTGCAGCCTGCTATGAAACCTCAGTGCAGTATTTGTGTAAGCTGTCTTTCTGACCTTGAACTGCCCAGATAGCACTTAGGAGCAAAATAATGATGCTGAGTGTTTAAGTTGTAGGTGCCTAAGGGTTGAAAAAAATTGTATATCACCTTTCAGAAGAATACAATGTGCAATTTTTTCCAGATGCATATCCCCCTTCTTCTTTTAAATACAAGGAGAAAAAAAAAAAGACTTCAGCTCACACAGTTAAACTCTTTATATAACTTGTTACTTTAGTAGGAAAATTATTATGGTGTGCTTCGAATTCACGGAAGTCTAATAAGAGTTCTTATAGATTATATATGTATCCTGTGACTATAACACCATTGATTATTAATTATTACAAACATTTATATGAATCTATAATGATATGTTGTTGCAGCAGAAATGTGACATATATGTACTATAACTGGGTGAAATATCCGTAATTGCTGTCTAACCATCATAGTTCTCACTGATTTCAATTAAGTCCACAACGATTGATCTAATCTGAGAAGAAAAAAAGAAAAGCATTTGTAGCAGATGTTTCTAATTTCTTCTATTCCAAACTTTAAACGCCAGCATGTTTACAATCTAGAAAATGAGAATAATAAAAATATGCAATCAAAATGTTTAGGAGGCGATCTGTGACACTAAAATGTCTTGTGTTCTGTTACCTTGTAGAAGGTCATAGAGCAAGGTCTCTAAGATGAAGATTAATTTTGCTTTCTAACTAGCATGATAAAATGAAGCTCAAGTGCAAAGATATCAGACATGCTGAGATCTTTCCTTGCTTGGTACCCTTTCCTACTGTATTCAGACAGCGTTATTTATCTGAAATATTAATGGTAGTCCTTTTAAGGCACAGTTGTGGGTTTTTTAATCCACTCTTTACAGTTTAAACAGTTTGTCTTCCATTACAATAGTTATGTGAGAGATGCTTTGGTAATGTTTGAACAATAGGCAAGAGAGGGTGGAGGGTCAGAACTGGTGACAAATGAGAACTTTTCCCAAGGCTTGCTGTATCTTATGCTTAGGAGTGGGCAGCCCCGTGGGCTGTGGGTTATTTTTGCCTTGCCTCCAGCTTGGGCAGTGGGTGGCGAATGGGCATGGGGAATCCATGCTCATCCACAGGGACATGGGAAGGAGGTGCCTTGACTCCTACATCCATTTGGGAGCTCAGTACTGTGTTGGGTATTCCTCCTCACTAGCTTTATCATCTCATCCGAGTTTGCCACCCGAAGCGCACCTTCTCAGTGCAGTGGGGACTGTGTTTCAGAAAATCAGGCAACAAAATCAGTGCTGTTCAAGACAGAAGAAATGCTGTGTCTAAGTGACTTTCATAGGGACCCATAAACAAAAGTGCAATAGGGATGTCAAGTGTTGTTACAGTAGTATTGCTTTGTCTTTTTAGTGCAGAATCATGATAACTCCAGTGGATGGACTCCAGTGAAGACTTTTTGTTTTATTCTTTTGTTTTTCCACTGACTTTATTCAGCAGTTGCTCAGATTTGGTAACTTGCTCTTCAGCTGAGGCATGAATGGTTTTGTGTTCTCATTTTCCTGTTGTTTTTTTTCACATAAAATAAGTTACTGAAATTCTCTTTGATTTAAATGCACGATATGCATACCACTGAAGCAGTAAGGTGTCACCTCTAATTTCTTCTCCCTTTGCCAAAGTATGCACTGAAATAATAATAATAATAATAATAATAATAATAATAATAATAATAATGAGCGGTGTCTGTCAAAACAATGTTTTTATTTTTCTTACTATGAAAGCTACATTTTTAAATCTATGAGTTGTTTTTTTCAGTCTCATAACATACGATGTTTCTCTCACATGCCCCATCAAAAGGACGCCCATTTTTAATGGGGAAAATAAGTAAAGTAACTTTGAATTTTTCATGGTTTAGTGTTTTTTTTGTGCTCCTACTGCAGATGTGTCATCTAATAAGACAGCTCTGCACATAGGAAGCAAGGGAGGAGAAATAAAGTATCTTTTTCTTTTAATAACAAAATGTAAATGCAAGACAATATTACAATGCAGGTTTCTTCCTGGGAGAACTGTTTCAGTTGAGCTAGCAAGGAGCAGGGTGAACAATGCTTTGGTACCAGTCCTGGTTAGCAATAGTTCCTGCTGGTAGCTAGGAGCTGGTTCAGTGCTGCTTTTCTCAAAAGACAAATGTTTCTGCAGCTGATGACAGAAAATCAGATTGTTTACCAATATACATAAGAAAGGAATTGCCATTTGTGTTCTTAGAGGAATGGAAATTTCAGCGGAATCTGAAATGATCTGGAAGGAAAAGAAAAATAATAAGGCCTATACACCTGTAGCTTTCTTTTCATGTATGTGTGTGCAGTTATATAAAATGAATAGTTGAACAGTGAACAAAGTGATTTTTATTTATTTTTAAGGTTTTTTTTAAGTGTAGGGTGTGTTAGGTGGGATTTCTGGAATAATTTTCAAGGGTTTTGTCAATAAAACTTCCTACTCTAAATATTAGTGATGAATAGCAAAGCTTTATTAACTATAGATGTGGATAATAAAAGACATTAATCTACAATGAATCTTCCATTAGCCAAGTATTCAAAATTATTTTAGGAGAATGAAAAAATTTATCCTTTTTTTCCCCATAAAACTAGTTTAGTCAATGGATATCTTCAAATATGTCTTTTCTTGGATCCATTATAAATATCCATGGCAACAATAATGAACTGCACAAGGTGAACACAAATGATAATGATCCATTCAGAGGCCAACTTTGTGCATTTTAGTAAAGAATGTTAAAAAATATGAATATCAGTGGAAGAATAAGCTAAGAAGTGAATTAAACAGAAGAAAAAGTAAGAAGAGAGGATTGAGATTTTCTTCATAAATTCATTTAATGTGGTGTTTTGAGTAAGCTATAAAAAGCAATCTCTAAAAATTAGTAGAAATGGAGTTGTACTGAAAGCTGAATTTTTAACTCGAATGATTTCAGAAATCATTTTGGGGTGATCAGGTTGTTTTGTTCCAGATTTAGTATCCTCTGCTTTTGCTCAGGACAAGAATGCACAGAGGCTGTTCTCCCCTGCAAGCTTCTGCAACATCATGAATAGCACTCCCATGTGCCTTCCTTGGCCAGGGGCAGCTGAACCAGCTCTCACCTGACACTGCTGTTAATTACTGATGTGGAAGAGAACAGATAGTGAGACTGCGAATTAGATAGATAGATAGATAGATAGATAGATAGATAGATAGATAGATAGATAGATAGATAGATAGTGCTTTACCCAGCTTGGATCTTGCAAAACTGAGGGGAAGAGAGGGGTGTTGTTTGAATGGACTGCTGTACCATGGACTTAGCTGGTATTTTCATTAGAGTCCTCATCGGATTTGTACTGAACCAGTTTAGGTCCTTCTAATGGGCAATTTAATCAAAGGAAAACCCAAAAATAACATGTGTTCAGTGCTACTTTTCTGACTTTCTCTAGAAAAATGAGAAATAGAATATATAGTCTTTGTGTTCCTTGCTTTTCACACAAAATTATTAAATATCTTATGTTGTGCAGTGGGTGCTCGTCCTGGAATGGTTTAAAACTGGTTAAATGATCAAATCATTGTCATTTTTTCAAGTAAGCATGTCTGAAAAACAGACATTTAAATCTCATAGGAATTGCTAAATATGATGGAGAAAAAACTGCAAGTTGTTGCAGGGCTGATACTGGATTCTTTCACAATGGCTACACAATTATCTGGGTACTTCAGAAGTCTTTCAAAAAATTTTATTACAGCCAATGGCATCACAAAGTAGGTCAGGGATAAAAGAGTATCTCATAGCTTGTGAATAATTGAGTAGGTTTCTGTATAACAATGAGTTGCCATATAAAAGGCAAATATTTGTTTGCTGCGTGATCATACATGCACCTATTTTTTCATATTTATAGGTAAATTCTTATGCTAATATATTTTCAAGCAGTGAGGTACAAGCTATCTACTACTGTAATCACATAAAGGGCTGCTGAAAGCCAGTAGCACTGTGAAAGTTTTTACTAGATTTAGAAGTGGTTGTATGTAAAAAAAATAAAAATAAAAAAGCAATATCGAAACGCAAGGATGTACCATGTTGTATCAGGATTGCTCTCTGAGCTGTTGCCTTCTTCAGAGCTCTCCTCTCCCTAGTGGCCTGAAAAAAACAGCTGTCAATAAACTGTAGCATCAGCAGTCTCATGGTAAATCTTGAGTTCCATCCTCTTGCTATTTGACCTGTTACAGCTCATGTCTGTGTCAGCATCTTTGCATTCTTCATCACAGTGCTCAACTCTGGGAATAGGTCTAATGAGAAGCATCCATAAAGACAACTGGCATTTGGACCTCTTCAGTAAGTACTGTAAAGACCCCTCTAAAAAGCAAGGGGTCAAAATCTCCTTGAATTCTGTCAGTTCAGCTAGCCAAGCTCCAAATCCTGTGCTGGCTGATATCCAGTGAACAAAAGACTGAAGTTGTCATTCAAGAACCCCTGCTCTTTTGTCATTGAATGAGTTGCTTTGAAGTGTGCATTAGATGGCCTTTTAAAGATACTGTCATCCTCCCAGGAAGAAATCTTTCACTTAGTTTTTCTGATTTTCCACTTCCTAGGCATGCTTCCAAACTACTGGATCTAAGTGATACTTCGCATTAAAATACAGTATAACTGTGATACAAATATGAAACAAACAAACAACAGAAAGAAACCACCCCAGTCAACTGACGTGAAACTTCTGTTACCTTATCTCCAGTTGTCCAGAATTCAGGTCATCTGTAAGATACAGATTCTGTGGCTCTGCTAAAATCTGCTGTCACTGACAATGAGGTCTGAGGGTTGATCTTTTATTCTAAAAAGAAGTCTGAGAGGACTGTAAACCATTAAGGACATATAATGGAAATCAATAAAGGATTTGAAATGAAGGCAGTGATTTTTACCTTGATGAAGAACTTCTTAAGAAAAGACTTTCCTCAGAGGAAGGGAGGATGAACCAAAAATACACATAGCCTAAAAAGGAAATAGATCCCTGGAGATCCAGAAGTATTATTAAAAGAAACATTTCTATTAAATGAATAAGTATTCCCCCTTAGGACAGTTGGCACTTTTGCTTCTATTGAGGTCAAAAAGAATTGAATCTCCTGCATCTCCTGCAAATGTGGAGATTCTCATACCATAACACTGCGAAGAGCTGATATAGGCTAATCAGGAGGTAACTGTGGGGACAGTGCTATAATTTTGGTAAAATAGGTTGCAGTACTGCCAAGATTTTATTTGAAGAAAACATGATCTAATAAAGATAGTTTATGATGTCCCACAGTGTAATGCCTTTCTTTCTTTTTCTTTTTCCTTTTCTTTTTCTTTTTTTTCCAGGAAATATTATATTGTCTTTGCTTTCCCCAGGTGACGCACAGTAATATCTGGAATAGAAAGTACAGCTGTACAGTTGCCACTTCACAATCTTAGCAGGAAAAAAAACAAACAAACAGAAACTTCTGTTCTTTGA
This sequence comes from Odontophorus gujanensis, assembly GCA_013399175.1. Lineage (NCBI taxonomy): Eukaryota > Metazoa > Chordata > Aves > Galliformes > Odontophoridae > Odontophorus > Odontophorus gujanensis. The sequence goes on along the minus strand of VXAB01010408.1, from coordinate 214,144 downwards.
GAGAGGTGTGCTTGCAGAGGATTTTTTTATATGCTGTTTTGTCTTCCAAAAGTCTTCTTTGTATTTAAATGTACTGATGGTGTAGTCCAGTGGGTAGATTTTGAAAATAAAACACTTATTTTGACTGATAATACTCATCTGAGATAATGACAAAAGGATAGTGTCAGTATTATTAGACTTGTTTGTTTTTAATTACACTTAATTATTTTAATGACATGACATTTGCTGTTTATGCTCAGTTCAAAGAGCATTATACTATAAGGGAAAGCTTCTCAGTTTAGCTCTCCCTGCCTGTATTTCACTGATTTCTTTTCTCATCTCCCTTCCCTTCTTCTCAGTGGGAGATATATTTGAATAGTATTGCACTTCTTGTTATATACTATTAGATTCTGTAAAATTTCTGAAGAAATAAGGCTCTTCCCCATGTATGAATGTATCCTGGTTTCATCTAAGATCAGACCACTGGGCAGGGAAGAGCCACCTCTATGATGGCACAGGGCAGGGTGGGGCAAGATCAGGTGGCCTGAATTAAGCCAGGGTGTGTTCCATACCAGCTGACACCTTACAGAAGCCCATAAAGCTGTAGGAGGTTGGTTAGATAACAGCTGCTGCTCAGAGGGTCTGCTGGGTATTGGTTGGTGTGGAGTGAGATGTTGAGTTACTGGGGGGTATTGGTCAGCTGAACACTGGTCAGCATGTGGTAAGTAATTGCATTGTGGGTACATGTATATATTTATTAACTTTTTTTTTTTTTTTTCCTGTCTTAGTAAATAGCTTTCACCTCAGAATATGAGCTTTGTTTTATTTCCATTTCTCCCTTCCTGTTTGGGAGGAAGTGAGAGGGTGGCTGTGTGGTTCTGAAACCACACAGGGTAGGGGAACCATTAGCTAGTACTTTTTCGCGTTACTTTGAAAATATCAGTGAACTGATATCAGTGAACATGAATAGTATGAAATGCTATACTACATTGTTCGTAGAGCCATACGGTTACTGAAAAAGAAAGTGATGCAAGCTACTGTAATAGATTATAAACCCAGTCATTATCTAATCCCTTACTTGTATAATATAGTCGAGGGTTAGCCTTAACTGTCTTTCCTTTGAACTGCAAATGTTTTATTTGATAGTTTTTAAACTTTTAGCTACTGCAATACCACTAGAACTTTGGTAAATAAATCTGGGAAAAATAACCTTATCCATCAGTACAAGTAAAGGGATGACTTGCTGGAGAAGATTTCTACAGAGAACCACATGGGTGTTCTTGTGGAGAACAGGTTGGCCATGAGCCAGCAGTGTGCCCTTGTGTTCAAGAAGGCCAATGGTATCTTGGGTGTGATAAAGAGTGTGGCCATCAGGTCAAGGGAGATCATCTTGCCCTAGAAAAACCACGTTTATAATATAACACAATATTCTGTGTCCTAGTTCTGGGTTCCCCAGTTCAAAAAAGACAGGGATCTCCTAGAGCCTGGGAGAGGGCTGCAGAAATAATCAAGGGACTGGAGCATCTCCTGTGTGAGGAGAGGCTGAGAGATCTTGGTCTGTTCAGCCTGGGGAAAAGCAGACAGAGAGGGGATTTGATAAATGTTTACAAATATCTAAAGGGAGGTAAGAGGCAAATGGATGAGGCTGGTGGTGTGTAGCATTAGGACAAAGAGGCATGGACTGGAAACTGAACACAGGAAGTTCTGTACTGACATGTGAAAGAAGTTATTTACAGTAAGGATGATGGTGCACTGGAACAGGTTGCCCAGAGAGGTTGTGGAGTCTTCTCCTATTTTTGTTATTATAATAATGTGAAATCTGTTGCTATCATAGTTAGAACTGCCCGAACCCTACATAATTCTGTAGGATTCGGGCAGTTCCACGTGGTACAGTTTGTAGAAGAGGCCTGTGTTCAAGAGCCGTCTGGTCACCTATCAGTGCAACCTGCTGTAGGGTACCTGGTTTGGCTCGAGATTGAACTCTATGTTCTCTTGAGGTCCTTTCCAGCCTCTGTGATTCAGTGAAATAATCTAATAATGTACCCATAATCATGCATTTTGGGCAGAATCTTGTGTAATGTTCATTGAAATGAGAGCAATACTTTCATTTTGTTTTTTCTGGATTATTTCTTTCCTCAGTGTGTTTCCAAACTTTAATAATCTGCATAGCCTTTCCTTAGAGAGTTTGTCATTGAGCCAAGTCAGACAGCTAGATAATTTTTTTTGCCCAGTGAGTGCATTTATACTTATTTCTGTATGTTTTCTCTATGTACAGGGTTATAGTAACAACTTTTGCAACTTTTAACATAGTAAATGTGTCTGAATGGCATTGATACTCTTGTAGAAATAGAATTTTGCAAAATAAATGTGTAAACAAGAAATGTGTATAGTTATGTCTGAAAACGCTTTCCCTCATGACAGCCTTATAATTCTTTTCTTGTTCAGAGTTCATGCATTTTCTTGCACCTCCAGATATTGTCAAATTTGGAGTGTACAGGAGAGTCTGAAGTAAAAAAAGTCTGTAAAAAGTCTTAAAATGCGATGGTTTTAAAAATTCTTGTTGAGTAAACTATGTAACTGAATAAATTTGTGCTGGTTTCTACCTTAAAGTGAAAACTAATACAATTCATTGACTTTTTTTTTCCAGATTTTCAGACGATGTTGGTTGGTTTTCAAGAAGGCTTCCAGTAAAGGACCCAGGAGGCTGGAAAAGTTTCCAGATGAGAAGGCAGCATATTTCAGGAACTTCCACAAGGTAAGTCATGCCTTTCCAGTGATCTTAAGCACTGGGTATTTACCACTCTTCCATGGGAGGAGTGCTTTTGTGATATGCCTAGTTTGCATCCAGTGTGTTGGAAATCAGGTTGAAAGCCAAGTCCTGACACTAAAAATGCAGTAAACCTGTGAAGTCTCTGTAATACAAGTATTACACTCTCTTGTTTGTTTTTTTTTCCTTTAGTAAACACAAAAACCCCAATATCTGTGAAGTGACTCCTTTTTTTTTTCTTCAAACATTAGTATTTTAGACATGTGTAAAAATATCTACTTAATCAAATTGTAACCTTTATATATAAAGTAATGAACAAGTTCTGAAAATGGTGAATGCTCTAGTTGTAATTACAACAGCAATAGAATATGTACTGGTTTTTCGAGAACTCATCAAGATTTGCAAGCACTGTCAATAGTAATAATCTCTAAAGTTAAAAATTCAGGATTTACTGAATGAGGTCCTCCCTGCTTTGTCCGCCATCCTCTCTCCTGTGAAGGAAAACGGATTCTCTGAATTACATCCTCAGTCTTGATTTCATTTTTTTAATTGGTAGTACTTTGTAAATGAATTGAACATTTCTCCTTAATTGCCTCCATTCTGGTAAATGGAGATCCTTATTACCCTCTGCTCTCTTAATTACTATTACTAGTTGTACAGAGGTGGTCCAAAACTTACTGAGATTCTGTAGCAACTTGGAACCTTCTGATCACTCTTGGTTACCTTGAAGAAGGTCTGTGAATAGACAGCTTTTCTGTCTTTCCTATCAACTTTCAAATCAGTGTCCGGGAACATAAACAGTTCTTCAGTAAGTAAATCATTAGGATCTTAAGCAATTCCATTTTTTCCACATGTATTTGAGCTTGAAATGTAGCTCAAGTAAAGTTTATATTTGAAGGACTTCACCCAAATCGCTGTGTCCTACATTTATGTTCCAGACCTGGCTAGTGGGCATTGTGAACTACAGAAGATCTGAGCTGAAAAAGAAATAAATAAAATTAAAAACTGACCTTAGTAGTGCAAAACTATGAAAAATTAAAAATAGTGCTCCTCTAATTTAGTCATCATAAATAAATATTTATTAAAGTGGAGATAAGCTGGCCTTGTTGGAAAATTGACCGGTTGGGGTTTTTTTGTTTTCTTATTTTCTGGCATCCAGTCAATATGTGGGTTTATTTGGTATTCTGTAAATTCTCTAATGTTGTTATACATTGCTTTTTGTTTTTTTTTCCTAGTCATTCTCTTGTTACAAATGTAAGTAGTGGCATTAGTCCTTATAGACAAGCACCTCCTGCCAGTATCAGTGGATTTGTTGAAACATGACCTCATCTGTTCGTTCCAGTTTCTGGCATCACATTATAACTTGTTGTTACTGTAAATTTAAACATTACACCCTTGCTCAGAGAAGTTATAGCTTATCTGTACTGTTTTCCCTTGAGCATTTGTTGTAGAAGTTGTGCAGAACAGCTGTGTTTATTCTCATTACTCCAAAGAGGGCATAGAGAAGCAATAGCTCTGTAGCCATCCCAGGGGTGGCTGTGTTCTTAGGATCTGTTCCCTCAGTACTGGAAAAGGCCAAAAAGGGCGCTGCAATTTTACCAAACTAGTGAAAGTGTGTGTGTGTTTGTGTGACTGTTAGTGCTTGAATATTTTGAAAATTTTTATTTGTAAACAATCTAGAATTCAGGGTTGTGTTGTTTTCTTTCTGTTGGTTGGTTATTAGATTCTGTTTGTTTGAGACCTATTTGTGATTGAAAGAGGTGTCAAAATGTACTTGGTGCACTTTGTTTTTCATTTTAAAGTCTTAGTATGTTAATTTTTTCAAATCAGAGAGAGTTACATTTTCCTGAAATCTATATCCGTATTTTTCCCTGATGCGACATTTAAATTTCTTCAAATAGTTTGTATTTTTTTCAGTTAATATCTTGTCTGCTAACAAAATCATCTGATGGGTGTGGGCAAGTCACAGAATGTAGAGCTTTCAGGGGCAGCTATTACTTGTCTGACTGAAGTAAAATGAACGCTGTTTAAATGAATAAGTGTTACTGAAATTACTCAGTTCTGTACACCAAACAATAAAATCTGCAGTAATTATCATATCCCTCTAAAATTATGGAAGAGTCTGAATAATGTAATTGTTCAAAACAAGCATTCTCTGTGTCAAAAAACAAAATACCACAAAAAATAAATAAAATAGGAGCTGTGCTGGTAATAAAGCTGTTAGAGTTTGTGCACATCTAAGAGCAGTGTGAACACTAACTTAAAATCTTTTTCAACAAAGATTTTATTTAGATAATATAATCTTTTCTTAACAATGTTGTTAAGAAACCTGTAAGCTAAGCAAACTGATAGGACTTTGAGCTCTTACAAGTGTGGACTTTAAGTGCTTAAATGACTAGAGTTCCCTGTGAGCCTGTTCCAGTGTAGGTCTCTACTCTCCCTTCTACATCATGACAGCTTAGGGAATGAATTACAACTGTCAATTCACAAGAGTAGATAAAAAGTGGTGTCAAGAGGAGTGGAATCAGTGGCAAACCCTACATATCACAGTATAAGTAACTGCTGGAAAGTATGATCTCCTAAACAGTCTCAGACATGTTAATGGTGGTTCTTTTGTTAAGATCAATGTATTCCAGCAAAATTCAGAGGAATATTTGTGTGTGTACACTTTTGTGCAAAAGCTGCATTCTATTCTTGGAAACTAGCTGTTCAAATAGGTGTCTGTATTCTTGTAGTATTAAGCTTTAAAACAACCTGGAAGACTGAATATTTTCACTGTAAAATGTAACTAGATAGGGAAAGGGTGGGTAAGGGCATACTCAAATACTTGTGTGATGAGAAAAACATGAATTTTATAATATTTCCAAACTGCCATTGACCCCTTAGAACAGTTGAGATTGAAAGATACCTCTACAGTCCTTCTCGTTCATATTACTGCTCAGGAAACATCAGTCAGATCATGGCGTTCATAACTATGTGCAGTTGGGTGTTGGGTATCTTCTGGGATGTAGCTCCACAACCTCAGCAGGGGTAGATGTGCGGTTGTGTACCCAGGACCTAGTAAGTGAAGAAGCAAAAGAGGCTGAAGACTGAGTAATTCTTCTGGAAAGCTCTGTGAGATCCTGCTGAGCAGGAAACTGTGCCAGAGACAGCCATGTGTCCTTGGAGCAGTGGAAGCAAACTGTTCAGGGCTGCACCATTAGAAGTGTGGGCAGCAGATAGAATAAACTAAGAAGGCTTCCATCTACTCAGCACTTGTTAAGGTGTCCCTGGAGCATTTTACTCTGTTCTGGTCTCCTATCTGTTCTATGCAATAGATGCATAGAAAGAAAAAGAAAATGAAGAGAGGCTAGCAAAGAGATTAGAGGTTGGATGTGAGGGAAGCTGAAGAAACAGAAACAGCCTGGAGGAATGTAATCACAGCCTTTCAGTTCTGAAGAGATGACTGTGGAGAAATGAAAATGTTCTCTTCACAAGGAGGAACAGGGCAAGATGCAATCAATAGTGCTTGCTCTAGGGGAAGTTGTCTGAATATAAGGGGAAAAGAAGTGAGTAATGGGAACAAATAAACATCAGAGAAGGCTGACCAGAAAAGTCAGTATATACTCATTGGAATTGTAGCGTCCTGTGTACCTTAAGCAAAGGCTTCATTTTCAGGACTGGGCCTGATGATTGCTGGGGGTCCTTTCCAGGTTAGACTTTTCTGTGAACTGTGAAGTATATGTCATCCAAGTGGCTATGAGCTATTGATTATATCTATCTGCTGCTTGTATTGAGTCAAACTGGTCATGCTCTCCGCTGATTATATTTCAGTAATTTCTAGCAATGGGAAAAACATTTGTAATCTTCCTAGAGTCTTTCAAAACAGTCTCATGGGAGCTTTTTTTTTGAACTGCTCTTCTGTTACTTCATTACAGTTGAGAACTTCATGGTCAGTGTGTCAGTTATGCGCATACACAATAAACGCAACAGAGGGACAGGATGCCATTCAGAGGGACCTAGATAAGCTTGGGCAGTGGGTCTGGGTTAACCTCATGAGGTGCAACAAATCCAAATGCAAGATCTTGCACTTGTATTGAGGTAACATCCACTACAAATACAAGTTGGGAGATGAAAAGATTGGGTACAGCCCTGCTGAAAAGGACCTGAGGGTCCTGGTGTATAGGAAGCTGGACATGAGCCAGCAGTGTGTTCTTGCAGCCCAGAAAACCAGCCATATCCTGGGCTGCATCAAAAGAAGCATGGCCAGCAGGTCAAGGGAGGTGATCCTACCCCTCTATTCTGCAATGGTAAGGCATCACCTAGAGTACTGTATCCAGACGGGGAGTCCTCAGTACTGAAGAGTTTTAGACCTGTTAAAGTGCATCCAGAGGAAGGACACAAAAATGACCCAAGAGATGGAACACCTCTCCTATTAGGACAGGCTGAGAGAGCTGTTCAGCCTAGAGAGGAGAAGGCTCTGGGGAAACCTGTGAGCAACCTTTCAATATCTAGAGGGGAACTACAGGAAGGACAGGGACAGACTCTTTATTGGGGTCTGTGGAGATAGGACAAAGGGAAATAGTTTCAAGCTTAAACAGGGTGCATTTAGGTTAGGTGTAAGGAAAACTGTAAGGCTGGTGAGGCACTGGAACAGGTTCCCCAGGTTCCTGTGGTTAATGCCCTGTCCTTGGAGACTTTCAAGGTGAGTCTGGATCAGGCCCTGGGCAACCCGACAGCTGTGGGTGTCCCTGCTCATTTCAGGGGAGTTGGACTAGATGGCCTTCAGACCATCCAGTTCTTTCCAACCCTAAGGATTCTGTGACTCTGTATTCTTTTCTTTCTATAAAAATCTAGCCATGTTTTGGCAAAGTCTAAAGGCTTTGCAGATCTGCATTTTGTGCATTTTAGTTTGAAACATTTTCGACTTAGAAGTTAAAATGTCTGATGTCATCTGTAAAGTTTTATGTATGATGGAAATTCAGATAATTTTCTCTCTTGAATAATGAAATATGTTCCCTCTGGTTCTTTTGGGGATAAAGCCTGACGTTGGTTCTAACATGTGTACTTTTCATTTCTGAATACTAATTTGGGATCAGGTATCTCATTCTCTTTATGTATATATTCTTGTACCTAGGTAGCATGGAAAGAAAAATTGTTGAATGAAAGCTTAAGAGAAGAAATAAAACAAATATGGGGGGTGTTTTTTTAGGAATAAATGTGCTCTTATGGGTACATCATCTGGAAGAAAAATCAAGAGGTCTTTCTTTAGGAGCATGAGAGGAAAGGAAGCAAAAAGCCAGGGAGTGCATGCATAGAATTATAGCAACATAGAATTACTCAGGTGGGAAAAGGCCTTCAGGATAATTGAGTCCAACCACAACCTAACCTTACTACCCTAGCTCTAACAACCCACTGCTAAATCATGTCCCTGAACACCACATCCACACAGATTTTAAACACATTCAGCTGTGGTGACTCAATCACCTCCCTGGGGAACCTGTTCCAGTGCTTAATAACCCTTTCTGTAAAGAAGCTCTTCCTGGTAACCAATCTAAACTGTCCTTGCTGCAATTTGAGGCCATTGCCCCTTGTCCTGTCGCTTCTTACCAGTGAGAAGAGACCAACAGTGCTGTCAATGCAATTTCCTTTTTCAGGTACTTGAAGAGAGCAACAAGGTCTCCTTTCAGCCTCTTCTTCTGCAGGCTAAACAGCCCCATTTCCTTCAGTTGCTCCTCATAGGGCATATTCTCCAGGCCCTTCACAAGCCTTGTTGACCTTCCTTGGACCTTCTCCTGCAACTCAATGTCCTTTCTGTATTGAGGTGCCCAAAACTCATGGAACTCGAGGTGGTGTTTCACCAGGGCTGAGTACAGGGTCAGGATTACTTCCCTAGTCCTGCTCACCACACCATTCCTGATACAGGCCCAGATTCCATTGGCATTCTTGGTTACCTAGGCACACTGCTGGCTTGTATTCAACTGACTGTCTATCAGCACACTAAGGTTGCTTTTCATCAGACAGCTTTCCAGCTGCTCTTCCCCAAGCCTGTAGAGTTGCCTGGGGTTTTTGTGACCAAAATGCAGGGCCCAACACTTGGCCCTATTGAAACTCACACAGTTTACAGTCCGCTCTATCCTGGTCCCTATGTTGTGCCCTTCTACTCTCCAGTGGATCAACTTTCCCTCCCAACTTGGTATTGTCTGCATAGTGTGTCAATGGAGCTCAGTTTTTTCTGAGGCAGAGAGCAGCATGATGGATGCTTGTGAAGTGAAAATGAGATTTTGTTCAGATTTTTTGCACCAGAACAATTTTATCTGTAATTGTTGAATCACCATGGTTGGAAAAGACCTCCAAGATTATGTAGTCTTTGTACCACCAATATTCCTCCAATACCCCAGTCTTTTAGTACCACATCTACACATTTCATGAACACCTCTGGGAGCAGTGACTCAACCATCTCCCTGGGCAGCCCATTCCAGCACCCAACCACTCTTTTGGAGAAGACATTTTTCCTAATCTCCAACCTGCACCTCCTCTAACACAACTTGGGGACATTCCCTCAATTTGTGGGATCCTAGTATCTCAAATTCAAATTGTATGTTTAAAGGACATATTTTTGACTTTCGTTTCTTTTTACTGTACAGTTTTTCTGTTCCTTCCCTGTCAATGTAATCTTCACCTCTCAGAAGTGAGCAAAGTGTGAAAGGAAATTAATATTTGTGAAACCATCTGTGTGAAATGTACCTGTGTGATGACCATTATGGAAAGCCCTGAGGGAAGACAGGGTAGACTGTAATCACTGTAACATTAAGTCATGAAAATTGTATGAAACTGTGAGATTCAGAAGATTTTATAAAGCCTTTTAAGTGCAGATATGAATAAGATGGAGCCAAGCCATCCAGAACAAGAGGCACTGGATGCAGCCTAGAACTCGGGACGTTCCCTCTGAACACCCAGCAGCAATTTTGTGCTGTGTGGCTGTTGGAGCACTGGCAAAGGTTGTCCAGAGACTGTGGGGTCTCCTTCTTGGAGACCTTCAGAAACTGTCTGGACATGGATCTGGCTACAGCTCTGGATGTCTCTGCTTGAGCAGAAGTTGGACCAAATGTCTTCCAGAGAGCCCTGCTCTCCTCAGTCATTCTGTGATTCTGTGATTTATTTCAAGGTCAAAAATAGTTTATGGCTTAGGAGTGCCACAGATGAGACCTACTATGGTTCATTGCCATAAAAACATTAAGAAAATGGTAGACTAGGCCTGTAGAACTGATAGTCAATGTCATATTTGTGTTCTTTTGTTAACATTCAGCACTTGTGTCTGCATTTATCATTTTTTTCTCAATATTCTGTGTATCTATTTTCACTATTCAAGTGAAGCGTGTAGAACCGCATGAAGTTAAGAATGTTTAAGATCTAATTATCTAGCAATCTGTTTGCTAGCACTCGCAAGCAATGCTAAGTGAGGATTTTTTTTCTTAATAACAAGATTTTCCCTTTCAACTACTCTGAATTATCTGTGCATGTGTTGTGGGGGAAATATTTACTGTTCTGATGTGGAAATAGGAGGCGTAATAATTGTGTAGTAACTGTAAAAGGAGGAAAACAGATACAGGCATCAAATTACAGTGTACCAGAGAGGGAAGACAGGTTTTACTGTAAATTACTTTATTTTAGTAAAGAGAGATTAAGTATAGTGAGTCTTACAAGTACAAATGATTTCATTTAAGGTTTGAATTTTGTGGTAAGGGAAGATTTGCAACATAAATAAAGAACCATATTAGGAAAATTGGCACAGAAGTATCCAATTTTTACTTCTTCACAGAAGGAAATCTGAAATTCAAATCATCAGCTGATGAAGAAGGTTATTAAAAATGCATTAGAGTTGAAAATATAGCTGTCATAATAGGTATTCAAATTAATTTATCCCTAGTGACAGTTGAGGTAAAGTAATTTTCAAATTTATTAGGTTTGTAAGCAAAGATAGTGAAAGCATTTAAAAAAGTTTGTAAAAAATTTGGAACTATCTCATTTAAACAATTTCTAGAAGAATAGCTACATTGCCATTCCCATCATTTCCTATTCTTTCTTTTACTACTGCACTTTTTAATTTTTCATTTGCCCAAGTTTCTCTCTGTTTTATTTTTCTCTTTCTTGCATATTTTCCTTAGAGAATTCTGGACCTCTTTGAATGTATTTTTACACACACGTTTGTGTATGCACATGCTGAATTTAGGTTAATTTAAACTCATAAGTAGTCTTTCATCTAGTTGATTCCCAGCCTTAAAACTACTTTGTAAGGCGCCTCTCAGCCATGGCTTGTTGTCCCCTGTGAGTAGCACAATGAAATAAGCCGGTCTTTCCCATCTGATTTTGACCCAAGGCATTCCCATAGAGCTACAGCTGAAGTTAAAGGGCTTTTACAGCATGAAGAGGAGATAAACCTAAGGCTCAGCCACTGGCATTATATATATCATGGATGCAGTCAAAATAATTTATGTGTGTTGAATGCCTACTGCTGATTGTATTCTCTACAATTCTGTCTCAGTTTGTCAAGAGATAAACTGCAGTGATACACTTTGTAGCTAGGGTTATATCTAGCAGATTTGCAGTAAGAACTGTGTAGCTATCACTTACTGTATTCAATGATGTTACATTTTCTAAGCATGTCTTTGTTTGCAGTTTGTTTTGAAATATATTCCATATTAATAAACAGTTATTTTTAACTGAGCTTATCTAACAAACTAAGTGGGAATTGTTATGGGTCAGCCTGTAATTTACTGAAGGAAGAGGAAGATTTAAAGGTAGCTTTGGGAAAGTATGCTTCTGCTTTTCTTTTTACTCAAATAGCAGTAACATTTTTCTTTTAACTAAACAGTACCTTTGGGCTGAAAATAGAATAGGTCTGGACACAGTTGTGTTCACTGAGTGTTAAAAATGAAAACTCTGAGAAATAGAAAGTGGTTCCAACTGTCCAGTATATTTTAATAGACTCAAAAGGCTATTAACGTTCATATAATGATCTAATTCACTTGTACATTCATTGTACATTGTGAGATATTGTCTTATTAGTCTACTTGCATAATTGAAGTACTTTAACTAAATGCCCCACTTTGTTTTTCAGATATAAGCCCAATGCTATTCTTTGCACACCTAGAACCAGCAGGAAGTTTGTTCATGTCTCTCTTGTTTATTGTAGGTGAAATTTGGGAGGATAATTGGGAAACCTGTTTTATTTCAGTTGTGAATCATCTCCCTTCTCTGCCATCTCTTTAACATGGTGTTACACTTCAAGTGTGCATCTCAGTTCTAAGTTAATCTTCTTAATAAAGCATTAGTTATTTTAAATTTTGTCAACGCTCACTTTTACAGAGGTCTTATTTCTCCCATTTTTAACAGTGTGCTAACAGCAGTCTGATATTCAGTTTTCACAATGAAATAGGTCTAATTTGGGCATATATTTCAAAGGTTATTTAGGATGGTAGAGAAATGGGATTGAGGAGAAGTGGGTTTTGTACTGTAAATGATGGTCTATAAAAATACTCTTTGAAATGTGAAGGCATTTGTGGTTGTTTGGGATTTTTTAGGCATGTATTTTAAAACTCTAATTAAAATGCTTCTGAGGGGAGGAGTTGCACATACATGTGAACTGATCAGATTTTTACAATTGCTTTAAAACACAAGGCTACAAGACAAAAGCAGTTGATTCTATACAGTTCTTCAATTCTGGCACATATTGCAGCAAAGTTTGAAAGAACAAAACTTGACTGGGGGAAAACTCTCTTTCTTTGCCACTTAAAAGTGGTTGGTGTGGCAACACGCTAGTTCTTCCCTTGTAGGTTTAACTGATTAACACTGTGAAACAATGTAGAGTTTGAAGTGGCATAACGAAAGCTAATCAAATAAGTTTGAGATCCATCCTTAATTGCATTAGGTTTCATTGAGGCAAAGAACAGTTTGTAACTGCTCATGTGGTAAGTGGCCAGTTTGAATACAGCATGACTATGGATACCTTTCTCTTTTGCAAATCAGTGATAGTGACACTGAACAATATTTAGTTATAGTGGTGACTTGGAAAAAGTAGAGAGTAAAGATTAATAAATTATTGTTCCTTTACATTTAAGTTCTGAGAATTTTTAAGTTACTTTATTTGATAGCATAAATTTACCTAAGTTAGTCTACATTCCGCAAAAATACTGAAAATTTTAAACTTTTTAATTTTTTCAATCTTGATTTTATCTTGAGGGCAAGTAGAAATTATTCATTGTAATGGTGTTATCACACCTGTAAATATTTCTTCCTTTCAAACTTTACTTTCCTGCCCTGGTATTACCAGTTTACACTTATCCTGATATATTTTGAATTTATACATTCACTTTGTCCATATGTTTTTTGTTTGTTTGTTTGTTTTTTGTATTGTACTTTATCAGATAAGATTCTTGCAGCTCTTATAGGTGTGGTCTCCATTTAGTGCTTGCAGGAGTGAACGCTTACTTAATAGCAGCTTCTTGAGCCCTTACTGCTCTGAAATAGCAGCTGGAGTCCTGCCCCAGAGACATAATGTGGAGGTTGATGTGCCTCTCTTTGGAAAATTCCTGGAGAGTGTTGTTACCATAACAACTCATCTTCTTCCACGGATAAATCTGCATGCAGAGATGAGAAAAAATATTGTCTTCTCTGTTAATTGATACTGGTTTTATATGATCCATTCATTCACTTTTTTTTTCTCTTTTCCTTTCTGTTCCTCTTCTAATCTTGTGTTTTAAGTTTTGCTGTTCTTTCATACAATAGATGTTTCTTTTTCTTCTGTCTCTTCAGATTTTTTTTTGTCAAGTCTTCTTTTTCAGTCTTTTGCACTGCGTTCCTATTTTTGATGGTCATGTGCTACTCTTGTGCAGGATAAGCTGTACTGAAGTCAGGAGAAAGTGTTTCATCTTACATGTTCTGAATGTTTAATGCCATATAGTTTTGCCTAAACCCATAGGTTTAGATCCAAAAAGCCTAGCATCCCTTTCTTAGGCTTGTGGATATCTAATCCGACCTTCTGCTCTTAACAGAGCTAGCTCTGAGATCAGATCTCAGGGCTTTGTTCACTTGGTTGTAAAACCCAACAAGACCGGAGATTGTACAGCCTCTTCAAGCTGCCTGACCCACTGCTGGGCTGTCCTCAAAAGGAAAACATTGCTCCTTACATCCAGCCCCATTACTTTGTGTCTCAGTTTATGTCCACTATTTCTTTCCCACCATCCATGCACATGCAATCGTGTTGGGGTCCCAGTTCTGTGATCCCAGAGGCTTTTTTATTTTCAGGGAGACAAAACCATCTCTGTCTCTAACTGTAGCAGGATTTCTACTCTGTGGCAACTAGGCTTAAACATGTTAGAGGAGCCACAGCTCCTAACGCATCCACAGATGTTTTGTTTGAGGTATTCCTCTTTGTATTCCATCCATCTGCAGTGGACATTTTCTCCTTCAGCAGAATGACACCAGCATTAAGTGTGACTTCAAGATATTGATGGTTCACTTTTCCTTTTTCTTCCTATAATTATGGTAGTTAACATAGAACTTGCTTCATATGTTTCTCTCTTATTGTTTCTGGTTTGAGATAGTTCTCAACTGCCTGGGCACCACTCTCCTAGAGTTCCTGCTTTTTCCCATTGTGCTGGCTTTTGCTCTGTTCCATTACTGCTTGCTTGATATTACACAACAGATGGTAGTATGTGGGCCATTAGTAAGAAATATAAGGATGAACAATTACATTTTGTAGCGCTCTCTTCTGCTTCTATTCTTGCTAGATAGAAATTAAGTGACAGGAGTGTAGTGCACAATGCAAAACAGAAATCCATTTATGTAAATTCAGACCTTTTCCTATGCCCAAACAATTTTCAGAACTCTGCACAGAGGAAATAATATCAAATAGATGGAATCTCAGAATCATTTCCCTCCCCATTTCATATGGGAGGCGTATGTTTGGAAGAATTCAAACAGGATACATCCCAGAATAGAGCACTTGAGATTTTATGCATAATTTTTGTGTTTTTCATCTTTTTTGGACCTCCTTTTGTATTTTCTGTGAAATTGTATTTTTTGGTAGTGATATAGATGTAATATCTTATTTGGAAGTAATATTTCTATAGCTGCAAAAGATTTATGCAACCAATTTAAATGTACAAATTGAGCTCCAGAACCTTAGTATGCATTGTAGTCTTCACATGTCTATGTAACATAAAAGTGGATAGTGCAGACCCTAGATAAGCCCACTGTAATAATATTCCCTTCTCTGTTCAGCTCCCTAACCAGAACAGTTTTTAGCATAATAAATGTCCAGTGTAGGTCAGTAATGAGTTCAAGAGAAAGTGGATTGAATTGTTTTTAAAAGCCATCCTTTTTGAGAAGTACTTAATGTGGTTCCAAGGAAAACGATCAGTAAAATGTGAAGTTACATTGACAAGAAGGAACAAATCCATTAGTCTGAGTCATTATTTAAATTAAATGTATTTCACAATTTATTAGCGTTTCACATCTAATAAGATAATTAAGGTGACAGAAAACAAACAAACAAACAAAACCCCAACTAAATAATCATATTAATAAAACATGTTTTATAGACTAGGTACCTTATTTAAGTTGCATTGACAGAGATTGCTTAGTGATCATATCAAACATTTTGCTAAAATAATGGAAATGAGCTCTTGTAATTCTTTCCTGTAATTTACTTAGATTACAAATGCACTTTCAAAAGAAGGCTGAAGATCACTACAACATAGAACACAGACTCTCAAACAGAAAAAAAATGTGGATTATTTGTTTCTTAATTGAAAATAAGTTCTTGATATAGCTGAGCTGTTACAGCCAGAGCTCAAAACGAGTGGGAGCATTCTGAAATACTGTATTAAGACAGGTAAAGTCTAAAGCACTTTTAGAGGGACCAGAAGTTTTATCAGCAGTCTTTTATCTGACCTCTTCTGGCTAGTCAGATGTAGCTCTGCAGTTTGATTCTTGATTTACTGTACAAAAATTTTCTTTCCCATGTAACAGTTGTGATTATCAGCCCACATTGGTATATCTTGCTTGAATTTAGGCTATTACTCTTGCCACTGCAGACTGTCTTTTATTAGTCATTTCCTTTCATTGGAGCTATTTACTAGTAATCTACTTCATGACCTTATAGAAAGCAGGAAGTCGTTGTTTCTTCTAAGGTGAAGTGAGGTTAAACTTTTGAAATTTATCAAAATTTTTTTTTTCACCTTTCCCAAGTTTCTTGGTACAGAAATCTATGTAAATATAAACCAACTCTTTAGTTTTTCATGTAACTCAGTTCCCTGGCATTTAGCTATGCTTAGGATGTCCAACAGGGAATGAGAAATGAAAGCGAACTGGCATTAACATCAGATTGAGGTTCTCTATGTAGAAAGGTGACCTCATGTTCCTGTGAACATCTCAGGGTACAAATGATTACCATAAGACATAAAATAGAGAAAATCTTCAATGAAACTAGTGTGTTTGCTTTCTAAGAGAAGGCATAAACTGTTTTTCCTCTTATCTTCTTGTCTTTTTGAGTATAGATATATACTATAAACTATACCAAAAGTGTGTGTGAGTTTTGTACCCGTCTGCAGACAAAAAGCAAAAATGACAAGGGTGGGAGGATGTGCACCTTGAAACATGATTTCAAAGTGCTCTAGATATATGGGAGCAGAAAATTCTCATTTTTGTTCTGTTCAACCCTCAGTGTTCCTCTGTATAGACATTTTGTATTTTGGTGAACAATATCTGAAACTCAACAAAGTATTTTCTATTTGGATCAAGTACATTTCTCTTCCTGAGGCCATGCTGGTGATTAGTTGTGCTGATGAGGAAGCGGAGAAGTTATCTAAATTTGGGACTATGAGAGGAAGCAAGCTACAGAGTGTAAGACAGCCTTTGAGACCCTGTTACAACCTTAGACTAACCTAATATTGCACTAGGGGAATGAGATGCTGTTTATACCTATCCCAGAATATTCCCTACCTTCTATCTCTTCAGTATCCTTCCAGTAAGTCTTAACCAGAAGTAAAAGAGATGGTCTCTTCAGTAACTCTGTCAAAAAGTTGCCCAGAATGAAAATAAAAGCTTTTGTATGTGAAGAAAAATGAACAGTAACAAAAAAACAAAAAAAAAAAGATCAAGAAACCCCACTTGGTGGGATATTGAGTGATGGACATGTGAGTCAGGAATTATTCATGAGGAGCAGAACCAAGAAGGCCAGGTGCTAAAAGTCCCTTACATCTACCACTCTGAGCACCATATAGAGTACTTAACTAAATGAAAGTGTCAATGTCTAATGGAGAAAAGAAGCTCTAAATTAACACACAATAATTAGTAAAAAATTGTAAGCTGTGTAATCATAGCTTAATGCAAAAGGATCTGTTTTGCTTAATGGAAGAAATCACAAAAAAATGAAAGCAGACAAGAAAACCATTTGCAAGATTACTCACTGAACAGATAGTATTAGGGATTATATTTGTTGTTTTCTTTCATTCTAACCTTCTTCTAGAGGGACCTAACCCTACCCATAACTATAAGCAGGGGAGATATGATGGGTAGGAAATAGAAAAATGATTTTCAATTGTTGTTGTTGTTGTTTGTTGTCTCTAATCATATATATGTATTTTAAAGTAGGCAAACTTTAATACGACCATTTGAATATTTTGATCTATTTTGTGGAAAGTCTGAGTAAGTTTTAAGCATATTAAGCAATTTCCTTCTTTTTTTCCATTTTACAGATATGAGATTACCTATGGTCTATATAATTTCAGAATACTTTTATTGCAGAGAATAGCAGTGATTTAGTGAATTAGACAGAATTTTTTGACCGTCTATTGCAGTAGCACAGTGAGCAAATTTTGATATGTCTTGCTTAGTAAATGTAAATTTACATAATACTTGCTCATAAAGGAGTTTCTTCTTTTTGATAAATTTTCAATTTGATTAGTCTTTTAAAACTACTTAAAGTTGTCAAACAGACAATTTACTTCAAAAGAAGCTATGGCTACTTTGTTTCTTTTCAGTGACATTTGGATACAAATATAAAATGATGCAGTTTACCTTTAATAAGTGTTTAAAAGATATATAAAATTTAGAACTTTTAAAAATCACAGAGATAAAGCAGTCCAGTTAGCAAAACAAAGTTTGTTTTTCATTCATATAAAATAATACAAATTTTAAGGTGTTTATCTTTTAATTGCAAACATTTGGTGATTAGGAAAATGACTCATGCTTCTTCCAGAATTCAGAATTTGATTAGCTTCAGTTCTCTCTAGCAGGTGGGAGGAAAGACTTTCATAGCATTATTGCTCATCTCTGTCTTTTCATTATAATTGTGAGGGGAAGCATATAATTTCAGAGGATGAATATAGAAACAAAGATTCATACCTCCACTTGGTATTAAAAGTTACGTGTTCAATAGAAATACTAGGGGTCATATCTTTTAGCATGACCTCCCTTTTTGTCATCTCAGTATACAAGCTGGTATTATTAACTGACTTTTTTTTTCTTTTTTCTTCTGGTCAACCTGTTGACTCATCCAATAGATATAACTAGAGCAAATACTTATATATAGTTTGATACATGTCAAACAATGATGTGCCCTTGCCACAGAAAAGTTTAACAATATCCTAGGGATGCATTAGGCAAAGTGTCACCACCAGGTCAAGAGAGGTGATCCTCCCCCTCACTAATGTGGTCACACCTGGAACAATGCGTCACGTTTTGGGCATTCCAGTCTGTGACAAACATGGAGCTTCTTGAGGGAGTCCAATGGAAGGTAACAAAGCTGAAAGAACTGGAGCATTGCTCTTATGAGGAGGGACTGAGAGAGCTGGGAGTGTTCAGCCTGGAGAAGAAGAGGCTGGGGGGGGATTGTCTATAAATTGTCTATAAATACCTGAAGGAGGCATTCAGACCATGGAATCAGGTTCTTTTCTGTGCTGCTCAGTGATAGGACAAGAGGTGATTGGCAGAAACTGAAACAGAAGAGTGTCTCTCTGACCATTAGGGAACACTTCATACTCTGAGGGTAACCAAACACTGGGAAATGTGAACTTTCTCTTGGATATATTCAGAAGCCATCTATATGTGGTCCTGGGCAACTGGTTCTAGGTGTCCCTGATTGAGTAGTTGGATCGTGTGACCGCAAGAGATCCCTTCCATCCTCCACTGTTCTGTGATTCTGTGATATTCAACAGTTTTTAAGATGTGGTGATGGGACTATGTCCTAAAGTTCAGTTTCCTCCAGCAAATAAAATGCAATTTTATTATTTGTTCTTTTCACGCTGACTGTATTTCCAAGTGTATCAATGTTCTTGCATAGAAAATGTTCTGTCAGTATATTAAATAAACTTTATGTACAGATCATCAAGACAACTCATAAAGTCATCCTTATGGATTGCTAGTATGCTTCTTCAGTTGACTACAGTTACCACATTTCGAACAAAAATTACTGGGAAAATTATGTAACTTTGGTGCCAGGAATGTAAGTTTTTTTGGATTTATTAGTAAGCTTACCAATGCTGCAGGATCTTTAGGTGATAAAATAATAGAATGGCTTGGGTTGGAGGGACCTCTAAGATCACTCAGTTTCCCCTGCTTTATGCAGGCACACGCCCCTTTGGACCAGGTTGCTCAAAGTCACATCCAACCTGGATTTGAATGCTTCTAAGATGGGGCATTCAAAATCTTTAGCTCTTAAATTGTAAAGAAAATAGTAGGTCTCTACTGTCTGAGAGAGACTGAAAGAAGACTTAATATATTCTGTTGTCACTATTAATGATATTTCAATTTCCTTTTCTGTGATTCCAGAAAATAATATTTCTTCTTTTTAATGTAACAAGATCTAAGAATTTTCTGCAATGTTGTGTGCAGTCATACACTTTCTCTGAATGAAACAGTGATGTTTGCATTGGTCAGATCTTCTCTTGTCCTCTAAGCAAAAAATAGAGAAATAAATGGATTCTGGCAAAGCCTAGAAAATACATGGCTGAAAATAAAATTTTAGAGGAATTAAGAACCCATTGGTAATGCAAGTGCTTCACACATTGTTATATATGTTGACTAAGGATTTCCCTGGGCAAACTACAGGTCTGAAAACTTCATCTTAGAACACAGGAAGAATCATGGAGGCAGTTGTTTTAAAGCACCCTTCTGAGCATGTAAAGGAGAAGATCGTTTTGGGATATGGCATGAGTTAACCAAGGGTAAATGATGCCTGACCAATCTGATAGTCACTTATGATGAAATCACCAGATTTGGGAATGAGGAGAGAGCAGTGTTTGTCATCAAATACCTCAAATTTAGTAAAATTTTTGGCACTGTTCCCCTCTATGTTCTTGTATCCAAGTTCAGAAATTATGATCTGTGTGGATGGATGTCTGTATTGCAAAAAGCTGGTCAGGTTATCGGACTCAGAATGTCATAGTTAATGGTTTGTGTTCTACCAGGAAGTCAAAAACAAGTGTAAGACTGTTACTGTCTTCAAACTATGTTCTGGGGCATTTCTTGGTTAACATTGTCATAGAAGAACTGGAGGGGGTAACAGAGGATGCACTAATTTAACACCTGTGCAGATGATACCAAGTTGTGAAGAATCAATTGATATGTCCAAAGTCAGAGACCAGAGTGGGCTGGAGGAACGGGCTAGCAGGGATTTTGTGAAACTGGGCAAAGTGCTGTCTTTGGGATGGAGAAGCCCATCTAATGACAGGATGAGGATGGACAAATTGCTAGCAGCCCTGTAGGAAGAGCAGGGGTGCAGTGAACTGAGTCTCAAATAGCAAAGATAACTGACTAGCAGTTTGCTGGGCTGTATGAACAGGAGCACTACTACCAGTACAGGCAGTGATTATCCATGTATGTGCTATACTCATTAGACCACGTCTGGAGCCATTTTAGACCCAGCTAGTGCAGCAAAGGCATTGACTAACTGGAGTGAGTTTTGCTGAAGTCAAGGTTTCAAGTTTGTCATCAACACCTGTACACTCCACTTCAAGCTTTGTCTCAGTTTCTTCACTTCTTGATGCCTCTGATTGCTCATCTGGTCTCTAGTCTTTTAGGAATCCTTACCCTAACATGTTCCCTTTTCTTTTTAATGCAGTGTATAAAGATTGTACTTTTTCCTCAGCATCTTCATAGGAATGTCAGAGCTGCACGCAGAGACCATAAGAAAGGAAAATAATAAAATGCCTACTTTCTGTCTATTTTTTTCCTTATCCATAGATGACCAAACTTGTATTGATGGCATTTTAAAGAAATTAATTCTGCCTGAGGCAAATGTCCTGCCTGGATGGAAAACTTATCTATAAACAGATAAAATTTGCCCAGAGGTAGAAGTAACCAAGAACATTTTATAACAAGTGTTCAGCATCTTAATACAGGCTGTGCTACCAATTCTGTCTGTAATAAAATATCATTCTTCTGTTCTTGTCAATTGTAGTCATGTACTTGAATCAAAGGAAGATGGAAATGGGTTTATTCTGTAAATTTGCTGTAACACTTGTTTCTTATTATTGATAAGCTTTTCTATTATTTGTGGGGAAAAAAAGTGAGTTCTTATGAGGGTGCTATTATACTTTAAAAACAGACAAATATCTCGCCATATAAATATAGTGATATTAGTTGACACATTCATTGATTTACTTCCCTTAGCTAATAAGACACTGCTGTTCCTACATTAGATATATATTTAATGTAGATTCATAAACAGAACATAATTATATTAATATAGAAATTAAAAAATCCATTATGGAGGAATCACAAGAGGACTAGTATCTTTGTAATAACTACATTTTCAAGAAGAACTATATTAGAGAATAAGTAGACTTTTCACCTTTTTATGTGTTAAATTTTATGGAATTATATGTAATGTTAGATTTTACCTAATTTATGTGATTTTTTTCAGTGACAAACCTAAAATATAGCAGTCTTGGGGGAAAAAAAAATAGTTTGAGTGGTTATGAGTAGCATTTTTATTTTTATTATTAATACACTGACCTGAAGTATTTTTCTTCATTTTAAGGTAACCGAGCTGCACAATATCAAAAACATAACTAGATTGCCTCGAGAGACAAAGAAGCATGCAGTGGCGATTATCTTTCATGATGAGACATCAAAGACATTTGCGTGTGAGTCAGGTAAGCAACTGGTATTGCATCTCTAGCTTGAAGTAATCAAGTTATACATCAAAGTCCTACTCAGGTGAATTAAAACAACAGATAGGATGTCTAAAGGAATTTGGTGTAAACAAGAACTTTGGTGTTTTAAGGTGTCTTTTTACGTTGTTGTTTCTTTTTCCTTTTATAACATGCTTTCAGAAATGTTTGAGGTGTTTTAGAGCTCTTTCCTCAATTATTCAACTTTGCCTGCAGCAAGATGGTCTGAAAACTGGAGACTTAAACTTAAACTTGTAAAAATGACTAAACAATACTTACGGGATATTGTTGACTTAAGTCAACATATGAAGCACTCATTTTCCACCAGGTTTTACCATAGGCACTTAATTTATAATAAATATAATGGCACTGCAGAGAAGAGGTAATTAACAGCTAAAACCCCAGGATATTGTAAGGCTGGATGTCAAGCAGTCTGCAATTTAACCAGCTATGTGATATAATGAATGAGTTAATCATGATATATAACAACAGGTCATTTCTATGACTTTTAGGTGACAGTGAGCACTGCACTATTAAAGTGCAGTGTTTTCTAGTTTGGAAATGCATTTGTACATAACTGTCTTATGGTATATTTCACTTGAAAAAAATCGTTTAAAAAATGAATGAGTAAAAATTGTTACTGATGAAGTAGCTGTTAAGCACCACGATTTAGCAATCTCTGTCAGCCTCCAGTAACCTCCTCTGTAGCCCCACCCAAAAACAATGTGACACACAGTGATTAAGTGGATAGAAAAAAGACTGAAAACAGACAGAAAACAGGCATGGAGTTGTGAAAAGTTGTGCAGGTGCAGTCTGGCAGCTACTGTGTAGTATGTCCCACAGGGTTCAGTGCTGGGACTAACACTCTTTAACATCTTCATTCTTTACAGTGAGGGTGAAGGAGCACTGGAACAGGTTGCCCAGAGAGGTTGTGTGAATATCTCCTATGGAGATATTCAAGACATGTCTGGATGCCTACCAGTGCAGACTAGGTCTTGTTGATCTCTTGAGGTCCCTTCCAACCCCTGCAGTTTTGTGATTCTGTTATTGACAGTCTGCATGATGGGAGGAAGGGCTCTCTCAGCAAGTTTGCAAATGGCACCAAATTGGGGTGACTCGAATTGGGAAGGCAGGGCTGCTGTTACAGGGACCTGGGCAGGCCAGAGAAATGAGCTGCAGAAATCGTGTGGAGTTCAAGAGTAAATGGTCTTGCCTGTGGGATGGAATAATTTCAGGCAACTCTGAAAGCTGGGGGCTAAAGATCTGGAAGAAGCCCTGGGATCTTAGTGGACAGCAAGCTGAACTTGTCCTGGACTGTATTTTTAAGTGAGTTGATAGCAGGTCCAGGTGTTCTTTCTCCTCTATTCTGTAAGGCAACATCTGTAAGACAAATATGCCCAGTTTTGAGTCCCAGTACAGTAAGAGTATTGAGGTTCAGGAACAAAGAGTTTGAAGGGCTACCAGAGGTTTAGAGCACGTTATGTATGAGGAGAGTCTAAGAGAGCTGGGCCTGTTCAGCTTGGAAAAAAATAAAAACAACAAACAGATTCAGAGGATCATATTGTTGCTTACAACTTCCTGATCTGAGAATACAGGTGAAACTATAAAAGTATTGGCTATCTTGCATTTTCTGACAGATTAGAAAGCTTAACTTTTTTCATCCCTGAAAGTGTTCAAGGTAAGGTTGGAGGAGTCTGGGCAACCTAATGTAGTGTGAGATGTCCCTGCCCATGATGGAGTAGGTAGACAAGATAATCTTTAAAGGTCCTTTCCAATTCTGTGACTATATGGTATGATGAAATTTAAACCAGTTTGTCGTTCTCTATGCCTTCAATCAGTCTCAACAGTCCAAACTTGTTCACGTTCATTGCATGAGATATATACACTGCATTGTTTCATTAAAATCTGACTCTCTAGAATTCTAAATCTTTCCACTGTGAACTGTTATTGTTTTTAATGCTGCTGAAGTGTATCAAGTACTTTGCTTTACTTCATGAAACTTTTTGAAGTTTGGGGAATAGTTAGGGAGCTGCTTGTTATTTTAAAAAAGTTTTCTTCTTCTCAGATATCTGCAGAAATGTTTAATGGCAGGGGCTCCTATGGGACAATGCCTAAACTTTTAACATTCTCATGGTGTATATACACAATAGGGTTTGTTTTGTCAAGTCACGCCAATTCTTCAGTTAAAACAAAAATCCTTTTCTCCACGAATACTTCTTTTTTCCCCATGACTTAAGTGGAAGTTACATGCTCAAGTGGTTTTGGTTCAGTCAGAACTCTTATTCTAAATCTCAGGTGTTTGACCTTCTTGAATTACTTAGAAGCTCAAAGTTTTGTGTTTTTCCACTTTCATGTCTTTAGATAAACAGAAGCAGATAGCTTGCTTCCTATCACCCTGACATCCAGAGGCAAATGGAAGGAGAGCAGCACTGATCCCATTTCAGGTGGTCTCCTGATCATAGAACCAGGGAATTGCTCATGTTGGAAAAACCTTTAAGATAATCAAGTCCAACTGCAACCTAACCATACTACCCTAGCTCAAACAACCCACTGCTAAATCATGTCCCTGAGCACCACATCCAAATGGATTTTAAACACATTCAGGTGTGGTGACTCAACCACCTCCCTGGGGAGATTATTCCAGTGCTTAACAACCCCTTATGTAAAGAAGCTCTTCCTCATAAACAACTAAACCTTCCCTGGTGCAACTTGAGGCCGTTTCCCTTGTCCTGTCACTTCTCACCAGTGCGAGACCAACAGTGCTCTCAATGCAATCTCCTTTCAGGTACCTGAAGAGAGCAATAAGGTCTCCTTTCAGCCTTCTCTTCTGCAGACTAAACAGCCCCATTTCCTTCAGTTGCTCCTCATAGGGCATATTCTCCAGGCCCTTCATAAGCCTTCTTTGGACCTGCTCCAGCACCTAGATGTCCTTTCTGTATCTAGGTGCCCAAAACTGAACACAGTGAAGTCAGTAAGGGTCAGTAATTTCTTGGAAAGGAGGAAGAAGTAGTTCTCAAAGCTGAGTCAGGTTTATGTGGGGGCTAAACAATGTGAGATAGGCTTCTTATTACAGTTGTACCTGGGGCTTTAGTTTTATAATACATATCATTTTGGTTTTGATAGTATGTTTTGCTGTCTTTCCCTGTACAGTCTAAAACTAAGTGTGTAGGATGAAAATCAGCATGTTGTTCTGATACGTAGTTTTCTTAATCATGATATTAAGCACAGTAAAATGCTGCTCTGTTCTAAAATAGGTTTCCAAGGATAGAGAACAGCTTGAAAAAGCAGAAAGCCTGAGAGCTGTGATATCAGCCCACTGGGTGTGCACCATGGGAGCCTGGATTTTTTTACTAAGTTCCTGTGGCTTCTGGATCCTTAGCATGCTTATTGCCTTTAAGGCAGCTGCTGGCAAGCCTGAGCTCTGGATGTGCTGTAGCCTCCATATTTCCATTAGAATTTCATCAGATTAGCATTCCAATATCCAGCTAATTTTTTGTAGTCTTCATTTACTGATGAAGATGTTCTGTAGAAAAACAGAAATGTTCAGTATGCTTTTGTTATCATCTAACTCTTCCCATCACTACCACCAGAACTTCCAACTCTACAACAGAATATATTTGATTCTGAAGCTCTATTGAAAAGTTTTGAAGACCAAAGCAGTCTCAGGTATTACAATTCCCCGATTAAAACTACAGGATAACAAGTCTTTAAGAAAGAGTCATCTCTCTTCAGGGAGAGAAGGAAGCTGCTTACTGTTGCTTTATTTCTTTCTGACCTCCAGTGTAACAGAGAGTTATAACTTTAATGATTACCAAGAAATGTTTATAAATCATCTCAAATAGATTTGTTTCAGTGGAAGTAAAGTAATGAAAAGTCATGACTGGTTAAAGAATGTGAAAAGTAGTCTATCACTCATTCAACTCAAAGCAGTGGGAATCCTTCTTCAGACCATGGGAAACTGCTGCCACCTTGGAAAGGATCATGCTGATATTTCATTTTCAGCCTTCTTGAAAGTTATGTGAAAGCTATTGTCATTAAGGGAGTTTTGCAATATTACTATCAAGAATCATAAAATTCTGAGTTGCTTTAAAAAGATGAAACTACTATACTCTCAGGTTCCTAACATTCTGATAAAGTTTAGTGTTTCCAAATGTATGAGCAGCTTAAAAATGGAAGGATAGAATAATGTGAATAAAGTTGAAGCAGTTTTGAGGAATCTAGCCTATTTACTCCATCATAACAAAAGCTGAAAATATTCTACTGTTGTCTTTTAAATACATCAGGGGAAAAAATCATAATTTAAAAAAAAAAAATTAACTTATCACAAGAACAAACACAAACCATACATATACCCTGTACTCAGCTCTGGTGCGGCCACACCTCAAGTACTGTGTTCAGTTTTGGGCCCCTCACTACAAGAAAGACATTGAGGCCCTGGAGCGTGTTCAGAGAAGGGCAACAAAACTGGTGAGGGGTCTGGAGCACAAGTCTTATGAGGAGCGGCTGAGGGAGCTGGGATTGTTTAGTCTGGAGAAAAGGAGGCTCAGAGGGGACCTTATTGCACTCTACCACTTCCTGAAGGGGGGTTGTGGTGAGGAGGGGGTCGGCCTCTTCTCCCAGATAATTAATGACAGAACAAGCGGGAATGGCCACAAGTTGCACCGGGGAAGATTTAGATTAGATTTGAGGAGAAACTTTTCTCTGAAAGAGTGGTCAGGCACTGGAATGGCCTGCCTAGGGAGGTGGTTGAGGCACCATCCCTAGCGCTGTTCAAGAAGCGTTTAGATGAGGTGCTAAGGGATTTGGTTTAGTAGCTTAGTGGGTAGGGATGGTGATAGGAGGATGGTTGGACTAGATGATCTTGTAGGTCCTTTCCAACCTAATGTATCTATGAATCTATAGGTCACACTGAAAATAATGCTTTCTATTTATTTTCATGGAAACTACAGTAGATAAAGATACATTAATATTATTTAATAGAGCAAATACTCAGCTATAAAACACTGTTTTTCAACATAGTCACCATCAGTTTCCCCAGTGGTGAACAAGAACCTACATGCCATTCTCCTAAATATCTGCATCAGCAGAGGTGACCTACTGTCACTGTCACCACTATTGAAACACACTGCCCACCACCTCACTGTGTTCTCAACCACTGTTTAGTCTCCATTAATGTTTAGCAAGCATTGATGAATATCAAAGAGTGCTATCTTTTCTGCATGGAGGACTTCATTGGCACACCTCTGCTTTATACACACTTCCATGTCAGACACTTTTTTTTGTCTAACTGCCCACCTGTTACCATTGGTTTAATGGCAACAAAGTGTAGTGGAGTACTGGTGGGAAAATTCAACCTTTACTGCCATACCACTGACATCTGTCTCTATCATCAGCAGTCAACATAACAAAATAGGAGGCATTACTTTCAGAGCAGCCCTTGTAAAAGTAGATGACCAGCTGTCCACAGTAACATAGACTGAAGGTGTAAATGACCTCTTAGCACATAAGAACATTTTTAAAACTTTCAGTGTGTTTTTTCATTCATCCCTCTTGCATCATTTATTCAGTGTTTAAATAAATTGCCCATGTGGATAGGAGTACTTCCAGTATACCCCGGTGCACTGCTGCCAGGTAGGAAAACTGCCTTCATCCTGTCATACCTGCCATGCTTCCTGCTGTTTTTACCCAGTGCTGAACTTCTGACAGTAAAATGGCAAATGAAATAGAACCATTCTAGCTACTGAGTCCGAGGTGCTGTCTGTCTTTTCCTAATACTATTTTTCAAAATACTGTTGTGGGTTTTTTGGTGATGGTGGCTTTTTTTTGTTGTTGCTTTTTTTCAGGTAAGGATACTGTTAGTCTTGTATAGATATAGTTGTGCTCAGACAAATGTAGCTATTGAGAAGCATATTTCCCTACAAAGCTGATGTCTGTAATGTGGCAGTCACCCAAGTGTCTGCAGTGAGACAGAATGCCCTGTAAACCCTCTCTGAAGCTGTAGATATGATGCAATGTGTAGTACTGACTGCATATGTCTAGCAAGAAAATGAGACTGAAGGACATGAATGCTGATTATAGCTGGAACCTTGTGGTCCTACTGTGGAAGTTGCTAACAAAAAAAGCTGAATAATGGCTAGCTTATTGGGAAAGAGATTTCTGCGTTGTACCATGTCAGTTATGAACCACATGGAAGTATGATTTTCCCTTCAGTGATATCAGGAAAATATTAAGGAATGTCAACTTAGGCTTACTGAATCACAGGCTTGTGTAAAATTTATTTCAAATTCCCAAGTAAGTCTTGGTTTAACTGGATAAAAAAAGTTTTTTCCTTTTGTTGAAAATGAATGATGTTCCGTGTCAATGTGTTCAGTAGTGTGCCTTTTTTGGTTTTGTATGTATTTTCTTCTTTTAATCTTATTTTCACCATTTTCTTGTGTCGCTTTCTCTTCTTCTTCATCTTCAAAAAAGCCAATAATAATAATAATACATCGCTGCTTTTGTTGAAAAAAGGCACAAATTCTGTTCATTTTTTTAACTGAAAAATCTTTGTGGTTATTTCCAAATTACCACTGATTATGTACTGTGCTTCTTCTCCTTTTCACAAGTGAAAGCAAAGACAGCTCTGTTCCATATCCTGTGCTTGAATAGTTTTGCAGATGTCAGTAGAACACTGGATGTAATTCATATCACTGTATCCTTTGACAGCTAAGAAACCTGAAGGTTTGGGATTGAAATCACAGTGACACATTGAGGCTCTGAGATGAACTATTAGTGATCATTCCTGCTGGTGATACTAACAGTGCAAATAACTACGCAAGCTTTAAAAATAACCACATTTTCACTGCTAGCTTTCTGTATTTGAAGCTCAAGGATCATGGAGGTGTAAGTTCCCAAACAGAGTTTTAGTATCAAAAACAGGGATGCAAGAAGAACCCCTTATTATTTATAGAAAAGTAACTTTGTATAGTTGAGTCCAAAAGGTACATTTCTCTGTTGTAGCAGCAATGATTGCTTCATAAAAATTGATGACTCTACGTTTTATACTTTCTATGATGGGGGTTATTTTCTTTTTGTATTATTTTTCTTAAATTAAGATGAAGGATCTTTATTTACCTGTGTATATTCATACTTCCTTGTGTGCCACATTTATTTTTGAGGTCAAATTAAAAAGTGAAAAGACAGGCATTGCATGAGGTTAATCATGTTGCTCTGGATTCCTACCCTCCTGCTTTTCAATCATAGTATTTCAATCACTCTCCACTTTTCAGGGAAAAGCTCAATCTGAGTCATGGTTATAAATGTTACATTTAAAGATTAAAATCGAGGATGTGTTCTTTTTTCCTTGACTGATGTTCCCATGTAATTAATTATGACTTTTATTTCTTAATTATTTTGCGATTGCCTAAAAATATGTTTCTTTATTCTGACTTCAAAAATTACAAGATTTTTATAAATCTTTATAAATTAGAAGTATTTGGATTTTCATTCACACGTCATATTTGCTTTTTATTGCTCTTCATTTTCCTGTGGTTATGTTATGAACTACATTGTTACAATTTTCTCACACACTAGCAGTATGTATAATTACTAAATGGAAGAGATAATTGAAAAAAAATACCCTATCTCGAGGAGACAATCTTTGGTAGGACAGGTATTCAGGTACTACACTATTAAATTCTCTCTTACGCTGGAAAGAAGCTGGAATTTTTTCTTTATTTCATTAAGGGTTCCAGTACATAGATTTGTGCAGATACATAGATGTGATATGTGTTAGTTACTCTTGCTGTTCACTTACTTTAAATTTGCCTAGACACTTTACTAACATGTAAAACCATGAATCTAGGTCTAAAGTTAAATAGCACTGTATTAATTCTTTCTTCCTAGGCAAATATATTGAAGTGTAGACACTGTAAGTACTCTCCTTATCACAGTTCAGCTCAGAAGAATTTAAATTTAAACTGTTCCCATAGGAACAAAAGTTAAGCAAGATAGCTAAGATAATAACAGTTCATCCATGCTAGTGTGTAGGACTCCTCGAGAGTGAGAGAGTAAAAGAAAGTCTTCCTTCCTACAGAAGCTGAGAAACTGCAGAATACAGTCAGGAGAAAGAGAGCAGATTTCAGCTTCTTCTTGTAGATAGTGCACGTTCAGCTGAATGTTAATTTCAGAGAGACTCATACAAATGTCAATATCTCAAGCCTCTGCCCTAGAAGTTTGGTATCTGTTTACCTTCCCAGTTGTGCAAAGATAGAAGGTGGGTTAGTGATGGTGAAGTCTGGAATGTCAGGCATGCAGAGGTATGGAAGAATCTGACAAACTAATACAAAGTTTTAAAATATTTTTTCCCTAAGTTGCTAAGCATCTAAAGA
Organism: Odontophorus gujanensis; assembly: GCA_013399175.1. NCBI lineage: Eukaryota > Metazoa > Chordata > Aves > Galliformes > Odontophoridae > Odontophorus > Odontophorus gujanensis. The sequence goes on along the minus strand of VXAB01010408.1, from coordinate 183,869 downwards.
ACCTTGCAGTAACTACAGACCGCATGTTTTGTAACAGAAAAAAGTCTGTACCAGTGAAGTGGCACAAGCCCCTAAAAATGTTGTCTAACAACATGGTCTAATATTTGACCAACAACACGAAAGAAAGTTCTTTTTGACCTTCAGCTGTTTACCTTAAAATTCAAATATGGAAGAATTAATACCTTGTGAATTTATATATAACAAGATTTCTTCCTGATCTCATTTTGAGATTCTGAGGGGATTTGATAAGTTTAGTGTATCATAAATAATTGCCAGTCCTCTGAAGCAAAGATATGGAGATACTGTTTTATCCTTTTTATAATTCATGGCATAAATGAATTTCAATGACTGAGTAGTTTTAATCATGATTGGTAACATCCAAATTTACATCTGAACATGTAAATACATTGTAAGGTAATTAAGTAAGTTACTATCTGTTTTACTATCAGCATGCCTTCTATGCTATATATCCCACTATATAAGTACATCTTGCATTTACTATTGACCTGTTGACCAAAACAATAGAAGTACTTTTGGAGACCATTTGGAAATATGAATAAGTTTTGTATATAAAAAATGTATCGTATTTTGAGATCTTATTAGTACTTTGCAGAAGGTGTGGAAGTGAGACTTCATTAACTGAGTGGTAGATGAATATAACAAAGCCAACAAATCTCAGGTGGAGAACTTCTATAGGTATTACATATTTTATATATATATGTATACATACACATACACATATACACATATAGTGTCTGCCTCCCTTAAAATATCCATGCATATGTTTTTAGGATGTATTTACAATTGCTATTATCAGTAAGAAATGTGAAATTTTGCAAAATAAATAAAAGCGAAGTAGAGAAAATTTTTTTCTTATTAATCCACATACACAATCTGATCTGGTGATTTATGTAGATGCTTTTATCCTGTGGCCATATCTTGGTATTCAGAGAAATTGCACAGTTGGCTTTCCAAACTGCATGAGAATAGATTAAATATATTCTGAAGCAAGAGTAAGCTCAGAGTGTCTTCCTCCTCAAAACAAAACAAAGCAAAACTCCCACTCATTCAAATCACTATTTTGCATAACACAGAAAATAAATCCTTTCCAATATTGCCTTTTAATGCCTTCTTACATGTTAGACTCAAGTTGTGAAATGACACATGGGGCTGGAAAAGGGATTGCAAACAAATTTTTAATGCCTTCATTTTTAAACTACTATTTAATCATGCATGTTCACAACCTCTCCAGTGTTCATGGAACAACTCATGGTAATTATTAGTTATTCTGCATTAAGCAAAGGCATTTCTTACCAGTTTTCCATAATGTAGAAGTCTTCTGACTTTTTAAAATACTTTGACATATTATATTTCTTAGAGTTGTGTTTTTCTTCATGCTATTCAGGTTCTTTAACATATTTCCTTGATTTTATTATAGTGATCATAGAACTGAATCCTTAATAGTAACTGCATTTAACATGACAGTCTGACTGCCATTTAGCTAATAATTTTAGATGATTTCATTATCAGGCAGCACATAACTACACAGAGTAAGTTCTGGACTGAAATAAAAAGAAGTGAAGTAAACAATCACTGTCCATTTACAGTTATGATAGAATATAAGGTTGAAAGTAATTTGCCCTAAGAAATTAGAAGCTATAAGTATATAATGTATATGTACATTGGTCACTCTGAAAGTAAAGCCTCTTATTTATTTCCATGGAAACTTCAACAGGCTCAAAGATCACAATAACATAGAGTGAATTCTCAGCTACAAGCACTGTTTTTCAACATACTTATTACCACCAGGCATACCTTTCCAGGAGCTCTTCATTTTGTGGTGTGACAGCTGTGCATGACCATCTGGAATGTGTATTTTTTTTCATGTCTCTGTCGCCACTGCTAAAATGCTCTACTGATCACCTCATTGTGCTCACATCCACTATTTGGTCTCCATAAGCATTCAGCAAAGATTAATTGATATCAGCGGGTGCAGCTGTTTCCACGTGAAGGAATTCAGTGACACCCCTTTGCTTCACATGCACTTCCACATCAAATGTGTATTCTGTCCAACTGCCCCTCTGCTGCCATCTGTCATACAGCAACAAAATGCAATGGGATATTGGTGGGAAGGTTCAACCTCTACTGCCGTACCAGCAATATCTGCCTCTGACGTAGTGAGCCAATGTCAATAACTCCAGTACAATAAAGGTATTACTTTCAGAGCAGCCCACATATATTTGTGTGTATATATGTACGTATATGCTACACATACACTATGTATGTGTAGTGTAATGTAACTTGTAGATTATGTCTTGTCTGTTTAGAATTTAAACAAATATGTATTAGGAGTTCTAAGACTGAAAAGAGAATGACATATGACTGTATAGCTGAAACTAGAACAAAAACCTGTCTTCTCTGCCTTGTTAATACATCCCACCCTGAGTTATGTCTTCTATTGAATAATGTGCTAGACACTTTGGAAGAGAACTGAATGACACCTACGTTTTACTAAGTTTGTTGTAAACCCATGATAAGTTTATTTTTTTTTCCTAGACTTAGACTAACATCTGGTACAATAAAACAGAATAAAGTACATTTTTATGTTTTCAAATCTACTACTTCCTATTTTCTTCAATTACAATTCAACAGTGTTAAAAATATTCTTGTGAAAATGAGATTTAAACAATAGTTTTTCATTGGAAACATAGACAGGACTTGAGAACCTGTATAATTATTCCAGTGTAGATATTCTTCCCCAGGCTTTTGGACTGTTGACTCCCATCAACATGTTACAGCAGCCCTTGATGCCAAAATCCTGGATTCTTCAGTATCCTGCCAGGTAGACAGTCAGAGTAACTGCGTAGATTTCTGACAATGTGTTTACATCTTAATGAATCTACATTTAATCAGAAGTCTCAGCCAGCTCTAGGAAAAACACTCTTAGGAACAAATCATCACTGCCTTGAGACTTATCCTGTAAAATCTCGCAGAAGTTTCAGCAGCATATTAAAATGTGTCATCTGCAAAGGGCTGTATTTTTCAATGCCTGATGAAGAGCTGGGTCAATAAAGAAGTTTCGTTGTTATGTACTTGTATCTAGACACAACCACTCATTGTTCTAAAGCCAAGTCAACCTGCTGCAAGCCAGCTCTGCTCTGTAAATAGTGCATCTTTATCTTAGGAAGGCCTCACATCTTTGCACATTTACTGCTCTTCTCATCTGGTTTGCAGTGGAGTTGAAATAGTCATCTTGCTTGTACCATAGAAGATGATGCTAGACTTGTGATAAGGAAAGCCATGTTTTATGGTACTATTCAGGCTTTAGAGTTAGCTTTCACTACCTCTGTTTTCAGCAAGCATATCTAGGACCCACAGAATATGCAGTTATGTGAGGGAATTGAGATGCATTAAGGAAACTGTGCCAAATAAACAGATTTAAGACAATATTACTTAATTGTATATCATTTACTTTCTGTGTTTATATCTATCTATATATTTAATTAATTATCAGGGCTACCATTATTAAGACTCTTGGATATGAAGCTCAGATACTTGCTTTGATAATCAATCACTCAAATTCCTTATCCTGTCACAGTCTGGTTTCCAGGAAGGTACCGGGATATCACTGACTCTGTCTTAAGACATCAACAGAGAAGTACATAGGTGGTATAGGCGGTAGAGTTCCATTTTTTTTTCCTTTTTTTTCTATTATTTTTCCTTTCTTTAACTATAATAGAAGATACAAATTATTAATTCATGCCAATCTGACAAACTGTATTGTGTATGAGCATATTTCTGTCTCCTTTACCTTTGCAATCATTGGTGTAATACCCTACCTGCTCTCCACAATTTTGCCTGTGCTGGAGTAGAAGCCAGATATCATCTTAGATAAAAAAGGCATCTGCTCTTCTATGTGGGATATAGTTCAGATCTCTTGGGATAAGTGAATATATATCACCCCATAAAATAATGTGACTTCTGTGGTTCCTGACCTCCCCTGAGAATAGTGTACATTTAGTGACAGTACAAAAATCATGACATTAATTTATAGATTGAATTTGGAGTATTGACAGATGATGTATGACTGGCTGAGCCTAGGGAGAGTTCAATGAATAACATGATAATTTACTGCTCCAAATGTGAAACACCAGATCTATTTTTCATTCTCTGTCACTGCTCAGCTTGAATTACAGTTGGCTACTTAAAACATGTAAGGTGAATGGGACTGTTAACAGATTAACTGTTTCAACATTTTTAGAACACTTTTCTTTTGGAATGAAGACAAGCTAGTAAGAATGGCATCTGTAAATGAGGCAGGAAGTTTTGTGTGCTACTAATATATACTTAACCGTGTGTTCAGCATGGGATATTCTAATTCATATGCAGTCTAGACATGACCATTTCTGACAGATTTGTGCGTATTACAGAAAAAAATGAAAAAGTTTAATTGTCCATCTGTCTTCATATCATTTTGAAATGTTGCTTGAATACTATGGCCAATGTACTGTTACTATCAGAATTAAAACCCTAGTGGACTGCCGTACAATCAGAGTCTTATCTGCTGTCATAGTGATCTACAGAACTTATAAATCTGATGCTTGCTGCTGGCTCGAAGTGCGAACTGAAACAATTCTGAAGACTGAACCATGTGTGAGACTACTACAGGTATACATACAGTAATAAGGAAAAGTGAAATTTTATGTGACTTCTGATCTCTGATTTAATGGTAAACATACTGAGCTATGATTTAAGAACAGAAGCAAACAAATTTTGTACAGAATCAATTCTAAAATTCATCAATTTAGAATTTTCATTTTTCCTGTATATTTGAGTCGGCTACCACACCTATAATTTGTCATGTCCTCCAAACAAAAGGAGAAAATGTGCTTACATTAGAAAAGTGCAGTAAGCTTTCTATTGAATAATAATGCCATCATATCCTTCAGTAAAAGAACACAAAACAATCTCTTTTTGTGTTTTGTGATACCCTGTATACTTATTATCTGGAGAAGTAACCAATTCTTTTGTGAATTTTATACTTTAATTTTTGTGATTGTCTTTTAAAACATCAAATCCTTCCCAATAGTTATCCATCAATTTTAAATCTTACCAAGACTATTTTCTGAGTGTAGTCCAGTATTTTGGTAGATGGAATCTTCTTTTGGAGATTTAACGAGGGTATTTCATTAGTCTCCTTAATAATGGCTTAAGTTTTGGTGGCACTTTTCCTCCTGTCACCAAAGATTTTAAATTCGACTACTTAATGGTCACTATGGCCAAGGCAGCCACCAATCACCACTTCACCTACGAAATCTCTGTTAACAAAAAAGAGATCTAAGGGGGTGCCTTGCCTCATCAACTCCCTTAGTACCTGGACCAGGAATATCCTGGACCTGTTTTTATCAGCTGAGTGGTGTTCCAAGTTAATATCAGGCAAGTTGAAGTCCCCTGTAAGAGCAGGGGCACTTGATCTAGATGTCTCTTGTAGTTCCTTAAAGAGTAATTCATTGGTGCTGTCATCCAGGTTAGGTGGTCTGTGGAAGACTCCCTCAGTGTCATCCCCATTGATTGCTTGTCCCTTAATCCTTACCTAGAGGCTCTCAACTGAGTCGTTGCTAACTAACAACTCCATACAATCCAACTAGTCCATTGCAGACAGTCCCACCTCCCTCTTTGCCTGCCCTGCCTTTCTCTTCTGAAGAGCCCATAGCCATCCATCACAGCACACCAGTCACAGGATTCTTCTCCCCATGTTTCACTTATGACAGTGACATCAAGCTCTGGGACTGAGCCAAGGCTTTTAGTTCTTGCTTGTTCCTTGTGCTGTGTGTGTTGCTGTAGAAGCATTTCAGATGTGCTTCATTGTACCCAACACCTCACAGAGCAGACTAAATAATCTCACTAACTCACAGTACCTCTGAACATATTTTCTGTAATTGCAGTTCAGTTACATTTATACTGTTTATGTAATCAGAACAGAAAAATAAACCTTCTAATTCTAGAAAAGCTTTTATTTTCAAATTTCTAAAGTGTGTCTGCTTTTCAAGTTTTGTTTTAAGCAATTCCAACTGCAGCTAAAGCTTCCTTGGAAGTTATTCTAATTTAAAACTTGTCAACGGTTTATGTACTGGTTCAGCCCAGTTCTGTGACTAATGGGGCAGGGGACCCACAGGCCCAGGAAAGGGGGGAAAAGGGAGAGGGTAGAGAGATGGGCCTAAAAATAAAACAGTGGCAACAATCTGAGGAGGAAAACTAATTTACTAAATAAGATATTGGAATGAAAAATAACACAATATGGTACAATATTGAAGCTAATAAATCAAATAAAATGAGGAAGTGTCCGAAACCAAAGACCTTACTCTAAAGCTGAAGGTAAGATGGGTAGGAAACTCCCAGTATGCGGAGCAGCAAAAAGAGGCAGTCTTAGGACTTGAATACAGTTTTATCTTTTTTTTATTATTATTATTTTTATCTTGTATAATCTTTTTTGCTTGTTTGTTTGTTTGTTTGTTTATCTATTTGTACGTGTTCCAGGAAGTAGAATCAAATCATACTATGTTTAAATTTTGCAGTTGCCTGCTGCATCAAACTTGCGTTGCTGTTTGGTGGTTTTGTGTGACAGTTCACTGTCCATTCAGGCAAGTTTTAGACTAGAGATTTATTTTTTTTAATTAAAATCAACTGAACAGCCATTTAAGAATTTAAATTCTTGTATATGCTATGATGAAGAGAAAATCAACAGTTCTTTTCAGAAAAGTAGCATGAATACATCCAAACTATGTTAATGTTTTTCTTCTACAACATGCTTGTATGCTATGCTGGCATGTGTTAGGAGTTTGAGCTTTGAATTCAGAAAAATGCATATGAGACAAATTAGTCTTCTGATGTCATGTGAAGATTTGAGCTTTACTTTGATGTGAAAGCTAAATATTCATTAGAATTATGAGGAAACAGTCTGCTTCTGAAGGATGGAAATCTAGATCCATTTAGTTTCTACAAAGGATTTCATTTTGAAAATGTCTTACATTTCTTAGTCTTTCTTGATTCTGTTTCTGGACTAAATTTTGTAATGAATTTCTTTGAATGCCATAGTAGCAAAAAGTAACCTGTATTGGGCTACGACTTTGTGGGGCAGCATTGAGGACTAACTAGCATGCACATAAATCACAGAACTGTAGGGGTTGGAAGGGACCTCTAGAGTAAAGTTGGAAAATGGATAATGTCAAATTCATTGTTTTTAAATCGAGCCTTTCCTTAAAAATCTGTATATTTCTATATTTAAAATTCAGACATAACATTACTTTCCTGCTGATGAAGCCATAAAAACAGATCTATTATAAATCATAATTTGTTTCTAAACTAGACATTATTAAAAATAATCCAGAATAAATGAGAAGAAAGCAAGCTTGTTGGCGAAACAGAAGAATAAAACAGATTTTAAATTGGCAACTTCACAACAACGTGACCACTTAATCATCTTACACATAAGATCAATGCCTCAGGAGTACATGGTATCCCTGTTTCAAAAAATGGGAAGATCTTTGTAAAATGCCCTGCAAAACCCTCTTCGGAGTGCTGCAGGAAACTCAGACAGTCATTTGCAATTCAGAATGGTACTTTTTCAGTGACAGTATATATTTGTCTATTTCTTTCAAGTTTTTCATTGGCCAAATGTTTCAGTAGCACAGCATTTTCATTTCAACTTCAAGGGAAAAAGTAAAATTATTCCTGTAGCTGAAGTTTATATTCCATAAATAAAACATGAAGTCAATTATACAACTGTTTTTTCTGCCTAGATTATATTATGTTATGTGTTACAGATAATTTTAACTGAACCTAGAAATTGAAATAATCAAATTAGGGAATTTTCTCTGAACATATAAAATGAATGTGGCAAATAAATGTAAAATGAAAGGCCATTTGCATGTACTAATGGACAAGACTCTAGATAATTAAGTAAACCTGTCTGGGAAAGACAGGTGCCTAAACTTTGCTATAGCTTACAATCACCTGTCTGAAAGAATGAGAACTCAATTTAAAAAAAATTATGCGACATTTCTCTCTTTTATTCTGTCTAGAGATGAGAAATTAATGCAAGAAGCTCAGAAAACCAATGTCATTTCAAAATATTTTTGCTTGGTAACAGTGTGAATGTTTTCCAAGTGTAGTACAATATCCATAACATCTGTATGACTCAGGAAGTAGTGCTCCCAGCATATGTTACTGGATATATCAATGCTTTTCCATTAATAAATGCTATCTTTTCTGCTCTTACTTATCTGAAATTAAGTAGAAGTCAACATTGTTCAGCATCTACTGAGTACTAGTTTTTTGCCTCATGGTATTTCAGATTGCCCATCATACTTTTGACTGAGAAGTACTTTTGCAGTCTGTAGAAATACGACTTAGTTGAAAACATAGTTTATTGTGTCTTAAGACCAATTAAAGAAATTCCTACTTAGCTATTCCAACAGCCCTTCACTTCTTGATGTTTGGAGTTCATCAGATTCAAGTCTTGTTCATATCAGAGATTACCAGTTTAGTTTTTCACTTATGTAAGACAATAATCTATGGATAATATCTTGATTTCTAAATGTTTGATTTTACAATCTATGATCATGTAGCTCTGAATTGGATTAGGAAAAAGCTACAAGAAGAGTTGGGTGTTTCTGAATGTAATTTTATCAAAGCACTTAATAAAGTACTTAAGTACTTAATAAAAACTGGCTAGATTTTATCTGGGTTCTAAATTATGAAAATAGTAATAATCCTTGAATTACTGTGTTGAAATGATTTTAATTTTGTGAGGTTGACACTCATCTTTAATGTTAGGTTAACTTCCTTTGTGAATGAATCAGATTACAGCAGTAAAAAAGAATCTGTTTATTTTTATGAGAATTGTTATGAACACTAGATAAATTAATACTGCCTTTAGTAAATGCCTTGAGGAACAACCAAAAACATTTAACTCTAAATGATGTAATTCGTTCCAGTTTATTTTCTTTTTTTTTTTGTTTTATTTATAAGCATTACACATGTATTTGTTATACAAACTTGAATCTTCATGAGGTTCACATTAAAGGAGTAAAAGATGCCAATTTTGCATTTCTTTAATGTGAACAGATATTTTCCCACCTTCTATCTCCCTGAAGGCCCAAAATTTCCTCAAAAATTTCACTATCATTTTTATAATAATTTTCTTTCATTTATCCTTAAATATGTAAACTATATTGCAGTTCTATTCTGTGGCATGGAAACTGATGCATTCATTAAGTTTAAAAGTCAAATAATAGAGATGAACACCTTCAGGTTTCTTTCCAAAATAATGTGTTTAATGTCATAATTTCAAGGGTGATTAATTTAAGATCTTTCTTTGTCAGATCTGTGTCTGGTGTGTCTGTGTTTGGGTTTTGTTTGGTTTGGATTTTTTTTTTAATATGTCTGTGATTTTTCATTTATTTAAAACACAACATGCCATATTTCTTTAAATTACATTTTAGTTATCCTCATCTTTACTGAATTCATGATGATGAGATAGTAGATTTGACTATTTGTGCTAACTATGAGGTTATGAGGTTGTTCCATTCCTTTTTCTTCTATGAATTGATATTTTTTCTCATCCCTGTAAGAAATATCAAAACTGGTTAAAGCAAAACAGTCTGCTAGGAATCCTTTTTTCACAATTCAGAAGGTATCAGAAACTAACATCTTTTGAAATATTTTTTTTCTGAGTTGTCTTCAAGCTAACATAGAAAAGGAATGACTAAACCATTTCAAAAAAGTGCTAGGTTTTTAGTTACTAGAACCAGAAGAGGTTTATTTTTGTTAGTGTTGACTGTGTATCAAGAGAAAACTTTTTTAAAACTTATTTTCAGTTTCAAATCACCAGAGTCAGAGAGAAAAAAAATCCTGGTTTTCTTTTTCCCCACCAGAAGACAGAAGAGGAAAGGAAGTGAAGGCCTTCTGCAAAACCTTTATTTTAGTAAAATTGCTCCCAACTTAATTTTTTTAATTAGAAAATATCAAAACTATGAATGATTATGCTTGTTGAAATTCAAGTTTTACAAATCATATCATGAAGATTGCACTGTCCCAAGTGTGATGTGATATAATTTCATCTCAGAAACAGAAGAAAAACAGGTTTAATATGAGGTTTAAAAGGCATTTGGCAGTACCAAGTTAACTTAAGTAATAGTAGGATTTAACATGAACAATTCTGATTTGATTAAACACACACTGAATTAGTATATTAGTAACTGTGACATTTTCCTTTCACCTGATAAAAATACTGTGTAAATCAAATTTCATCAGAAATTCATAATTCTAGCCAGTTTAAAATGACTATTCACACTGAGTCAAGCAACCTGCACCCTCAGTATAGAAGATTTTCTTTGAGTGTAGTTTTGAAGATACTATGGTTATTTGACACCTAGCTCTGCCCAGTTCTCAATTTGTGTTGTTCAGAATATTAAATTTGAGTGTTCTCTATACTTTTATTGTAAACTGTTTACCCCTCAATAATAAGGAAAGATTGGAAATAAAGCAGTCCTTCATCAGTGAGTCTCATGGCCTTAAGCCATGATTCACCACAGAGTTCTTGAAGTTTCGTATTATTATTTATTCATGATGTGTTTAATGAAGTTAAATTCATCAAAACTTACCCTAATTTTCTTGAAGGAAAATATCACACATCTGAATATGGTTCTATTTGTGTTTTGTTTTGCTTTTTTTCTTTTTTTTTTTTTTTTTTTTGAATCTTAAATGTTTTTCTTTAAAAGTAAAAAAAAAAAAAAAAAATTTAAAAAAAAAAAGAAAAAGAAGAAAACTTCCTGTTTAACTTCATTTTAAAGCAGAATGCTTTCTCTCAAGGATACCATGTTTCTCTTGCTTAAGATTATGATGTTAAAGATCTCAGTGATGTGTGTTGAAACTCCAAATTCTAAACAGGCAACTTAAATGCAGTTTTATTTTAAAACTTTGTATTTGCAGTAGGGTTTGCCTGATTGGACAGTGTGAATGCTCTCAGTGTCCTATTTTCATAAGATTTTTTTTTTTCAACTGAAATTATATTTAGGTGTATGAATTGTAGGGATTCATTTCAGAATGAAAGATGAGCAGAAGATGAATAATGAGAGTAAGCAACATGTGAAGAATTTGTAATAAACAAAGCAACTTCTGATTCAAATTCTGTAGGTTAAAAAATAAAAAAAGAGAATAACATTTGTTGTAATAAAGACATCCTGAAGTAGTGGGGAAAGTCTGTCTTTTGTCCTCCCCTTAGTAGGATGAAAAGAGCAAATTATTGTGCTAACTCCTGACACAAGTGAAGAATGTCTACTGACATAGTCTCACTACAAAACACAGTGCCTAAAGTGCAACACTCCTGCTTCCTTAAGCCTCCCATCAACACCTGGAAAGTCAGCTCCTCTTGAGCTCCTCTCAAGAAAGAGAGAGCTCTCAAAAAATTAGTGAATCGAACCTTAGTACTTCTTAGTATCTTTGGGTATAGTTTCTCTTACTGAATGTAATATGAATACTTGACTATAGGAGACAAGGATACTCCAGGTTTTCCACACATTTAAGAAATTGATTCATTAATTTTCCCAAGTGAAATAGAACTACTGTATGAGTAAACTAGATCTGAAATTTTATGAGGTTTTAAACCAGACAAATGCCATTGCTGACAGCCAGTCACAGAGTAGCTGCTTAAGTTGATGTGATAGCATCCTCTGCATGTTATGTTGGTGGTGACAGATCCTTTTTGGACATTTGATTGATGGCGTTTTTGACATTCTCACTACAGACAAGCTGCCTGAGGTTATTTTACTTTCATGCCATTGTCATTTGACATTAATAACTGTTGAAACAGGTATGAATTGACAGTCCTGGGGAACAGTCAAATTCCCATAGCTGGCCTGTTAGTTTCAGTCACAATGCAAATGTTTCCTCTTTATTCACGTGTGTTTTCGTGATTCTTACTTTGCACTTGAAAGCAAGCTTGAATTGAGAACAAAGATTGCCAGGGATATTTTTGAGTAATGATGCTCTGTCAGCTTACTGTTGTTCTGTTGCCCATACTAATGCTTGATAAATATTTATGGCATAATGAAAAGCACTAGTACAGAGTGTGAAGTAATATACCCAATCTGTAAGGATACCTAGAAATCTAACCTCAAGGACTAATTAATTGTAATGGCATTTTATTTCTGGAATCCCATCATTTGTTTCTGTGGGAGTAATCTCTGAATGAAGTGATGTTCGCTTTATTTCAGAACAGATAATGGCTATATAGCTAAGGAGGAAAAATTAAAAATAAAAATAAACAAGAATAGGAGAAAAAAATCTACATTGGCACTGGCATTGAGCAGAGGAAATCGCTTCTTAAATAGAAGTGATTAACTTATCTCTTTCTTATATGTTCACTTTTCTGTAACAGTTGAGCAACAAAGTTCATTGCTTTGTTTGTTTGTTTTTTGGTATGGAAACCACATTCTCAAGCATCATTTCATTGTTTCCTGCTATTGTAACTTCAGTTACAGTCTGCTAGTCAACTGTGTGTGGCATTTCTGAGTTTGAGAGAAGGATGCTCTTTCACCTGGAGTGTTTGCTGTAGCTGTGCATGGGCTCTTGCAGTCCCAGAGCCATTGTGATGAAGTTGGCATATTAGCTAGCTTTGCAATTAGTAAGCAGAATTCCTTGAAAAGCTTTTGATTAATGCTTCTAATACATAAACTGCATATATTGTATGTGGTTTGCTTGTGGTATGGTGTCAGTGATTTTGTTGCACGAAACTGCTCTCAGAAGAGTCAGTCTCATCCTGACTGTTAAGGGGAGGTGATATCCCCTGTGTCACATATCCAGTAGCCTATATAATGGGTGGTATGCCTTCCTCATGTGATTCATGTACGTGCACTGGACAGAAGGAGACGTGTAGGCAAGAATGTAGATATTATGTGCAAATAAAGTGCACTTTAGGGAAATAGCTTAATGGAAGGTAACGTCAATATGGTAATTTTTTTAAATACCATTAATGCCTTCAAAAGCATTCACATAATACAGCACTTATATTAAAGATGGGATAGTAGGCCATGTGGTGTCTGGATGCTGGCTAATCAAGGTGATACTTTTGATTAGACTTTCAGAAATGAAAATTTCAGGAAAATGTCAGTTTTCACATAGCTAGGAAACTACCAGGACACACCACTGGCCATCTGCAAACACGAATACCTGCACAGAATAAAACTGGGGAACTCTATCTGTGATGCATCTTGTAGCATCTCTGGTTAAGTTGGGTGATCGTTAGCAGAAACATCAATAAATGCCGTTTTTCTTAATTGTTGTAATTAGCAGGGCTACCATCATGACAAAACAAATAAATAAGGAATGAAAGGGAAATAAAAGCCTCTTTTTGTATAGTCCATAGACTATGTCTTCACTCATTTAAAAAAAAAAAACAAAAAACCATTAGGAAAATATACCAATGTTTAAAGTTACAAAATAATAATGCTCATGTTCTGTAATTATTCATGTGAATTGATCACTGCATTGATTGCTATTTCCATAAAGAAAAAATGTACAATACTAAAACTGAACAGAGGAATGTAGGTATGTCATAAAACTGCTGGTATATACAATACTATGCACACATTTAAACACCTGAAGTACTTAAACATGAATAGTCTTATGGTAGTTAAAGAAAAATTCAGCAGAGGCAAAATAAAATTGTGGAATATTTTTTAAAAAGCAGTAGTCATATTTACTTAAGCTTATTTTTTCACAGCCAGAATAATACATTTTCTGTAAATTAATAAACTTGAGCAATATATGGGGTTTTCTGTCATAAACCTTCATTTTACTTTTTCCCTTAGCGATTTACACTTATGTAATAACAAATGGAACTACTGCAGGTGAAAGATTGAAGAATGGCAGCTCAAGGATAACACAAAGCAGTTTCCTTAGAGGTGTTATATGTTGAAACACATGCAAAAGTTCTGTGTGCGAGTTCCATATCTCAGATCTCCAAGTATAGCTGGCCAAACTAAAAATAATTTTAACAAAAAAATTGCTTTCAGAATTGCAGTCCACTATTTTAGTTACTACCTAATTGAGAAGCAAGTTTTAGACTACGAAGAGATTAATTTTCCATGCTTTTAAACAGAACTTCTGTTACCTTCATTACTTCCTATCTATTATTATAAAAATGTGTCATTCATACATTACCAACATTTATCAGTATTGTGTGTTATTACTCAAAATAGGTAATAGCCATACGTTCATCTGGGTAACAGTGAAGAAGTAGCCACATAGAAATGAAGTTTCTGTGTATATTGTATTTGACTCAGTAAAGTAGCACAGTTGTCCAGTGGGTATTCTTTGACTTTTTTTTTCCTATTAACTTCCAATTAAAGTTACATGATTTTTAGGAGAGGTAAAGTGATACACATGGCTTTTCTGTTTCGTCTTTCATTCTTGGTAGAGAATATCAGATCTTAGTCCTATTAATCCAAACTGGAAACATTTTGCATTTCCATTCAGAGTAAGGATATTCAGCTGGGTTTGGTGTTCTTATAAATTCATTTTAGAGGGAAGACAAGCCAAACAATTTGTGCAGAAAATGTTTTATAAAAAATAAAAATAATATTAAAAAAAAACTTTTCTAAGATTACACAGTTTAATATTAGGGAAAGCCCAAAATTACATGAGTTTTTTGGGTTTTTGTAAAGACAGGTTATCTTATCCCCCTCTACTATTGCATATATTTTATTTTCACCTTAAATCTTTGGTCCTCTAAGAGGTCTGTTCCTCCTTCTTGTTTTTGAAGTTTGCAAGCCACGAATAAATCAAACCTTTTTTCTTTTTACCAATGCAATAATATATTGTTACTAGCAATTTTCCTGGAAGATAGAGCACAAGCTTATGGATCTGGAGATGTAATTGCTCAAAGAAACAAAAGCTAAACAGAGCCAGGAGAGTGGTCACCTCCTTGAGGCTTTATCTCTTTAGCTCTTCTGGCAACCCATAATGGCGGGTGATGACAAACTTCCATAGGACTGCAGAATGTGAACTTTGGAAATGAATATAAAAAAATGAAATATTACCAGGGGTCACAGGGTATGTGTGGGTTGTAGTCCACAAACAAAAGATTTTCTAAGATAGAAGTCTGAAGGTAGCCATTCTTCTAGAAAAAGCAAAGATATCTAAGGATGTTGAATATATTTATATGTTATGTTTATACTTATATTTAATATGTATAAAACCACTTCCATCCCCTAGAATATGTTGTGTAGCATGATTTGTTTTAAATGTTAAGTACTGGAAAAGCTTTTAATTATTACAAATTTGTATTTCAAACACCATTTGTTGATTATTTTATCATTGCGATTGTATCACATTATATCAACAAATGCATTAATCATCCCATCCAGTAGCTTATTGAAATGTACAATGTCAGTGGCTGGAGTAGGTATGACACCAGTTTATCCCTCTGAGAACATAAGTAGAAATGACGTATAACTTTAGGCAAAACCTGGAAGCTCAGATAAATTGCAGGAAAGCATTGCCAATAGCAAGGTGTGTATTTTCAGATAAGAAATTTAAAGCTCTGTTCACAAGAATATTTCTTATACAGTAACCAATGCCTAATTAAGGTCTCCATCAGTTTGTATTTCGTGTCACCTCATGACATTTGTATAACAGCATCATATAAATAAGTTATGAGAAAGGTGAAAATGCAATCATTTTGATTTTGTTTATAGCTGTGAAAGCATGCTTTACAATTTATCATTCAGTTCAAGAATTCAGTTATCTTGAAAGGAAGCTAAATTTTTGGGTGACAAGTACCAGTTACCACTAAAAAGTCAGCATTTACTACCAGTAAACTTAATCTACATGCATTAAAGAGAATTTTGCTGCTAGTTTTTTATTGCCTTATTACACCGTAATATTTCATGTTTCTATATTTGCATATAATCAAAATAAATAAGGTTCTTAACAGTGGTATTTCTGCTTACTAATGCAGTAGCAGTCATTCTTAAAGATTACTACTTTCACCGATCCTTTTATGTACTATAAATTGTAATAAATACATTTTAAAATTCATAAGTAATATTTCATTTGTTACCCGGAAACATGAAGCATTCTAGGCTTGCTGCAGATGAGTGGTAAGCTAAGTTACAGATATACATGATGAAGGGAGAAATATGGCTTTAGCTTTGAAAGGTAATTCAACTGCTTCTAAAGAAGATTTCACATGTAAGACAAGGAAAAAGTCTAGGGCAATCCCTTGCAAGTAAGCATTAACTATCAGGATGCATTAGGTGAAACTAACTCACACAGTACCCTCGTACCCATGACCTTCCAAACACATTTGCAGATAATGTTGATGCTTCTGACAGCAAACACAAATCCTCACAGCTCTTTGGGAAGATATTTCAGTTCTGCATTGAAATTGTATTCTCTGTCATATTGAGATGACAGCTGTTGTAAGATACAAATTTTGAGTTATGCAGCAATACAGCATAGGTTACAGTCTACATTGCAAAATACAGCCGTAATCTTTTAGTGCTTACAATTGGATAGTTTCTTCTGTGTGGCAGATAGGAAATGGGTTAATGTGGATCTCATCATCAGTGTCTTGCAAGGAAGTAACAGTAGCTTATATTAAAATTCCACTCTGAAAGGCTGCCCAAACTTTGAAGATCCAGATGTTGTTGTTAGAGAGAGACTAGTGAACTGGGAAGATGAAAATAGAAAAAGATTCACAAGAAACAGCTTGTTTTCCCCCAAATCTGCTGGAATAGTGGTGTGAAAATATATATAAACAGAACTTGTTGCTTTAACTTGAGAGTACTATTTTGAATACATATTAAGTGAAATTTATGGAAATGCCAATACATTTTCCTTTCTCCTTAGATGTTTGCAACATTGGAAAGGTTCATTCTGTAGATGTTTACAATCATCTCATTCTACATTTCATAAATATATCCTTTCAGTCTGGGTGCAGGCATAATGAAATAAAATATAGATTTTAAAAAATGTAAAAAATTATAAAATAATGTATTTTGGCCATCCTCCAGGAAAAAAATGCAATCCCTTTTTGGAGCTATTCACCCTCAGCATTTTCATTCTTCTGTAATACACCCTAGGCAAAAATGAAGATGTGAGAGGGAAGGAAACATGGGAGCATCAGACTAGATTTGCACCTGTGTGCTACCAGCCTTTCTGAACTGATTCCCCAGCATTTATCTGCAGTTGGAGCTACTGGGCAAGCCTGCGGAAGCCCTCTCTTGGGGGCTTGGCCTACCCATATGTCAGAGCACTGCCCCATCTCTGTGCTGCAGACATATAGCAGTGTGTCTTGTGAAGCCCTCTCCATGGGAAGGTGGGATTTATAGGCACAGCCATGGTTCAGCAGATATACATATCCAAGGAAATAACTAAAATGGAAAGAGAGGGAGGGAAAGCTGGAGGGGAATTTCTTCATGCATGAGCAGAAAAAGAGTTTTGGAGCTATGCTTTTAAATGAATTCATCTTATTCCTATTGAAATCCCTAAGTTTTTATTGTTATCCAGAGATATATCTGCTCTCTCTGTATTTCCGTCACGGAGACTGTGCCTATACAAAAAGTATTAAGGAACAGTATGATGCTGCTTCAGTATTTTCATCTCATATATGAAGGTAAATGTCATCTGGAGGTTACCAAAAGAAAGTTCTATCTCTTCCCACAATAAGCTGAGGGTATCATTAGAAGACCAACTTTGGGAATCTGGGTCCTGAGATAAAGACAGCAAAAAATCAAGAAGGGCTATGGGAAGTCTCTTGACTAGCAGTGCTCTGAAGAATTCCACTAAATGTTTAGTATCTCTGTGACAGCAACCATATTAGTGTCAAAAATCTCGTAATGAGCTCTGTCATTTGAGCTTTCTGTCAAGAAACTCCATCAGCTGACAGAATAATTTAAGAACAATCAACGTCTGGATTACTCAGGGCTCTGAATAAAACAGTTTATCAAAGTGTATCTTGAGGACCTAGAAGAAAGACCTGTCTGTTTCTTGTGCAGTAAAAAATTCTGCCCTTCCCTAGCCAGGCAACGATTCAATGATGTAGCAATTAGACGTGGAAAGATTTTGCTTCAATATAAATTTGTGCTAATTGCAGTGAATCATCATCACCAGATGCTTCAAGGGATGCACTCTCTGTTTTTTTGTGGGTTTTTTTTGTTTTTTTTTTTTGTGTGTGTGATCAAATTTCAGGGCTGCATTGAAGATATTGTCACCAAAGTGTTTTCCAGACGTCCCCAAAAATAGGAATAATCGTTAAAACAAAACAAAAACAAACAAACAAAAAAAACACGTGGCATTTTAATAGAGACATTTCTAGATGACCAGAGTCAACAAGTCCTAAGGACAATCTTATATAGACTATAACAATGGATGCTCATTTTAGGCCTTGTGCCCAGCCTGCTCTCCAGAAAGTTTCCCTTAGATCTATCCTATTCTGTAATAAAAGGCAGTCAGCTTATCTGTGCAATTCTTATTAGCAGTGGTTTCACACTGTGTGAATACCAGTTTGAGACATTTGTTTGACCAGTGCCAGAGATTTTGTAACATAAAATTTGGAAGTGAATAGCAGGAGGCTGAGTGTGCAGATGAGCTATTGTACTGTCTCAGGGGGACTTCATATCTCGGTAAATTGGCAGATAGGGAGTGCTCAGATGTGAATCACTGGGATGTAAGGAGGACTCAGAAAGGAAAAGGAGGTTTTGGATTTTTATACAAAAGTTCCAACTAATAACCAAATTGCTGCAAGACCAGAAGTAGGTGAGCTGAACTGAAACAATTCCTTACCTGACTAACTCGACAGGCCTATGCATTCCACACAACAAAGATGGAAAATTTGTTTTTGAACAGCTTCCTATTGTTATTATTTCCTTAGGTCCTAGAAAAATGCTCTAGACACTTTAAAAAAAAGATCTTTCAATTGTTCAGATTTACCTAAAGAGCAGTAAATACTACTTCAGATATTATATCTGAAGTTTTTCTAAATTATATTTTTCCTTCAAGCAAGATTTCTAGAAAGATACTGCCTTGAAAATTCCCTTATTCTTTCTCTTTTATGTTAAATCCATTTCCTAGCCCCAGATTTGAAAATCAGAAATTTAGTCCTAATATTCTGTAGGTTCGTAAATCATGGCAAAGAAGCAGTTGTGGAACTTTATGCTACTAACTCAAACTAGTTTGTAAGAAGGTAGCGATTTTTCACCCTTTTTTCAGTAAGTTGTTAACATTAAAACTTAAATATTGTTAATATTTTTCCAGAACTAGAGGCAGAAGAATGGTGCAAACATCTTTGCATGGAGTGTCTAGGAACCAGGCTTAATGATATAAGTCTTGGAGAACCAGATTTACTTGCTGCTGGAGTCCAGAGAGAACAAAATGGTAAGTAACTTTGTAATTGCTCCTATATGAGGTATTAGGTTATGTCCCACATTATATTTGCTAGTGGTTGTGTATCTGTGTGGATTTTTCCTGTTACCTAAAAGTAACTAAGTTTTTGGATGTCTTTTCAATGCTTAATCTTTTTTTTTTTTTCTCTCTACAAATAAAGGTGGTTAAATTCTATACCAAATAGCACACACATGGTGACTTAATGTGTTAATTGTGCATGGCAGTGACCTTTCTGGTTGTGAAACAATAGACTCTATGAAGTGGAAAAAAGCAGTAGATGTTGTTTCACAGTCATTAAAAGATGGTGGTAACATTTCAACAGCACCTTGGACTGGAAACCTCATACTTGCTTTAAACTCATACCTTTCTGGAATAATGAAAAATCTACGTCTAAATGTTGTTAATTACAGGAGGAAAGGACAATGGAATATTCTACTCAGCATGAAGTCAAGCTTGTAAATCTTCGGATCATTAATTTAGATACATGTTCAGAAAGGTTGCTAGTGGATGGAATATCCAATAACGAAAGAAAATCTGTGATTATCCTGTCAGTTAGTTTCTATTAATGAACACAAAGGCAATACCAAAATGTGCTCATTCATTCCTCTCTAAATTACTGGACTCAGTAATTCTTGCCGTATTGATGCTTTTATAAAATCCAATAGCTTTTAGCAAAGTAATAAAACAAACTGACTCAGTGTTCATCATGAAACAAGCCAACTATCATTATAAACAAAATGACATAATTAAATTACAGAATGAAAAGCACTATGTCTATTATATTTTATTAATTTCCTATGAGATTTCAGACATCTTTGAACGTAATAACATAAAATATGCAGAAATCCTCAAGAAATTCTATTCAAAGATCAGTTATTGTTCTTTTGAGTTTAAAGGAAGTTCAAATGTTTGTGAAATTGTTTCCACAGTCAGACCCAGGATTTGTGTCTTGTTTTAACTTTCCACTTGTCTCAAGCTGTCATGCAAGTATAGAAGGAAAAGCTATTAATGTTGTAGGAAAATGATAATGATGAAATACCACTCAAAGCGTCCTACCCGCCATTCTTTTGTAAGCTATGGGTGTAAGAATTTTGCGTACCATTGAAGAGAGAACTATGTGAGCGGGTGAAGATACTTTGCAAATTAGGAGGAAAATAAATCTCATAAAAAGTCTCTGATGTGACCAGAAAAATAGCTTGAAAATCCTAAAGATCTTTCTGCAGTGAAATCATGATGTGTCCAGCAGCTTTCAGAAATGTATAGTAAATACTCCATTTCATTTTGTCCTTTAAAGGGAGAGATCCAGTTATACACACAACCTCCAGAAGACATAGATTAGTTCTATTGTGTAAACTAATCTTGATTCAGTTCCTTCAGTGTAGAATTAATTGCAGTGTTCCCAAGCAGCATATATGAACATAATTAGCATCTGTATTGTTCTAAGTAAGTAAATGAAAGGAAACAAAGAGGCAAAGCATGAATTTTTCTGTGCATATCACATGAATAAGAATGCATGAAGGGCATAATTAGCCATATTTTCATTAATCCAGTGGCTATACACATATCATTCAATATTTGAAGAATGCACTTTACTAAACCAAAATCTCAATCAAGTAATTCTGATACCTATCTGCTTCATTCCCTCATCCTCTTGATGCACAACTTGACTTTTTAGTAAACGTGTTTGAAATTCAATGTTGTCTCCTTAGTTGTCTTGTTCTGGAAGTAAATTCTATTTTGGAAATGTCTTTTTGTCATTTTGAAAGGGGAGGAGAATACAGAGAAACTGGTAAGAAGTCTATTTATTTATTTATTTTTAATTTAGGTGTGCTGTAGTTTTCTTTAGGGATTCCTAGGAAAGGCAAACTTGTCAATGTCGTTCTACACATAACAGTTTTATTTAAAAATGTCTAATGACTAATACGAGGGTGGAATCATTTGGTGAAATCTAATAAAAATTTTGAGCTATTTTCTTGTACAATTTCCTCATTTTTATATGTTCCTCATGTAGTTTACTTTGTCCTAATATTTTTAATACACTATGTTCTTCATCTGTCCAAGTGTACCAAGTCCACAGATTGCATTCTCATCAAGACTACAGTGTCAGTGGGTTTACAATTTTAGATTTTCTCTGACATTTTAAGGGCTAAAAGTAATTGAGTAATAGTGTTATAATATACTGCTTATACCTCTATGATATGACAGGGTGTTAACATCATTAATCCCAACAGAGTAGGTGTTAATCCCATCCCACTGTCTTTTTTAAATGGTTTCTTTGCCTTAAAGATTTTGTGAAGTGTTGGCAATCTGATACTTGGATCAGAAGAGAACTAACCAAAAGAAATGTGTTTTTTTTTTTTCATAACTACTTTCCTTTCTCCTAGCAGTGGTATTTTTAATACAATCTGTTCTTCATCTGTCCAAGTACTTACCCATTCCTATCCTTTAGAGGGCATTTGCATAATGTATAGAGGGACTTCCTAAGGGTATTCAGTGAAAAGATTGAGTAACTTAGCTATCTCTTGAGAAAAGAGTAAGTTGTCTGTTGTATAGATTTCTGTTTTAGTCACTAAAGCTAAGTATATGGCCCTTAAACAAGCATATTTAGTTTGCAAGGCTTGCAATAAATCATGTGTTTTCTTGTCATTTGTCGCTTTTTCATAGAATCATAGAATCATTATGGTTGGGAAAAAAAACCTCTAAGTTCATCAGGTTCAACCATCCGCCTACCACAAACCACTAAACCATGTCCCTATAAAGTCACATCTGAGCTTGTTCCTCTCTTACTCTTGTAACAGCTCTGAGATGACCCTTTTGTGACAGATGAAACAATATGGTTTGTAAAACAGTTTTTTTCAGACTGGCAAAATTGTGTTTAGCATGCAATTGTCATGGGTGAAAGGACATAGATTGTTTACATATTTCTGTCACCTGAGGATAAAATACATGGCAGCACAGTGACTGAAACGGACTAATTCTTGTATCATTCCAGGTTACTCAGTAGATGCCAGTGAGATCTCTTTTACTGGTAGTTCTGTGGTGATGGTAGCTATAAAAGACAATAGATCTCCTCTGCTTAGAGAAGACAATGCTAGATACTACTGTGGGAAGATTAGCGAAGACTTCTAAGTGATACTTGTACAAAGAAAATCAGTATCAGGAAGCTTCTCACTGTTTCAGCTTTGTTATTCCTTCAAGTATTACCACAAGCATTACTGCATAAACTGCACTGCAGAAAATTACCCTTGCATTTTTTGTTTTTACATCCAAGGCTCAAAACCAATGACTGCTTAGTTTGCAGTGATCCAAAGTTTCTAATAAAATCGAGATCTGAAATGAAGCTTCCCTTACTACCCAACCATTTTACCTTCCTGAACCTTACTTATTTTAGAGGGAAGAGGACTGTAATGCTGATGCTGAGGAATTGTGCCTGCTCACCAATCAGACAATTGTGTCTTGCCTTGTCCCACAGGATAACACAATCTTCCTCCTCCCCGTTTTCTGAGACATTCATTATACCTATTCATTTCCTGCTAATCCATGTGATTTTTTTGTGTGTTCCTCAGCCCTAAAATAGAAGCCTTGGTCCTGTTAATTTATTTTCACAGCAAATGTAATTTCTTACTGTTTGTGAATATCTACTTAGATTATTTTATTAAGAATGAGAATATATAATTAAATCAAAAGAAGTAAAGACTACATGATCTCATTTTGATAATGAATTTAGAACAGTAGGAGTGCAGCTGTATTTACAATGATATGACAAATAATAATACACAGTAATAAGTCCAGAAAAGAAAGCCTAGACTCAGCTGGACTCTAACAGCAATGACAACAAGTAGTCTTGTATCTTGTGATACTTACACACACCTTTCATACTGCTTAAGTTTCTAAAGCTACTGATAGGGAAAGTGAAAATGAATGTAGAGTGGTGTCTTCCTGTGGAAGTGGAAAGTTTCTTTCCAGATCTCTGTACATGTGCAGCACTCATAATACGCCCCAAAACCTAAGAACAGAAACAAATCTCCTTTCAGTATTGTAACCTGTCTCGTCATTATCTCTAGAACTTGTCCTCTTTTTTCTTCAGAATATTGCACAGCGTATTCTGCTGTGGCACTGTATTTTCCTTCCTTATAAAGGGAAGCAATTAGAAAGGTGTCATCCAAATGGGCTGTGTATGAGTGACTGTTTCCTATGCAAATTAAATCAGAATATTCAAGACTGAAGTAGGTGAAAAAGCATTGTGTGCAGACAGTGTTACTGAAGTTGTTACTCAAGAACAGGTGTTTCTTTTTGGCAGAGTAATTTGTTCAGCCTTTCTTTTCTATGTAAAAAGATTTCACAGTACAGCAGTCTTGCTTTTAATTGCCACAAACTCATTAATTTCTGTTAGAAAAAAATGTAGCTTCTTGTACTCAACAATGTCCTTAGATCCTCAGAAGAGGATTACAAGTTATTTCTGAATGCTATACACGGAGATTTCAAGCTACAGCCAAAACATAGGTATTTTGTAGTGGAGTTCATACAGTTGACCTGTTTTAGGGCATTTTTTGGGTATGTAAAGTCCCTATTTCTGATCCACTACATGGAAACATTATACAAGGTTTTTATTCATTTTCTGTTATCTTTAATCCACTATTGCATTTCAGTTTTTGAGAATTAACCAAATATAGACGATTTTATCCTGAGTAGAAAGGCATTTGCAGTTTTAATACCTGTGTAAGCTAGCGAGGTTTCAGATTCTTCTCTACTTTACTATTTATCAGTTAAATAATTGAAAACAATTAATTTTTGTAGCCTTCTAATTTTCATTAAGATGCTAATAAATATTTCCATGCATTTTTAACAGAAGCAAAGCAGAATAATTATAAGCAAAGGTGTAAAATTAATTCTAGAAGCATGATTTCTCACTGTGTAAAGCAAAAGAGAATTGCTATATACGTATGTATGACATAAAGTGCTGTGACTCTCTCCACTTGAGAATTAGCTACAATCAGCTGCAGAAGATTCGCAAGTGGGAGAGTTCCTTCCAGATGGAAACTGAATGTTTGTTTTCAAAACCTCCTCATGTATGGATCACACCCATCTGACTGCCTCTTTCCATAAGCACCTTTTCCCTCACATTAAAACTGAAATGAAATGAAGCATGTGGATTACAGGATTTCAATGTTATCTGCTCAGCTTTCCTACTGAGGCAAAGGAATCCAGCGATAAAATGATTAGAATGAGCTCATTAGGCTTCCCAGTCAAAACAGTGGAATAAGTATGGTAAAATATCAGCAATTTTGTTCACACTGCCTCCCCCACTCCCTGAACCTTACGTGCATCAGAGGGAGGAGGATTGTAATGCTGATGCTAAGGAATCGTGCCTGCTCAGCCTCAGTCTTGCCTTGTCCCACAGGGTAGCATCACCTTCCACCTCCCTGTTTTCTGAAGCATTCATTAACTTCTACTTACTTGGTCATACTAGTCAATGGACTGTTATTATCTCACCGCACTTATACACAGATGATGACGGATCCACAGAGAGGCTAAATATCTTATTACATGAAATTCATAAAACCTGAAGGCTGAATTCATGTGAGACTGCGTTCAGACATCCCAAATATAGCCTTTGAATGTTTGTTCTTACTGACATGAATTTGAGGGAAAAGCTTCTCTCTACAACTGGAATGATATCGTTGACATTATCTAGGAACCTATTCAAATGGATAAATTAGACCCTACATTTTAATTACTGAAAGGATTCTAAAGTATTTGCACAATCTGATGTCTTCAGTTTTCTGCTATATGCAAGCATTACTAAGTTTTAGTTTCAAAAGCTCTCTAGTATGCATTCTTTTCTTGACAATTTGAGTAAGTACCACTGGTCCTACATTTTGCCCTGCAGCTGATGTTCAGTTCAATCAGCCAGACTTTCGTTAATCCATGACACCTCTCCTTAGACACTGACCTCCACTGCAAAGTCAACAAATGTCTCTTGACAGTTTGAGGATATTATATGTCCTCAATACCCTTCATGCAATATCCTGTTACACTTCAGAGCAGTATAACATTTTATGAGAGTTCTGGTGGCTTCTAAAAGAACTTGAAATATTTGGTGTCTTCAACATAATGACATAATGTCTACTTCAAAGAGTAATTGTACCTTTCAGTTTTCTTTTCTATCTCAGGCATTCTGTCAGTGATGTTAAGGGAAAGATTTCACCTCTTAGAGTAGTGTGATTCCCCCCTGCACACTGCATAATTGCACATGATGCAAAGGGAAGTCATCTCTATCTTTCTTTCAAATAGAGGAGAAACAGGAAGCAACAGTGTGATAGTGTAAAACTGAAATCTAGTATATGACAAAAGCTCATCTGCATAGTTCTTAGGCTATTTTGTGTGATGTATCACAGCAACATTTAAATACTGAAAAAGGGCAAATATACTATTTCATGGTAAATTGAGCTATCTGGTTCTCCACCATTCCCTTCCCATTGCAGACGCTGATTCTTACTCCTACATGAGAGTTTTTCAATTGGTAGATGTTAGATTCAACCCATGCTCAATACCTTATTCTGAGAGTTAGGGAAAGTTCTTTGTAGCAACGTCAACAGCGTGTGCTATTATATTTGTATTCTGTGTCAGAAGACTTTTACAAAACATTAGAAATTTTTTCACTTGATATCTTAGTCATGAAATGCAACTTATAGGGCTAAGACCCGTTAGTGTGATTAATGGGAACTTGAACTTGGAAGAAGAGGTTAAATGGCGATGAGATGGAGTGAATCAATTGAGGAGTAATTGATGGGGCAAAATTAAATTAACTGGAACACAATTACATTGGGAATGGCATGTTTGCTTATAACTAAGCAGGACAGCAAATCTAAGTGCTCAGTCAGTGGCTCCATTAATTCTTCAGCCAAACTTTTGTAGCTTTGTTGATTTGCCCACACTCATTCACACTTCAGTACATAATATATTATCTCAACTATTTGCAGTATTTTCACTGATTTGTCAGAAAAGTACATACAGCAAACATTGTAAAAGTGGATAAATAGTTTTGGAGGTGTTAACTGTCAAACTGGAAGCTGCATCTCATTTTGACTTTTGTGATTATTTCACTTTATACCTCTTGATTACTTTAAACTCCTTCCTAATTTGAAAAAATAAAAATGAGAAAATTCTATATGCTGTTCCAAACTGTCACTTGCTTATTAAGTAGAAAGTTTCTATTAGGTGTCCCTTTAAAGTTCATTTTTCTAGTCCTATTCATACAACTTTTATCATACTCATGCTTTTAATTTTTCTTTTTTTTCTTTTTTTTGTCAACATCTTTCAATGTAATAGCACTGACATTCTGCATTTCTAACTTGTTTCAAAGATGAAAGGAAATTTTTAGAAGTTGTGAAACACCTGCTCTCTCCCATTCTGTGCTATTAAGCTCTAATGTTTTAGTACCTTTAGAGTTAAAATACACTCTAGCACTTCCAAATGTACAACCTGAAATTTAACTGCTTTCATCTCTTTGCAGGACTAAATCATAGAAAGATGAATTATTCTTCAAAACAAATTACATTTTTATTTTAAGTCCTCTTGCTGTTATTGTAGTTTACTCTCCTTTTTTTTTTTTTTTTTCCTGTTACGATAGTTGTTCCTTTGCTTATTAATTCACGTGCAATTCAGGCACTTTAGAAAATTGTTCATGCCCTTGACCTCTTACTGCAGTGAGTGCACTATGAAGTAGAAGTGCAGCTGATATCAATTGATGTCAAGGCTGTAATAATATATTGCGTTGAATCAGATTTTTCAGGAAATAAACCATTTATTAAAAATATTATGAATTTTACTGAACTTGGCAAATAAATAGTAACTGAATACAAAGAAAGTAGTTATTAACAGGCTTCAGTATGTAGTTCTGTTCTTTGATAGAGGAGACTCTATTGTAAGTCACAACAAATTTTGATACGTTAGACCTTATTGTGACTTTACATGGACTTCACTGTGAGGATGAGTATTTCAGTTAAGTTGCTGGGGTCATATGTCAAAAAGAACACTGAAGATCATCTGTGAAAGATGTTTCAGTCTGTTTTAATATTTATAGTGGAAATGAAATGAAAATTCCCCTCTTACTCTTACCACGCATATGGCAGTGCTTCTTGGGCATCAGAGAATCCTCAACAGTGTTCACAGGCTAGAAATTTGATGTTGATTTCTAAGCCTTCTGTAATTGTACTTCATTTTATTGAAAAAAAAAAAAAAAAAAGCAATTAATATTGAATCTTGCTTTAACTGGCAATGCCTTATTCTGCTTTTGTTTTCCAGAGCGATTCAATGTATATCTTATGCCTACACCAAATTTAGATATCTATGGGGAATGTACAATGCAGATCACACATGAAAACATCTATCTCTGGGACATCCACAATGCCAAGGTCAAGCTGGTCATGTGGCCTCTGAGCTCTTTGAGGAGATATGGACGCGACTCAACATGGTTCACATTTGAATCTGGAAGGTAAGAGATAAGGAGAAGCAGCAAGAAGAGGTAAACTACTTTTGGTTTGTGGTCTCAGATTTACCTCTCATCTTCAAGTAAGAAAGACAGAGTACATGGCTTCTCCATAGACTTCCATTTGTTGAATATTACTTTTCAAAATATTCAGTCCTGTGTTTTAAATAAACATTAATATACTTCCTATTTAAAATGAGCTTAAACTTTCCTGCTTGTCACATCCCCTTCCTCTACTTTTATTTAACTGCCATTGAACTGTCTTTCTTAAGTTTTATAGATCTCATTATGCTTATATGCTACTGTGATATATATTTGAGTACTGTTGGTGTAGAAGAAATGAATTCTGGATCATGGAAAAGGCTCATCATACAGGGAAATAGCTTCCATCACAGTAGATATTACTTTTTGGATGTTCCTGATGACTGATTGCCACCCGGGTGCATAATTGCAAGCAAGAGCACAGAGAACATTGTGAGCCCATAAAAAGGCTAGCTCTATTTTCCTGTCTGCATTTTTTTAATCCTCATTGCCATTTCTATTCTCAGATCAGTTTTAAATATCCATGCAGCTCTGTTTTGCCTCCCTTTCCTATCTTTTTTTAATGCATTTCATGCCTTCATTTTCTATCCTTAGGTTCACTACCTTTTCTTTTTGATACGTTCTGGGTTTATTTCTGTCCTTGATGATGTTTAGTCTTACATTTTGAGGTTCTAGACATTCTAAAGCCTGTCTTACTTATACTGAAGCTTGAATTAGCTGAAGCAACCTATGGAATCGCAACTGTTCCTATACTATTTGTTTTTTAGCTGCGCTGCCTCAGTATAAAACTTCATACATATTTCAGTGTGTACTTATTAAATATAATTATATCCACATATATCGAATATTTGCAAAAATGCAGTTGGTGATCATGAACGAAAAAACCAGATGAATTAGATCTTACAACCTAATGAGTTAGCAGGCAAAATTCCTCCACTGTTTCTTATTGATGGGATTTATTGTTTAACTTGTAAGTTTGTATATCCAGATTGATCACCAGAGAATTTTATTACCCTACTACTTTTCTGGGGTAAATTCATCATTATCAATCATGAAGATGTAATTTCTTTTTTTTATTTATGTTGCTTTTCCAAAAATCAGCAAAGGCTGTACCATAGTTCATATCAGTTGTGATGATTAAGCTGTGGGGCTCATTCAAGTGTACGATTTTAGCAAGAACAATTTGCTAAATCATTCCTTCACTCAGGCCTTAAACTGTCTCATGGGAAACCATTTCAAGCAGCATGCCTGTTCAACACCAAAAAGTGAATGAAATGACAAAAAAAAAAAAAAAAGCATAAAATATACCATATTCATCTGGAAAAGAAAATAATAAGGAAAGAAAAGGATTTAGCTTAATCCTATTCTTTCTGAATATCTCATTAATCTGACTATTTGAATTAATTTATATTTCCAAGTGTACATTCTGTTAAGAAAGAAGGAGTAATTTTTGCATTAAAACGATCATGATTGATGTGTTTGTTTATGTAGAATAGTGTATCTCTCTTGAGAAAATCCACTCCTTTTAATTGATTCTGGAGGAAACTCAACTTGGAAATGAGAATTGTCATTAATTAAAAATTAAGGTGCAAAAACTAAATCAAATTAATCACTTGAATTTTATATGGTATTTATCACTCAAAATTTGTACACTGATTTTCTGCAGTGTTTTCATTATGAAAACAGTCATTTTATATCATACTGAAATCTCTCTTTCTGGAGAATTGTTTCTTTCTGTACTGCTCTATTTCTGTTGTACATCAATACTAACAGACTATACACAGTGGCTGTATATGTTAAGGTATAATAGGAGTTTTGTCTTTCTGTTTTTTCAAGCCTCCCACAGTACTTTAATTTCATACTAGCATCTGAGTACTAGTATCATCATTCCCTACATCCACAGACCATGCAACCTGATAAAAGTAGATTGTTTCCCTCTGTTTATGATTATGAGCTAGCTTTGCCTTTATCTGTCATGCTTTATTGTCTTTGATCTGATTCTTACCTTTTGCTTGCTTGAGAGCACTTTTTTATATGCCTGATTTGGAAATGCATAAAGATTAGATTAAATTAGCAGAAAAATGTGGAGGTAAAAAGAGAATGAGAGAAAAATCAGTATTTTCAGTAACATCTGAAAGCTATATAGGGCAATAATAATGCTCTTTCTAAAATCTGTTGTCTATTTTTGTGGGTTTTTATTTTTTAATCAGCATCTTTCTTATCTTTCTGAACATTATTTTATCTTTGTTCCTTGATCTCCTGGTACCTTAATGCAGTAAGTTGCTATGCATGCTGTCTTATCAGAAGTGAAGCGCTCATCCATGTTTTATGAGAATTATACATAGTAAAAGAGGTAAAAGTGTTGTTGCTTTATTTTTTCCTGAAGGCTTAAATATTAATAGGCAATTTTTTTAAAGAAAATATTTTGAAATAGGTTATTTTTTACTAACCCTTTGCAGCTATGCAGTATATGTCAATGTGGTTAATTCGCATGAATGTTAAGATCTCAGTTTTATATATATTTATGATCCATCCATATTGCTTTGTTTCACAGAGCAAATCCCTCACATTAAAATAAATTGACATATTCACAAAAATAAAATAAAAAATAAGACACCATGGTAAAAGAGTGGATCAAACCTAAGCTTTCAAACAATTAAATTTATATTTAATAAACATATTGCCTTTATTTTAAATTGAATATGTACTCGGATATATAAAACTAAACTGTTCATCTCATGTAATCTAATAGCTACACAGCTGAAAGGGTGTCTAAATCATTGGAATGACAAACACAGATTTTTTTCTGCTGGTTTTTTCCACTCAATTTGAGTTTGTGAATAAGTATCTTTGCACTAGCTGTGAAGTTAGACCCATTCTTACTCTTCATTGCATAGCAAACCACTAAAAGTAAATATTCCTTGCGAACCAATCTAGTCAATTTCTTCCCTATTCAGGATGTGGGGAAAGCACAGTTTTATATGGCTTAGTTTGATGCAGAATGGTGAGCTTCTTATAGTTTGTAGTACCTGTGTTGTGGTTTAACTCAGCAGGTGACTAAGCACCACATAGTCATTTACTCACTCCCTACCTTCCTGGTGGGGTTGGGGAGAGAATCAAAAAGAACAAAGTAGAACTTGTGGATTAAGATAAAGCTTTTTACTAAGAAAGAGTAAAGGAAAATAATTATGACTATATATATTTATGTGTGCCCATGAATATATATAAGTGATGCACATACAATTGCTCACCAACCCCCAACCAATGCCTAGCTGCGCCCCTGAGCAGCAGAAGAGAAAAGGATGAACTCCCACTCCTACTCTTTCTGCATGATGTTATATGGCATAGAATATCCCTTTGGCCAGTTTAAGTCAGCTGTCCTAATTCTGTTACCCTCAGCTCCTTGGGCCCTTTGCTGAGAATGGCCTTGGCTCTGTACAGCACTGCTGAGAAGCAACTGTAAATAGAACTATAAAAATGTTGTGTTTTCAACATGGTTTTTCTCCTAGAACTCTGAAGAAAAGAATTCCATCCCAGGTGAAACTGAAACAACCTGACAAAGGTAGTCCCATAAAATCAATCTATTGATCAAAACATAGTAATTCACATCTTTGTTGGGCACAACAATGGCTTTGTACTGATTGATTCTGTACCTCTGACACAGTGTGTGGCAGTTCAGTAATTTAGAACACATACAATGCTTTTCCAGGAGCCAGTCTTTATACCAAACTAAATTCAGATTGGCTTGACTGGTTTTATTGTTGAATTGCCAATAAGTCAACAAGTTTTCCTTAATGTACATACCCAAGTAATGTGTTCAGGCACCTCATTATTGTTTTTTTGGATACTGAATGTATTGGAGATACTATGCATAAGAATGCAGTTATCTGTGCAAATGTGCTCATTTCTCCTGAAACTTGTGGAATTGCTGCTCCGTATGGGTGTTAATGTGTGACTGATACTGATTTTAAGGTCTTGAAATGAAAAATGTGCTCCTTAGGGAAGATGTGCTCACTTAACTTTCTAGAAGATGATACTGCAAGCATGCTGTGGAATAATTAATGTTATGCAGTTTAAGAAACTTGCAAAAAAAGTAATAGAATAGGTTCAGATAAATTATCTCAGGTACCAGATCAGGTGTGCAGTCTCTGTCTTCGGTGCCAAAATTCAAGTATTCATTTCTCCAACACAAACCAAACAATCTAGAGGCTATAAAAATGTTTAAAATTTAGTCTTTGAAAGGAGTAAAAGCAAGAGTTGCACAGGCTTTCCTTATAGAAAAAAAAACTGTCTGAGGCTATTTTTCTAGGAACAAAAGAAAAGACTTCCTAAGAATTCAGATTCTTTTTCATATACTGGGAAAAGGAAAAGAAAACGTATTTGGACAATTTGTTTCTCTTGAAATGTTCTTTTTTTTTTTTT
The DNA here is from genome assembly GCA_013399175.1 of Odontophorus gujanensis. Classification (NCBI taxonomy): domain Eukaryota; kingdom Metazoa; phylum Chordata; class Aves; order Galliformes; family Odontophoridae; genus Odontophorus; species Odontophorus gujanensis. The sequence goes on along the minus strand of VXAB01010408.1, from coordinate 151,465 downwards.
CTTTTCACTTTTCTGCAATTCTGTCATTTACATTAAACAGCACTTTCTAAGTATATATGGAAACTCTCTTGTCCAGTCTGTTAAATGCTGGTCTGAGGTATCTGAAGAAAAAAGCCAAAGTCAAGCTGACATCAAGTTATGTACAGTGAGAAATTGTAGTAAGGCTATTTGTTGTAGAAACCCAAACCAAACTTTGTCAGATACATTCAGTTTCCAGCTGAGTAGAGAGGTGGAGGCAGTAATTCTGTTCCTGGAGTTTTGAGAAGAATAGAATTAACTGTGAATCCATGCCACACACCTTTTTCTAAAATTAACTTTCTTTTATTTTGTATACAGAATATTGAGATTAAAATGATTTCAAGTATTTCCAAGTTTATTTATTCTATGCATTTGAAAAACATAGTGTGAGTACTTGGCATTAAACCACATTAAACTATTCCTTCTTTGTTTTGCTCTGATTGTGTAGGTTTTTTATTCATCAGACAAATATAATGAAATGTCATATTCCATGTCACTCCTAAGATCTGAAATCCATTTCTTTGGTTAAGAAAATATTAAGCTTAAACACGGCAGAGTGGTGGCATGAGGCTTTCTCAGATTTTTTTTTTTTTTTTCAATTTATGCAACCTGAGATGTACTCATTTTCTGAACAGTAGATACACAGATGCTAGGGTTATCTGAAGCAGAAAGTTCAGTGTTTGCTTCAGGCAATACATCTGACTGAAATCTTTCATTTGTCTGTCAGACTTCTGTGGTGATTTTTGCTATTAATGTGAAAAATACTAGTCAATTAACCCTTAAGTTATAGGAAATAATTTCTAAGTGAAGAGAGATCCCTTAAATATGTACCTCATGATGCTGTTGTTGTGGGGCTTCATCTTATAAGTGCACTGGTTCAGGTCCACACCTTCCTGAAGACAACTATTCCATTCCTGATTGCTGATATATTGTCTAAATCATGAAATAAGCTTATCGTAAGTTCATAAACACCCCAGAATTTCATAATCCGCTTGGGTATAGTAGCAATATGAATGAATGTTCATGTGCAGATGCAGTAAATAAATTTATAGTTTCACATAAGAATTCTCTCTCAGTTCTCAGTAAGCTCCACTTTTTTATTGTTTTTTAGTTTTTTTTCTATTACACCTTTTTAATATTTTCAAAAAAGCTTAATTTGCCCACAGTGTGAACTTTATATGTTTCTTTTATCTGTATTTTCTCACTGCATGTTCCCCTCTTTCTCATATTCTTCCCCTGGGGTGTTTATTACTAAGACCTCAAAAGGACTATTGAAAAACAAAAACAAAAACAAAAGAAAGGACAAATATCTCATGCGTACTCTTCCTTTGTTTGTTTTTTTTTAATTTATCACATAGCTGTAATTTTAGGACAAGGGGCAATACCACCACTGAAAGATGTAGTTATTCCCTAGTATTTAGTAATGCCAAGACTACATTCTAATACATTGTAACTGTAGTTCTATTCCTACAATTTTTTCCATTGTAGTTCTATTCCTATTTTTTTTCCACTGCGCCTTAATTCCAACTCCCAGTTTCCTTCTGCCAGATTCCTGGCATTGAAAAAGTTCTGTTCCTAATCTGATTCATTTAAGCCCTACTTGAAACGGAGTTGTGTGTTTAACTCATCTACGTAACTCTTATTCTGGTTTTGATCATTGTACCTAATATAAGAGCTCTTTTGCTGGGAAANGAAAGAAAAGGAATATAGCTTGTTATAACTGATTTATATATATTTGATTGATTTGATTTTCTCTTTGCCAGGTCTCCTCTGAGAATAATTTAGTGATGGTAAGAAAGACCAAACTCTTGCAATAAAATTCTCTACAATATGAACAAATATGACAAACAGAAGTAGGGATTACGTACTAGCTTCTTTATTCTAAATTTCTGTTCAAAAGTGTTCTGCTTTTGTTCTGTCCCTGTTCTACTGATAGCTGTAATGAGTTTGTCTAATATATTAGCAGATAGCATGCTATATTTATTTTGATGATCGTAAGATAACAAAGATTATGTCCTTAAATTGAAGAGTATAAATTCCTTTCTCCTTTGTAACATGTTTGTCTGGCAAAACCAAAGTAGGTCTTGTTTTAAATAATTTTGATATTACACCTCATTTTGCTTTCTGATGATTTTATATCCATATTTGAACCCAGAGAATTTGATATTAGGACTTCTCTGAGAGTAAAGATTCCTATTTTATTATGTTGAACCACATCAGAGTTGGATGTTGGTATTAAGGCAGATTTCTACAAGTGAGGCACACAGGCTCTTGTTCGTGGCTGGCAAAAATGCATGGCTAATGGTGTTGACTGTGTTGAAAAATAGTGTTTCATAGCTGAGAATTTGCTCTATCAAATAATGTTCTTGCACTCTTTGTATCTGTTGTAGTTTCCGTGGAAATACATAGGAGGCATTACTTTTGAAGCAACCTATGTATTTACCATTTTCCATTTTCCAGTTGTCTCTTTTTCACAGATATTGCTTGGCTGCAGGCATGTATTTTTCCATTAATATTCCTGATGCTGAATATGACTAATGAGGTTATTGCTGTGCAATGTATGAGCTGAAAGAAACAGACACAATAATTCATACATTCTTAATCATATTAGAACTCAGTTATTATTTCTGCTCCACATTTTAACCTTTGAATTCCACAGAGGGATAAAATTAATCTCATATGGCAGTTCTGAACAACTATAGATGCCCCTGCACCAGGTCGTATTCTCTTCAGAAGTTGTAATAACCTTCAACCTTCTACCTCAAAATATAGGAGGACTGATACATCACAAATCTGAGACATACAACAATTTTTGAAAGCGTCACCAGTTTAAAAAAGAAAAACAGCAAAACTCAGGCACTTAACTGTACAAAATGCTAACACATTTCTTAACAGTCTTTATTTTCATATCAATATCATTAACAGTAAGAACCAGAATTTCTATTCTAGCTCTTAAACACTCTTGCATTTCTCCTTCAATCCAAACCTATTTGCATGAGCTGATTAAAAATGCTGAAACTAGGCACCTAATTATCTACATAGACAGTAGGAGAGTGTTTAGCACTTAACACAGGGAAACTCAGAATGCCACACTTTAAACAGAGACCAACACAGATACTAAGCACAAGTAAATCCTTTTCTCCAAAGCTTGTGAATGTAGAACCGTCAACTGAGGAGATTTGAAATGTCCTCTATGTGCTGTGCACTGTACAAACATAGAAGGAAGTGATCAATATGTAAAGAGCAAGATTTGAAGAACAGAAGAGCTTTGTTCATGAATATGTAGGAACCTGTGTGCTTGCACATGCAAACACAGAGCACTGCAAAAGTATAGAGGGGTGAGTTTTTAAAAAATTATAGGCTTCATTTGCTGTCAGGAGCTGTGGTTCCAAGGCTTCAGCTGGCATGTAGGTTTGTTTTAAGGGTCATCTGGATGTCTGAACAATTATCTCTTGTGTGTCACGTGAAAAACTGCACTGGAAGATTTGTTTTTTCCCTTAGTCTTGGGACTTGATGAGGCTAGAATCAAGATTAGCAGGACTATTAGAGTCTACTCAAGAGCAGAGAAAACTGCTTTAGGGGGTGGTCTTGGAAGATCTCTTAATGTCTGCCTGGTTCTCCATTCTTTCTGATGGCATTAATTCATTTTCTCACAAAAAATACGCTAACTGATAAAATACGTATTGACATTTTACTGTTTACCTTCAATAACGTAGCATTTCTGCAGGGTGCCCACTGGCTTATTTGCTTCAAAAAAAAGTGGAGTGGTTTTTGCTCTTACTGTCATTCACAGAAGTGCAGCAGTTCCAAAAGTACCTCTTTGTTCTGGATATGGAAAGTGTGTGGCAGCAGAAACTCTAGTGCAGAAATTTTGTGTGAAAGTTTGTTCATTTCATAAGTCCTTGAGATCTGTTTTTTTCATTGAGTTGAATGCTGCTATCAACAAAGCTTTATACAAATTCATATTGCATAGGTGTACATTTGCACATGTGTATGTATGTATCTCTGCACCTAGGACTGTCTTATAACATGTATTTGTGGAGGTTACCAACTAGTTGTTTTTTACTGCTCTATTTATTCCAAGTTGCATTTAAAAAAGCAATCAGTGATCATTAAAGTAGTGACCAATTTCATTAATTTCTCATTATTTTGCATTTCCATTAATTCCATTAATTTACAATTCATTGTATTAATTATGTCATCAATTAGAAAAAAAAAATCTTCTCTACTTTAATAGGTTATAGCTAAACAAAACCAAGACAGTAATATTAAAAGTAAATTGATGGTGAGTTTGATTTCATTTGCTTTTTTGTATAGAATTTTTTAAACTATATATTCATACAAACTAGAGAATGCATAGGATTGGTTAAAGCCTTTAATCTATGCTCAAAAACTGATGCAAACTTTCCGTCACTTTACAACAGCTGCACTCCTAATGAAATCCAGGTTAGATTTTGTGAGCATTTGCTACTAAGACAAAATAAAATAGGCAAAAAAAAAGATGCTACTTATTAAATAATGTAATCTGTGCATTCTTCCCCATTGTAAATACTCTAGCAAATGGCTGTATGTATGTAAATAGGAAAGCCTGGATGAATTATCAAATTGAATGTTTGTGAGTAATTTATTTTTTTATAGTACTGATATGCTCTGGTGAAGTACAAGTCCATGTGCTAAATTCAGTTCACGGTTTCATAAAGCTCTCTGCTAAGAAGAAAAAGGAGCTAATAATTGAAAATCATGACACAGCCCTCCCAGAATTATCATACATTCTTCCCCCCTTCAAGTCTTTCACTGCAGCTAAGTGCCCACTCATTCTAATTTAAATTAACTAAAGAACTCTCAAAATACTGGCACATAAGGGAGATGGAGAGCACTTTACACACAGTGTCTACTCAGCAGCATTCTAGAAAAGCAGGGCTATTCTTGAGGTGGGCTTGATTGGTCCCAAGGGCTCCTTAAATCTTCCTCTTATAAATAAGGTACCAAAGGAAAGTTTGTCCCTTAGCCCCTTTTAGTGGAAATGCTACTAGCTACTGTGTCCGTCCTAATAGTACTTCTTCACTATCACTGTAAGTTATTGCTATTACTGCACTATTAATAATTCTGTATTCTGAGTAATAGCGTGATGGTGTGTGATTTATTTCCACTATGAGTAGTCACTTGTCACGCATTTTCTAAAAAGCTTCCGTCTTATTAGAGAGAGGGGAGGGAAGGGCAGAATCTAATGGAATCCCTCAATCTCAGCAGTTCCAGATATCATTTGATCTTTCTCACTTTTTGGAAGAAAATTCAGTGCAGTGCTATAACTCACCGAGATGTTTCATCTACTTGATTATCCTGTCAGTGGCCAAAAAGTCAAATACAACATTCCACTTGAATGGTTTGCATGAATCAGTGCAACAATGCGGATTTTTGCATTTTAAAGATACATACATATATATATATATAAATCAACCATCCAGCTTGGAAAATATTCCTCTTTCAAAATATTTTAAATGATACTTGATACACTTATGGAAAAGAACAGTGTCTTGGGAATAGCAGAAGAGACCTCATTTTCCTTAATTGTGTGTTAGTATACCTAAAAAATTATAAAAATTGACAATAAAAGTACATAAAACTACATTTAATAATATGCAGCATTTAAAAACTCAAAAAAAAAAAAAAAAAGAAAGAAAGAAAAAAAGAAACGGAAATCCTCTGATCTTAACTATCATTTGCTGTCAGGGAAAGAACTGAAGGGCAGTTTAGATGATGATTCAGTGGAAAGCCCTGATGTTCTTTCAGATGATGATTGAGAGTACCTAACCTTTATTTAATGAAAACAGGTCAAATGATCTATCTTTCTGGTGACTTACTTACCTCAGAGAACTGACATTGCCACCAGAGAATAAAGGGTGAGAGCAGCGATCCAAACCAGCAGTGGTCTGTAGTGAACCATGGCATGAGTGTGCCAAAGGTGTTTCACACATACATTGGACAGCAAATGGACCTGCTAAGACTAAAACTGCCTGCTAAGACTAGTAGAAATTCAAGAGATTGATGGAAATCAGAAGGGAGGTTATCTGTGGGAGAACAGAGTAGGCTAAGTGTATGGAATCAGAGAAAAAGAACGTGCTCATGACGTACCTGAGCTGGTAAGAAATGGGGAGGGATTTTTAGAGTAAAGGTAGATGCTTTTTTAGTGAAGCACTATAACAGATTGTGGAATTTGTTTATAGTTTTAGGAATAACTAAGCAACTAGATAGATAAATAAATAGATAAATAACTAGATGTCAAAAACTGTGGCAGATCTGAGCAAAAAGAAGCAAAAAGGATTTGGCTGGGTTAAGTGCTTGTTATTGGCAGATGCTGACCATCTCAAATTCTTTATTTCACAGGTTGTCTTTTATATTAGGCTTGCTTAAGCCGTGTTGCACTGATTTCTCTCACTGAGGGAAAAAGAGAAAAAAATGAGCATGATTAGCTNAAAAATCATAAAACCATGACACAGCCTTAGAAGTGCAGATGAAATGGAGAGCAGCCAAGAAAAAAAGTGGTCAGTGCATGTGAAAGTAGTGTCAAATAGCTGGTAAAAATGGCCATCAGAGAAATTAGAGCAGAAATAGTAATGCACAGAAATAGAAATATGTATTAGCATTTATCTTGAGAATAATGCTCTTTGATATAAAGGATGTCTATAATATGAATGTTCCAGTGTGGGAAAGTAGGGAAATACTTCAAAACACTTCTAGATGTTGACTGGATACTCAAAATGTTTTTTATGGCATGCTTGACATAACCACAGACTTGCTCAATCTATTATGAATAAATGTCTAAGGAAGGACCAGTCGCATAAGAAACCAGGAGTACACATTATACTTGATTTTTCACATAAGGGCCTTGTACCCTTTGTATTCTGCTACCTATAGTGTTACCTTTTTGGATAGCTATATATATAAATGTTTAATGAAGCCAATAGGCCTTGTGTCTATTGTTCATGGATTTTTTTAAGCCTGACATACAGAATCATGACAGTAGGGATTCATACAGTTCAGCATTCAGAGCAGTTCTGAGGATATTATAAATTCGTTATAAAAATATTGCTAAAGCAGCGTAAAACTATAGGAGCCTAAATAATGAAATATTGAACCAAGGCAAGTAAGCTCAAGTATAAAAGTATCTTGTTAGTGTTGTTTTTTTGTGTTTTTTTCAGCAAAGGCAGATTGCTTTTTTCATTTGCTTTCTAACAACGCTCCAGCTCTTCTGGGAAGACAGCAAGTACACTGAACTTAAAAAGCTTATGCATTAGAGAAGATGGATTTCATACTTCTAGATTCTACTGTTCCAAATTTGTTTTGAACTCTTTGTGTTTTCCTTCTGCTGCTGGACTTGTCAAAAAGCATCGCTTTCCAATTAATAACATCCTGTGCTATGCAGAAAGTCAGTTTGAAGAAATATTTGCAAAGAATAGAGGATGGCCCATGAACAAAATGGCCAATTCTTGTCATTCGTGTTTACACTCTTACTTTAAGAAAAATCATCACTAAAACTAGCGCAAAACATATAATTATCTAGTACAGCATCAGTAGTTTCATATAGGTCTCGTAGTATATATTCAACTAAGAGAACTTAATGTAACTGCTGTTAATCAGAGGTTGAAATATCCATTTAAGAAAACAAACAAACGAAAACAAATGGATAGCCATTCCATCCAATCAGGTTTTGGAAATAAGATAATTCTTGGAAAACGTGGGCAGTCCGTCTAAGTATCTAATTGTAATTCCTGCTTTCTGGCTCTTTTTCATCATTTTGCATGAGCCCTTCTCTTTTTTCTGCATCATTTGATCAGTGTGTTCCCTTGTGATGATTTTATTTTTCAGGGCACTCTTTTTTGTTGTTGTTGTTTGTTTTTTGCACTTCTTTTGTTCACTAGTACTTTTTCCTACTCACTTACTTGTGTAATTGAAAGAAGTATCTTTTTTAATGTAAGAAAATTCTACAAAAATGTTTTGAGGGTTCTTAAGTCCTTATCAAGCTGCTACTTACTGGAAGATGCACTGGAATTGATTTTAGCAAGCAACCTAAAGACAGATCCCAGCTGAGTGTTTTCCCACAGCTGGAAACACCATCAGAAGAATGCCATATGCGCAGTCAAGGTTGGACTCAGAGGAACCAGGCAAATGGAGTGTTTAATCCAAAACACAATTGCAGCTGTTTGTAATTGAGAGAAGAGGTAAAAGCTGCTACTTCACTTTTTCCTGGCTTATGCAAAAAAAAAGAAAAGTTAAAGAAAGTGGGAGGGAATACCATATATAGAAAACAGGTGGAAGTTTAGTGAATGTTTTATACTTGTAGTGGGGGCCATATATTTTGCACAATTTATTTTTTTAATGTTATTACTCCATATTCAGTTTACCACAAGGAACTTATTTCACTACTTGTTTCTGTGTGCATGTCTAGCTAAAGTTCAGACCAGGAATGTGGTCTTAGTTAGGATTTCTATTCTCTCTGAGAAAGCTACCTGTATTATTTCTTTATCAAATCCCTGTTCCATGTCTTATCCCTGGTGCTTTAGTCCATCTCGGATTCTTTAGTTTGTCTGGGATTGCTACTGTGGCAGGCTGTTCCCAAAATGGACATGACAACCTGCCAGCGTTGTGATCAGTGTTGATGAGTCCTTGGATATCATTAGCATATGTTAATTACTCATTAGTGGATGTACATAGCATCATGAGTGTCTCTAGACAACTTTGCATGCCCATAATATTTGCATATGACTTTCTGAAAATTCCTCTGTGGATAAGTGGTCAAAACCATAGCTCTCATACCTTGAAAAGAGAGTGACATTGAAAGAAAACAACAGCACCTAAGTCACCATCACAATAAAATCCTAGTGTACTGAAAGTTTTAACACTGACTATCCATGCTTTAAGTGGCCATATCCATTAAGGATAGTGCATTATGAAGGGCCAAGGGGGCACCTACTTGAAATGTTCTGTAGTGTTTTCATTTCAAGAACAAACAGCATAGAGTGCTCAATGCATTCCCTCTATCACGGAATCATATAATCCTTATGGTTGGAGAATACTACTAAGACCATCTACTCCACCCATTGAGCCATCCCAACCACGCCCACTAAACGTTGTCCCTCAGTGCCACATCTACCCTTTGCTTATCCTATCAACAATCCTATCACTGTTTACCTGGAAGAAGCGTCCAACCTCCACTTTGTTCTTGTTGCAGTTTGTATGCATCACTTTTGAAATGAGAGAATGCAGCATTAATTTTCCATATATTAAGTAACTTATGTTTTGAGAATACATTAACTGCAACTAATTTGCTTTCTTCCCTGCTTTTCTTCAGGTTCTGTGGTTGTAAACATAGCTCTATATTAGTTCATTAATATTTTTTACCTCTACTGTCTTAATATTATTCAGCCATCAAAAATCTTATTTATTCACTAGTGTTCAACCCTGCAGAAATTTTCCCTGCTCTTCATAAGTGGATATATTCTCATACTTTTATCAAAGTATGGGAAATACCTGTGTCCTATCCTTCCTGTCAATAGATAGAGCCAAGTAAGGACACAAGCACAGTATCTGTCTACATCACGGTAGGTACAAATCTTTCCAATAGTTTTTAATATTTAGAGGTATTTTAGGAAAAAATCCTTCTATAGATCATTTTGAACATGGTCTTATGTTAAATATTTAACGTCATATTTATTGGTATGTGCAGATGCAAAATGTTTTTTATTAATTCTTTTTGGCTGAACTTTTAGATTGAGTATTATCAGTTACTCTAAATATCTTTGGCACGTGTACAATAGTGTCCAAAATTGTAGCCCCCCTATTTCCTCAAAAATAAAGTAAAAGAAACTATTGTGCCCATGAGGATTAGTTCCTTGGCTGTTACTTTGCTAACATCTGTAAATTGGTAGTTGCATCCATCTTACAAAACTCTTGAGAGAGGATTGAATAAGTTTGGAGTTGTGCCACATTGGCACATTCTGTGCCACAGAAATGTTTTGGACACTAGCAAGTCTCACCTAAAAAGTTTTCCACCAGCAAAACTTTGGCTGGAAACAGTCCCAAACATAAAGATTTGGCTTTAGGACTTTAAAAGGGAAAAAGAAGAAAATAAAGATCCTGGGCCACTAAGTTTTATTACTCCTATTGTAGCAAGTGGTGATGCATTGCCACAGGGTTCCAGTGCTATTATGCTCTAATTTGTTTTAAACAATAATGTCTTTATTTGGGTTTTCTCTCTACCATTTTTGTGTTTGGCAAAATCAATGTTATTACTGTAAATTAATGCTGTTTCACCTGTGTTGTGCTGCTTAAGGCAGTGAGGAGAACTGAGTGATAATGTTACAAGGTGAGCTTGTCTTCACTGGGGAATAATAGGATGGCAGATATCTTGTAGTAAAAACTATATTTGAATATGGTCCCAGGTTCCAAGACTTGTAAACTATATCCTTTTCATTCATAATTGACAGGAAAAATAATAATAGCTGAACCATGCTGAGTGAGATGGTTTAATCTAAAAGATTTAGCAGTTTGTAGTCTTCCTAATCTCTTTATATTTTTTCAGACCAATGTTTTCATTCATCTGTTTGCTGAACAGCCAAGTGTAATTGCTGCTTCTGTACCAAAATGATAATAGTAATTTATGAGTTCTTGGTTTGTCTCCCTTTCAGACGCTAAGAAAGACAGTTTTCCAATATACTGTTAAATAATGTTTCATCATTATCTACAAGACCTGAGCTTTACAAACTAAACTAATTATCTTACAACATTTTCATGTTCATTCTCTTACTTAAATGGTCAAAAATGCAAATGTCTTGTCTATTTAAGTACATGTCAGTATCTGATTTTGTTATCCTCCATTTCCTTTGGCTATATTTTATTTTTGGGTGATACATATAATTTCAAAAAACATATATAAAAAAGAAAATACTAAGGGGCTAATAAACTCCATGGGTAATTTGCATATACATATATATTAATTACCTACACTAATTTATTAAATGGTACAAAGTGAATCAAGCACTGATACAAGGTTACAGGAGATAAAGTATGAACAACTCAGTTCAGTCTTTCTCTTCAAGTTGTCTACAGCGTGCTTTATGAAACAAGCCTAGATGCAGAAAGGAAAAAAAAAATTGTATTCACATTAAAGTACATATTTGGGAATCAGCATATCAGACTCTGGAATATCTCTTACTGTCTAAAGTTTAATTTCTACGGTTGAGGAAATAGAACTTCTGCATGTTATGTACATCATTATGCATGGATATATTTCATAATGTGTCAGTCTCCACATTTGGCCTCTTATGCATGACTTCAATAAAAAGTCTGCTTTTCTACTTTTTATACTGTAACTAGCACTGGAAATGAGTTGCTATTTTTAAGTCTTCAGTATTAGTTCACATTTATTCTGATATACCAAGGTAATTAAAATATATGAAAACAGTTTAATGAGAATAGATGGAGAGGTTTGGTAGCTACCCAAATAAAGATGGTGTGAAACAAGTCCAAAAAAGAATCCTGCTTTTTATCAAAACCAATCCATGGAAAGAAAATGCAAATTCTTGCCACTGTGTCTTATTATGGGTAGGAAGAACCTGATGGAAATGAGTTAGGGAATTACAGTGATAGTGGACAATTGTTTGTATAGTCCAGAGAAAAATGCAGCCTGCTATTTGTACCTTAATTAAGCAATGAGTGGACAGGGTCTGACATGCAGGATTGGGATAGTTTCCCTGAAGCTTTAACAATGTGATATATGCCCCACTAGTCTAAATGTGCTATCATGTAGAACAGCACAGAGACACCGATTGCAGAGGCAGACCAGGCAATGAGAAGAAAAGGTATCCCTAGAGACATAATTACCTCTACTACTGTACTGAAATCTCTCCCATCTGACAAAACAAATAAAAATATGTTTTCATGAGGAAAAAAAAAAATAAAAGAAGTCTGTATTGTATTATGCCCCTTAAGTGACCGTTTGGTTTAGGCAGAAAAAGAAATTATTTTAGCATGTATGTTTTTTCTATTTCGACTGCAGATAATCTCTTAAAACTCTATCACTTGGAAAGTATCATGATCCTGTAGGAAATATTAGAGGACTGCTGGTTTCCTCTGAGTAATGGAATGCCAGCTGTCTATGAGAAAATCATCACTCCCTTTCATTCTATCTTCTCAGAATTGCAAAATGTTTCCATAAAAGGACTGATTAGGAAAGCTATTCAGGTGCTTTTAGTTCTCTCAGCTGAAATTGCTGAGGATGACTCAAGAAATACAAGATCTAACCTTGAACAAATCTTCAGGGCTAAGCTGTGTTATCAAGTTTCTGAGCTATATGTTGTAGTAATATTTCACATTCCCTGTATTAACTAATACAAAGTTCAAGGAGATTCCACATGAAAAAGGGCTAATTTAAGATTTAAAATTACCCCACCTCATAAGCGTGTGCAGGGACAGCAGAAAGTTACCCATCTTTGCTGAAGTGGAACAACATGACAATAAATGCTATAGAGGAACAAATGTCTATAGACAGCAATTATTAGAAATCATGCATAATTACTTTTTTTCTAGTTTTACGTTCTTTCCAGTAAATAACAATCATCTGGAAGGATGCCTGGATATATGAGGCAGGCACCCTCATTTACCAAATGATTTTCATTAATTTGTTTCTCAGTCCATAAGATTGCCAGGATATCCCTGTTCAGCACTCTGATGAAACTCTGAAATGCTGACAGCAATGCAAGGCAGTCTAACTCATTCACATAGGATGTGAGCAACAGGCCAGACTCAGCAGATTTAGAGATTCTGTGTCTGCTTGTTCTGTGTTTTGCCTTTTTTATTGCTGCTGTGCTTTGTGTCGGTGGTCTTCATTTGCCTTTTGCAGATATTTCACTGGATGTTTCTCTACTTTTGCTGACCTTATCCTACCTTTAGGGCTTTATAACCATGTCTGTCTCTGAATAAATTACATTTCCTGTACATTTCCTAATAATTGCCTTCTCTCTACTTCACTTATAGAACTTTCCTGGACCTTATACATATCCTATTTATGTAGTTATCATTTTTCTTATTGATTTAGTCGCCAAATGTGTCACTAATTTGCCTGCATTATTGTAATTTGAATTCTTAGCAACATTTTCTTGATTATTCCTCTGGTTTTCCATCCTGTTAACATAGAAGTTCACATTACAGTTTTATAAAAATCTACATAATTTATTTTACCATTGTTGTGTTAACTATTCTATGTATTAATAGAGCTTTTTGTCTAAAAATGCCGTTGTCAGAAAGAGTTTAATTGCTTTCTTTGCTAGTTTTTTAGATTTTTTTTAATTATTGCTTTCCCAAGAAAGAGCAACTCTGGTAGAAAGTAAGCTATCATGTGTTGAAAGTTGGAATTAACAAAGCTTTTAGAACCTAGAGGGAGCTTTATATTCATTTCCCCTGAGCCCCACTGCTTAGCAAATCTGTGTTTGGTGTGTGCTGTGTGTACCGTCCTTGCACACAAAGAACAAACAGAATTTCTGTCAAAATGGCTTAGCTCAAGTTGAGATAACAACAAACAAGGGAAGAATAAAAGTGAGATATCCACAAGGGAGACAGTGTTTGTGTATCTTCTCTGATAATCTAGTTAAATTGAAGGCAAAATTGCTAGTTTCTACCACTGTTTAGAAAATCAAAGCTGTTGCAACACAAGAAATAAGTGCCTCAGATTAGAGTTGAATACTGCATCCAGTTTGTCTCTTTCCGGAACAATATCCATAGTTTCAAGGCTTTAAGAAAGGCCATTTTTAATTTATTTCTATTCCTTTGACTACTGACCACACTCTTTGCATACAGGAAGTAAGCACCAGCTAACTTCTCATCTGTGCTTTGAAGAGTCCGAGAGAGCAGCATTGCTCTTTAAAGGAAATCATCTTTCACACATTAAGTATGGGCTATGCAAAAGTAATTGCATTCCATTTGATATTGCTGGTTTTTAGTGTTCTGATTCCAGGGCAATACCTAATCACAGTCTATTCTCATTCAAAAATAAAGTATTTTTACAGTAAAAACTATACGTGCCGAACAAGGGTACTAGTTATTCATTATATATTAGATATTTTTAATTATTTATTTATTACATTTGTTCAGTATCTGAGGTTATTTACCATTTTTTTTAGTTATTTTTCTGTAGTTTTACATACTGCTGAGTAAAAAGTTTACGTATCAGCCATTTTTTCTTTAATGCTATACTATTTAAGGGAAAAAAACTACATTAATTTTGCTCTAAAAAACAGAACTTCAGTGAAATGAGGCAGTGGGTAACCACTGTGTGGATTTCAAAAATCTTGAGAAAATCTGGAAAAATAGTGGGAAAATTTCTTTTGCTTGAATGCATGTATTTTTTCTGAGTAAAAACAAGAACTTTCATTGTAGATCTCTGAATCCAATTTGTACTAAACCCCAACCTTAGCAGTTACTTTATTCCTATTCTTGTGTCTTGAGCCAGATCTGCTGATAATGGAAGCTGTGAAAAGCTGAAACAGTATTTTAAGAACTAAAAATTTTATGCTAATCTTCAGATATTGTTTATCTGCTTGTTTCATTACCTATCCATTTATATCAATCTGTAATAATACAGGAAAAATTGTGTCTTTTCTTTTCCATTCAAACTACTTCATACATTTTAATTTGTTGAATCCTTAAATATCTTTAAAGCACGGGCTTTTAAAGTTGCAATGCACAAAAACAGAGAAGCGAACATTGGCATTTTTCAAGCATCTACAGGCTGATATGCTTCATAAAAAATTAAGGTATACAAAACTGATGATTTTTTTCGACAGTGAAGGTCATACGATGTTAGTAGGGCTGCAGGGCAAGCCTGTGGAAGTAGCAGGAAAATAAGAGGCCCACACCTTCATTCTGTCATTTCTTATAAGTTATCTTGGAAAATATTGAAGTTATAAATATGTTACTAATTTGAAATAAAATGATTACCAAGTTTTCATTTATTAGGGATGAATAAAATGAGGAAAACACTTTTGCAGAAAAGTAAAAAGAAGTAACTATGACAAGTTTTAGTCTCTGTTTCAGAAGGGGTCATTTTTCATTTCAGAAGTTCTGTAGAAAACAGATTTTTGAAGTTTTTGAGAACAGTTTGCAAGCAACAATAATTTGATTAAATTTAAAATATTCTCACTCACCCAAAAGATTGAGTCAAGAATAACCATGTGCAGTTTGAAAAAGTACAAATTAGTTTACCCACAATTTCTTCAGATTCACTTGTAACACATGAGAAAGGTAAAACCTGCAACTGTCATTTGAAACAGACAGTTCTCTGACATCTAGAAGAGTCTGTTGAGAAAATAATGTCTTTGCTCTACTGTCTGTGTTTTGATTGTAAATAGAACAAATGCAGAAGTATGTTTCAGGTCATCTGTTTTTCTCGTCTGCTTGACCATGAAAGTGAAGCTACCCTTTTCTTCTCATCAGGATCCCCTTTCTCTGTTCTCATCTTCATCATTTTTCATCTAATTCCAGAAGTTCTTCTAAAGAAGTTTGTGTTTTCATGTGTTTCAAACATTCCTCATGGGTCTGAAACTAAACCTGAAACATACTTCTCCTGATGTCTGAACTAAGGTTAGGTCTTATCAGTACTTTAGCACAGTTTCCTCCTCCTACAGTTTGGAGCCTCTGTGTGTATGCTGTTCACTGGTAGCAGGGAAGCCCAGAATCCAGACACTGGGAGGCTGCCATCAGGAGTTTTCTGTCATTGACATGGCACATCTGCTGAGGTAACCTTCTAGCTGGAAAGACAGGTTCCATGGTGCCAGCCTGGGTGGCTCTGCCTCTGCCTCAGCAGCACAGTGGCTGTACAGGTTGTGGTCAAATTGACATTGAGAAAGATTAGGTTTTGCTTGGTCAGATTGAACAGCTTAACTCCTGAAGCTTAATCACGCTCCATTGCCTTGCTTCCTTGTTTTTATCCCCGCAGGATTTTTCATCCTCTGAAATCAACAAAGAGACCGTATTCTGCTTCATTTTCTGAAACCCTGTCATTTTTTTCCAGACTTTCCATTTCATGCTGTTTGAATTTTATTAAGATCTCTTTACACAAAAGCAGAGTACCAGCTATATGATGCCCCGAGGGATCTAAAAGACTGTTGCCATAATGTCTCAGAGCTCTTGAGACATTTTATTTCTACCAGAAGTATTTTAGAGAATTGTGTCTAAGGATACAAAGTATTTTAACTGTTCGTAACAGATCCTAATCTACACTGGATTTAAGTTGTTTGTTTTGGTGTTTTTTTCTTTTTTTTTTTCTTTTGTTGTTGTTGTTGTTGTTTTCTATTAGTTGACCTATCACACTACTGCTGATCAAATAATTCCTCTCTGCAAACTGAACTATATTTTCCTTACATCTCAAAATGGGAGGAGACTATTTCAATTTCAGAGCTATGGATGTTTGTCATATCATGAATCACCTATTCCTAAGGCTATGACTTTCTTTTTAGCATCTCAGTTGATCATTACTAAGTATGTTCACCAGGTATTTTCAGAATTACTTCTATTTTAACAGTTTCTACCTCCAATAATTTATTTTATACCCAGCACACTCTCTTATTGCCACGCATTTTTTATAGTAGAGTCATGAAAGCATGCTCCCTCCAGTGTACAGACAAAGATCTGGTAGATGTCAATAAGGTTTTATTTTCACTGGTCAGTTCTGAAATCAAGATGAACTGCTCAGTTCTGAATTATTTAGAAATAATCTTAAGAATTAAAGAGATTTGTTTTGAAATAAAATTATATAGAAAGCTTTGTTCTATTATTTCAAAAAGAGAACTGACAAAAATGATTCTGTTTTCAAAAAGCTGATTTGCAGTTGTATTTGTACATCTAAAACAGCAGTAGAAGCATTCAAGGATTATTTAATTTAAATAATATAGTTCTATATGCTAGTTTGAATGAACAATACTTGAAAATCTAATCTCAGAATAATCGTTTAGATTCTGGGATGCAAACTTTAAAGATAATGATAATTAAGATGTTTTAATATTCACCTGATCAGTACACATTTTTCTAAAATGCTTGCTAATTCTCTATGCCTTGGGCTTTCTGGGGACTTACTGAAGGTGTTGGGATATGAGAAAAATTAGATATCATTAAAAATAATTAAGCAAACAAAAACGAATTAAAAATCTGGCATTTTAGAGTAAATGGAAATATTTCTATTGTTGAAGGATGCTGTCCATTGGAACCTCAAATAAACAATTTTCTGTCAGAGAGGTAATTCTGAAATCTTTACAGGAGGAAGTTTATTTTGTTCCATTTCTAAAATTGCAAGAGGAATTCGATTAAAAAAAAAAAATCAGCCACAGATACTGTAATGGAACTGCTAATATAAATATGTCAAATTGCACCGTTTAACACAGTACAGGTCTAACAGGTAACTCAATAATCATTGATGTCTATGCACTTTTTCTGTTCCCCAGCCCTGTTACTGGATTTACCATATGTAACACTTCTGTGCCTCCTAACAATGCTACAAGGATACCACAGATAAGGATAACAGCAGTTATCCTTAAAAGTTATCCTTCTCTCAAAAGAAGAGAGTTGATTTTATTTTTTTGTTTTGTTTTGTTATTTAATCTTCTTATGCAACAGAATTACTGTTCCTATTGTCAAATAAACTGAATGTCTCTTGTTATTATCAAGATAGCTTTAAATGCTGCCTTACACATACATACCAAGGCAGCTGTATTTTAACCCTAGTAACATTGGCTTTTCATACAACTTCTTTGTATGGATCAACCAAAAGAACGGTGTCATGTCAGAAAGTCAAAGTCAGCTTTTCAATGTCATGATATGCTTTGCACGACTTTAATCAACTGGTTAAAAGAATAAAATTCAGGTCCTACTTACCCTGCAGACATTTGAAACAATACCATAAATAGCTGACTGTATTACCTCAAATTTTATTCTGTGATAAAACTTCTTTTTTACTCTTCAGAGGATGATTAAAACTGAATTTAGAGGTTATGTTCATAGAGTTCTGCATATGTCTCTTGGAATATGTCTCTCTTCAGTGGTAAAAATAACTGCAGATATTCTGAATCCCAGAGATTAACTATAAAAGTTGACATTTTCTATCGCAAGGTGTGCACTTTTTGTAATAGTTAGATAAAAATTACACAGTACTCATTTTTTTTTTCTTCTGTTCTTACTGCAGGATGTGTGACACAGGAGAAGGGCTGTTCACCTTTCAGACACGGGAAGGAGAAATGATATATCAGAAAGTCCATTCTGCAACACTGGCAATAGCAGAGCAGCATGAAAGATTAATGATGGAGATGGAGCAGAAGGCACGGGTAAGATCCTTTCACCAAAATATTTAAACTTATAAAATTCATAATGAACAAAAGAAGTCTTTAGTAATGGCAGCCCATATATTCAACCATAATAAAGATAATAGCTGCATGGCTAAAAGAAAACAATCTTTAGGTTTTATGTATTTTTATGGTCATGGATTTTCAGCATATTCTGTGCAATGATCATTTGTTGGTGCCTTTTTGGAAGAGTAGAGACCACCAAATGTTATGTCTGTGGTTACCTTCTTGAGAGTTGTGGTTCTTTTACTCAGTGTTCAGATCTTTAGCTGAAGCCAGCTGAAAAAAAAAGTCCAAAATAAACACACCTAGATGACAACAGGCATGGTCTGTTTTTCTTAATCAGGAAAGACAATTGTTAACCTTACACCGTAGTAAGTACCAATGCAAAGTTGGTCATAAAAAGCTTTTTTTTATTATTTTACACTCAGAATTTGTAGTTTTTACAGATTATCTTCATGTAATCAGAGAAGCTTCTGAAAAGTTTGGAGATTTTTAAGACAAAAAGGAAAAAGATTATCTTCAATGATCATTCTGGAAAGCTAACTTTGAACTGTGGTTTGAAGCTACCTTTACATCAAACAAAGAGGAAACATATGGAGGGTCCAGGGAACTTTGTCTTCATTGTTTTCATAGAATCATATGATGTTTTGAGTTGGAAAGGACCTTCCAACCTTCCTGCCATGGGCAGGGATTTTTTTCACCTTTCCTCTGATATGACCACTATTCTCAATGTGTCTTTGCTCCTAGAAAGAGATGTAAGGATAATTGCACCCTTTCCCACCGTGCATGTGTCCATGTATGTTTGAATAACAATGGGCTATTCAAGACTCCAGAGTTCAACTCCCAGTCCTGATCACTCCCCAGAGCAGTCTCTCTGTTTGTAGTACAAGGAACTTGGAAAAAACTTGTATTTCTGTGACAAAATTTGCTGTGTTGAATGCTCTTGTCAGACTCTGCATGTATTTAAGTAAGATGGAAAGCTATAAAAAGTGCTTTTTTGTGGGTTTTTTTGTTTGTTTGGTTTTGTGGGTTTTTTTTTTTTTAGAAAAGATGGATTATTTTTTCATAAAAACTTGATGATTTAGGACCATGTGTAGAAAACTTGGGATACACAAACTTTGGGCAAAAAGAAAATAGGAAGGGGAGAATTCACAATCAAGATATAAGGTTAGGGACACATAACAATTGCTGAAAGTGCACCCATGAGTAGATGCCAGAGTAAAAGGAAAAATATCTGAAATACTAGAAATGCTGGGAAAATAAACTGCATTCTGCCGGGCAAGAAGTGATTGGATAATAGTCTAAAACCAGGAAGAAGCACCATTATAAATATATCTCCTTATTTTCCTGCTGCCCTAATAATTGCTTAGACCTGAATCTGGGATTATACAGGATTTTCTTTCCGTGGAATCATCACTCTCTGATCTTCCACCTATTGATTAACAACTCTGCTGCTTAGCAAATCTGTTTCCATTCTGCCATCAGATGACTGCTCTGTAACCTCATTTATGAAGTCTGTGGCCATATGGTGCAGAATATCAAACTCTGAGAACAGACTGAGAAACAGAAATGACTCACCATCATCCCCACAGCATGTAATATACCTTGTTCCTGATGAATCTTCACTATGATCTGCATAAGGAGATCGATAGAGCTTTGTGGCCTGCTGTAGGCTGTGTAGAAGTTGTCGGTTGTAAAAAAAAATAAAAAACGGCTCAAAAATCTGTTGATTTTTATATATCAACTAGTAAGTTAAGGTTGTTTTGGTTTTGAAAGCTCTGTTACTTCAGCCTGATGCAGTGCTGAACCTTCAACAGGTTTTCTGTGTTACCTGCATTATTTGACTTGTATTCATATTTGAAACAAAATCTGAAGATATTAAATAGACTCAGTATATGTTATTTTCCTTTTATCAAGTATAAATACTGGTTTCACTGTATGCTATATAAATATTTATTTTCCTTAACATCTATAATCTAAGCACAAATAAGAGTATATTCTTTGATCAGGGATCTAGGGGTCCTCCTTGATCTTTGATCCTCTGTCTTTATAGCTCCATATTATTGCTGATTATTTTTGCATTGTTTTGTTTTACTATTTCTTGACCCTTTCAGTTATGAACAGCTCATGTTTAATATTATAAAATTATATCTATAATTCCTTCTTTGCTCTTTCTTCCAGTATTTAGAAGTTATATATTAGAAAGTGCTCTTGTATGCCTGTGTGTTCTGTCCTACATGTTAAAACATTTCAAGTAGCTAATAGTCTAAAGTTTCATTTATTTTTTTACAAATTGTAGTATGTTATAATCCAGTATTGTGAAAAGAGAATGCAGTTTATTAAGGAAATCAAAGTGCCATTTCTACATTGATGAAATGTATAATTCATATAATGAATGCACAAAGTGTATCAACAGAACTGATTAAAGAAGAAAAGACATAAAACATACATATAAAATTGAAACAGTTTAGGTGGTTGGTCATATGCATATTTTTCTCTTCTACTCATGTCCTTTTCAAATTATAGCACTGAGGGAAGGACCTGAAACATGAGATTGGTTGTCACTGGTATAGATATGTTTTCAAGTTGACTACTGGTTTTACTGTAATCGTAAGACACTGTAGTTTACTCAAATACTAAATCAAACCCAAAAGGACTCTGACCTAGTCTTAGCTTAGGTGCTCTTCTTGATTTTGAAATGATAAATGATCATGGTGATAATGTTTTATGTTCATTTTGTTTGGGACAGTAGCAAATTTGGGTAAATGCTAGTACTTAAAACGATTTTCAGATGAAGATCTATCTGTATTTTCTATCTTTTTTGTTATTTCCTTTTTTAATAGATGAGTATAATTCAGCTGGTAATAATTTTTCCTTAAAGTTATGCCTTATTTTTTATTTTTTTTTGGGGGGTTGGGGTTGGGGAGAGAGAGTGATGCTGAAATGTGTTGGTAGTTTTTCTACACTGTCAACACAAATAATCCATGAACTTATATACTCGACGGAAACTAAAGTATAGCTTCAGGACACTTATTTGTGGAAATACTTAACTCAGTACTGATTGCTATTTCCAACCTGAAACTACTGTATGTGTTTTCCGTACAATGTTTAGAAAATTTATAACTAGTATGCATATAAAAATCTGCATGCTTTTAGTTTTTCAATTAACTTGATTCACACGTTATGAATCTTTGATTATTGGTTCTAGAGGTCTTCAGAAGTTATAAGTTAAAGCTGAAATAACCATTTTCTGGTTTTGACAGAGAAGACTTCTAGGGAAATAAAACTTGCTCTTCTTTGCAGTAGAAACCAATAATAGAGAACTGGGAGTGTTCTGCTGCAAGACCTGTCAATCAACTGGTAAACCTTGGCCACCAGGAGACATTGCCAAAATATCAATAAAAACAGGAAGGTTGTACTTTTTTCCTCTTAGTACAGAATCTGTGTACTCTTTGGATTGAGTTTTGTAACCTATTCCCATAAGTATCTAATTTAAAAAAAAAAAAAAAAAAAAGATTCTTGATTCACTAAACACATAATGACATTTTCCCTGACTCTAATTTTTCTGTGATAATTTTTTAAGAATTCTACCAGGCTACTTGTTAGTCTTTGGACTTAGAAAACTTTGTTTATCTGGATGAAGTAAATCCTAGAACTGTGCGGCTCTATTTCTGACATTCACCACTTCAGAAGAAAGTATGGATGTATTTCTTGTGTGTGAATATACAGTCTGCAGCTCTTTTGTTTTGTTTTTTAATCTTATTTGAAAGAAAATATTTTCTTGACAGCAGATTTATTTCACTGACATTTTTTTTAGACTGTTATTCACATCTAATAATAGACATTCAAATACTGTGGCAACATTCAAGGACTATATAGTAAGTGCCATTAACTTCCTAGAAAAAAGCACCATGCTGTGAAAGCTGAAATCCCATGACCACTGCTGTCCAACATCTGCTTGTTTTTTAACAAGTCCATGCCTTTTACTCCTGTCCTTAGCCCTTCCTCTGTCAGCTGCAAGGGTCTGTTATCCCCTGTATGGTGAAGGATGAGGTGGAGGAAGATGCATGCAGTAGCTGATATTGAATGTTTGCTGCCTGTTTGAATAAAACCTGAGGATAGGGAAGGTCTTTACTATGGTAACAAAGTGTTGGAGCTTCTGGTGCAAAGTGACAGAGCAGGTGGGAGAATAGAGCTGTTTGTCATCATGAACACTGCAGACCACATGAAGGTTTGTGAAGTGTTTAGATAAGTGCTGTGGGTAGGTGTGAGAGCAGAGCTTGCAAGTCCTCGTATAAGAGTGTATCAGATATTTTGGTGATTGGTGATGTAATTTAAATGCAGTTTTGCCTTTTTAAAGCTATTCACTAGAGCTTACACTGGAGTTTTGAATGTTTTTGAAGTGACAGTAGTCTCTCAGAACATGATGGGACGAATTCAGTTCCTTCCTTTGCCTGCCAGAATTTTGAACTCTTATCCATAGCTATTGACCTGAATGAGCTTGAATGTGAAAAGGTGTTATAGGGTCTAAAATCCAGGTGCTTCACATGGTTTTATATCCTAACCTAGAATTTATTCTCATTCTTCTCAAAAATTTCTGTAAGATGTAGAATGCCATAGTACTCATCTGGCTTTCTGTCTTAATGGTGCTACCTAAGACTCTGACTGAAATCTGCCTTCTTCCTGATATGATTTGTAATTGTATTTTTAATAAAAGATTCACAAAAGTATCTCATAACTGGGACAATAGAATTTCTTGTCTACTGATTCCCTACTCTATTCTGTGAATCTGTCCTAAACTTGCATGCATGAATCCTGCATTGTTCTCTCTGTTTTGAGCACCTCATTTGTATGCTTGAATGCAAAGCTGCTATATTCTAAATATTTTGATTTGAGTAACCAGAGTCTGCATAGTTTGTTTAAATGCAATGGGGCAAAGTTACATTTTAATAGAAGTGAATTTGAAAGTTGGTGACACAAGCATATCTGAAGTTTGTGTGGGCTTGTATTTCGCAAAATATTGCATGTTTACAGAATTGTCAAAATAGTTGACAGTCAAATTGAAATTCGTTTTTGTTTCTAGTCTATGCAAGAAAGTGAGAAGTCGAAGAACTTTCCATGAACAAAATAGGCGGTTTGATTAGCAGTCTTATTTGCTAATAGCCATGCGTGATATGAATGATAAATTAGAAATGATGCTGTAATTATACGATAGTTGTTACATGCCTGACTGAACCCTTTGTGGCTATTCCCAACCCTCCCCTTAATAAACCTGGAAAAACATTTAGCATGGAAGGGAAGTTTTCTTCAACCCTGTGCACATTTTAAACAGCTTGCTTGTATAACTGTGCTGATAGGTTTGCATCATTAAACTCTCCTAACAGAGAAGCAGGTTGTGTTGACCTAAGTATTACTACAAAAGTAATTCTCAGGACAGTTCTCCAGAGGGCTTAATTTATTATTAATCTCTTATCTGTTATTTTGGGAAAACCGTTTCTTGTAAAATAAACTAACATAGACTATAGTGATCCTATTATTATTAGCCACAATAACAGCTGATGAAGCCACCCTCTGCTCTCCAGAGACAGGTATTATTATAATAATTATACTAATAAGTAAAATAAGGTACAGAAAGATTAAGGCCAAATTCAACTAAGTATGAATTGTCCAAGGTCACAGAGTAATCAGCTGTACACTGGGAGCAGTACAACGACAAAATAAATCTGGGATCATGGTCAATTACTTATTCACAGAACACAGAAGAATTAACTTTTGAAAAAAAACACTTTTTCACATAGTTTTCATCAGTGTTAGGAACTATATCGTCATTCTGTGTCTTCTGTCAAGCAAGGCTTTCCTCTGTTTCAGCAGCACTGTTCAGAAGTTCTTTATATCACACAAGGGAATAGTTTAGGCTTTGTCTCTGATTAGTAAGAAACCTCTTTATCAATGATTTACAGATGGACTCAGTGCTTTTCAGATAATGGAAGATTTATAAAATGTAATAATCTGAGAGGTGATCAGGAATTCTCATGATAGTCCTAAAGTTACTCTGTAAATCCCTCCTGTGCTTTATGTGCTTTGGACCATCAAGTACCTATTAGTATGACAAAAAAAAAAATAGATGAAGTTCACCCTTTATCATCAATTTGCTCTTTTCTATTTCTGTTCCTTTTCGTGAAGATGACAGATTTTTGAATTTGAGAATTACTTACAATAATGTCTCTGATTATGTTTAGATCGAAGACAGATTATGTTTAGATTTAAGACAACTGATATTTAGTATATAAAAAAATGGGTCCTTTTCCAAGTACAAGCAGTATTTTGATGTTTATTAATCAAAGTCTGCCCAGACAGGGATTGTTTATGTTCTCTTTTCTGCTCAGCCTTGGGTCATGGCTGTTATATGATTGATATCCTCCGTATGATTCCAACCATGCTAACAGTTTATATTTATCAACTGCTCTGTTCTGCCCAGCAGTCTGGTTCAGGAGAAATATGAAAGCCAGTAGTACAGACTGATCAGACTCTTTACTGTTGACTTGGCATTATTTCACCTACTACTGTAGCTATATTGAATAAAGACGTGCAGCTACTTTAGTAAGTGAAATAATGTCAGGTTAACACACTAGCATAGCACATCTCTTTAGCTCCCAGATTTTCAAACCAGAAAAATTGATATTGGAAAGGGTGGCTGTTAGTCAGCTGACCTAATGTTTTCTTCAAAGCTGAGAAAGCATCAAACTAGATCAAGTTTCCCAAGGCTTTATCCAGTCAAGAATACCTCCAGGTACCTTCTTAATACCTTCTTAATTCTGGGCACCTGAATGCAGTCCCATCCAAGTTTTTGACTTCTCCCTCTAGTTTGATATAACCCTCAAATTCATAAAGGATGGAATCTGTCCCACTGCCCTTGTCAGCAATGAAGATATTTAAATGTTTTGGAGTGCTGACCCATCTAAAATTCAGATATAAGTTTTTCAAAAATATTTCAGTTCTGCAGCATTCAGCAGCAAGAGCTTAATGAGAATTTTTCATGCTATGTAAAAAGGTACACCACTTTGTTACTTGTGACTGTCTCTGGGTAAAAATCTGCTAGTCTCATTAGATTTTTTGTCTGTCGGAATCTATTTCTATACAGGCACCCAGGCAAGATTCATATGGATCCATCTGGCTGGTTGTTGAATGTGTGATTTTATACTGTTTATGACTCTAAATCCATTGCCAAATCCATATAGATTCTTGTTTATAAAAACAGAGAACACGTGGTCCCTCTTATTTTTAATAATTTCCTTCTAGGCCACAGTGTTGAAAGTTCCAGTTACTGTTGGCTAAGAGATTTAGCAAAATCTTTGTGTGAGACATTGAATTACTCTGTTAAATGGCAATAATGATTTTCAAAAAGCTTGAATTTATAGAATCATAGAATTATAGAATCCTTAGAGTTTGAAGGGACTCCTGAAGGCTATCTAGTCCAACTTCCCTGCAATGAGCAGGGACACCCACAGCTAGATCAGGTTGCCCGTGACCTGATCCAGCCTCACCTTGAAAGTCTCCAAGGACAGGGCATTAACCGCAGGAACCTGGGGAACCTGTTCCAGTGCCTCACCAACCTTACTATAAAATAATTTTTCTTAATATCTAACCTAAATCTACTCTCTTTAGGCTTGAAACCATTTCCCCTTGTCCTATCACCACAGACCCTGATAAAGAGTCCGTCCCTGTCTTTCCTGTAGTTCCTCGCTAGATACTGAAAGATTGCTCTCAGGTCACTTCACAGCCTTCTCTTCTCCAGGCTGAACAACCCCAGCTGTCTCAGCCTGTCCTTGTAGAAGAGGTGTTGCATCTCATGGGTCATTTTTGTGACCCTCCTCTGGACACCGTACTTCAGCTGGTCTATGTCTCTGTACTGAGGACGCCACATCTGGACACCGTACTCCAGGTGAGTCCTCACCAGAGCGGAGTAGAGAGACAGGATCACCTCCCTCGACCTGCTGACCACTCTTATTTTGATACAGCCCAGGTTACAATTGGCTTTCTAGGCTGCAAGTGCACATTGTTGTCTCATGTCCAGTTTCCCATCCACCAGTACCTTCAGGTCTTTTTCAACAGGACTGTGCTCAATCCTTTCATTCCCCAGCTTATATTGATAATGGAGCTTGCCTCGACCTGGGTGCTGGATCTTGCATTTGCATTTGTTGTACTTCATGAGGTTCACCTGGGCCCACAGTTCCAGCCTGTCTAGGTTCCTCTAGAAGGCATCCCATCCCTCGGAGGTGTTGACTGCAACCCACAGTTTGGTGTCATCAGCAAACTTGATGAAGTTGCACTCAACCCCACTGTCAATGTCAGTGATGAAGATACAAAAGAGTATTGGTCCAAGCACCAGCCCCTGGGAGACACCACTTGTCTCCATACCTTTCCAATTTGGAGAGAAGGATTTTGTGGAGTATCATGTCACAGGACTTACTGAAGTTGAGATAGATGACATCAGTGGCTCTTCCCTCGTCCATTGATGCAGGGACACCTTCACAGGAGGCCACAAGGTTGGTCAAGCAGGATTTGTCCTTGGTGAAGCCATTTTGGTTCTCCCATATCGCCTCCCTATCTTTCTTGTGCCTTAGCTTAGCTTCCAGTACATGGAAACAGGCAAGTACAACCTATACCATACCAAGCAATTTATGCCAGGGGAAAGTGGAAAAAAAAAAACAAAAAAAAAAAACCGCAGAATTATTGTCTGAAAATGAAATTCAATGGAAAATGTGCCAATTGTAGGGTTATTAGACTGATGCAAGTATGTTGAGAGATACAGTAATTTACAAACACCACTCTGTTTCCAAACTGGTTTCATAATTTGCAGCTATTTCTGTTATACTATTAAACTAGCATCAGTAAGGAAGCAAAAATTTCACTAACTTGTTTTATATGCAAAAATTTGGGCTGATTTGAATAGGCTTGTCTCTGTTCAAATGATATTATATATATATATTTATTTAGAGGGATGTGGATAACTTTTGAATGATTGATTGTAACAATTTTAAGATTTAGTAGTATCAAGAATTATATCTATCACGATATGATCTCCATGTGTTACTGAATACTAGAGTCATGCTTTCATAAGCTTAATAAGGAATATTCATGGAAAAATATTGATGATTGTTGTTTTAGCAAGCATTAAGAAAATTGTTATTTTATTACAATTCATTGATAACAGTGGTTTCTATATCCTGAAATGAATGAAGTAGCTTAAAGAAGCTACTGGAAATCTATCATGTTTTTGATTTTTGTTATCGGTATTCCACATCATAACATCATGTAGGGCACTGGGAGTTAAAGAGTTAATGCTTCAGTTCTGTGGACTGCCTGATTTTCTGGTTCTCAGAAGAGAAGAACTATATACCCCAGAGGACTTTGCGTTCCCATTTTCCACTTGGAGGGAAAGATAAAACTGTGCGCAAGTCCCAAGACTGCCACTTTTTTGCTGTTCATCTCAGCAGTGCATGCTCCCTAACCCTCTTACCTTCAGCTTTAGAGTAAGATCTTCAGTTTCAGACACACTCTCTCTCACATTATTTGATTTATTAGCTTCAATTCCAATACTGTTGCATTATATTGTGTTATTTTGCATTCTGATATCTTATTTAGTAGATTAGATTTTGCTTGTCAGATCTTTGTCACTGTTTTGTTTTCAGGCCCATCACCCTACCCTTTTCCTTTTGCCCCCTTTCCCTTCTCTGGGACAAGGGTCCATGAGTCCCCCTACCCCATTAGTCATGGAACCAGGCTGAACCAGCCCATAAACCACTGACAAAACCACAATCAGTTTTTCACTATAAAAAAAAGTCATAAGCAAGCTTTCGAGGCATTTGCTTTATTAGAAAGTTTGAAACTCAAATAACTGTGTTTTGTCTCCAAAATCACAGATATGTATATAATCCTTAGGATTCCAAATTATCAGCTCCCAACTTACTCTATTAATATTTACCCAAATGGGGATGTTCTGAGTTCATTCTTTGTTCACATTTCTTCCATTATATTAGGGAGATTTTTTTTAAGTTCTCCACAAAGAGACATCCTTGATGCCGTAACTTTTACCATACGAGTTCTAAAACTGGCCAAAGCAACTTCTTTGAAGTCAGAAGGACTGTCCTTCCAGTACTCTCAAGTAAAACACTGAGGACTTCAAGTGTCTCAAATTCTTCTTTAAGATATGTCATACTTTTTGGCAAGTAATATAATGAAAAAAACTTACATCCTTTGAAGTCTTTTCTGAAGCATATCAGCTTGAGGTCAGACATGAGCAGCTTTGTCAGAGAGAGGGATGCCCAGCAGAGCAAGGACAGCTAAAAACAGAAAGACTAAGGAGGACAAGACTATGTAAGTTGACACTGATAGCAAACCTCACTATTACTAACTTTGACACATCTCATGAAGGCGAACCTTCTGGAATACCATGATTCTCAGGCTGATATCCCAAGAAGACAATTATTCCTACAGGCAGTGTCTTTGTTTGGCATCTCCAACTCCTTTGTTTAACTTCATTTTTTCCACCCCTATTTGTTAATCCCTATATACTTCAGAAGATGCATCGAATACTCTCCTTTTTCTATAAAAAACTACACTTTAATTTTGGAGATGCTAATCACAGAATTGTAGAATGACAGAAAATTAGGCTACTGGAAGGCATCCTGTCCAGCTTACCTGCTCAAGCAAACTCACCTAGAGAGGCTGGTTGCCCAGCACCACATCCGAATGGCTTTTGATACCTCCAATGAAGGAAACTCCACAACCTCTTTGGGCAGGCTGTGCCTGTGCTTGGTTTCTGCACAGCAGTGTTTCTTCCTGTTCAAATGGAACCTCTCATGTTTTGGTTTGTGCCAATTTGACTTGTGTCCTGACACTGGACACATCTGAAAAAAGCCTGGCTCTGTCCTTTTTGTACCCTACTTTCCAATATTTGCATACATCGATAAGATCAATCCTGAGCTAAACAGTCCTAAGTATCTCAATTCTTCCTTGCAGAAGAAATGTTAAAGTCCCTTAGCTATGCTGTTGGTCCTTTGCTGGATTCTCTTGTATATCCATGTATCTCTTGTACTGAGAAGCTCAAAACTGAATACTGCTTTATGTGTGAACTCACCAGTGCTGAGGGGAAGGATCACCTCCCTCGACCTTCTGACAACACTTCTCCCAGGAGAAGCCATTAGACTGCTTTGCAGCCAAAGACACATTTAACCTTGTGTCCACCAGGACCCACAGGAACTTGTATGCAAAGCTGCTTTTCACCTGGGCAGCCCCCAGTATATACTGGTGCATAGAGTGTTCCTCCTCATGTTTAAGTTCTTGTTGAACTTCATGATGTTCCTGTCAGCCAATTTCTGCAGCCTGAGTTCCTATGGATGGCAGCCACAGCTCTTTGGTATATCAGCCACTCCTCTGGATTTTGTGTCACCAGCAAACCTTCTGAGAGTGCGCTCTACCCCTTCAACCAGATCACTGCTGGAAAGAACTGGACCCATTATTGGCTACTGCAGTACACCACTGTTTAGTGGCCTCCAACTAAATTTCATGCTGTTGATCACCGCTCTCCAGACCCTGTTCAGTGAGTTTTCAATCCAACTCATTGTCTGAATATTTACCCTATATTTCATCAGCTTGTGTACAAGGATTTTATTGGTGACAGTGTCAAAAGTCTTGCTGAATGTACTGCTCTCCTCTTGTCTACCAAGCCAATCATTTCATCAGGTAAGGCTATCAGGCTGGTGAAGCTTGTCTTTCTTATGGTGAATTCATACTGACTAGTTAACAGTCATATTCTTGTGCTTCATGTACCTGAAAATTGTGTCCAAGCTTAGCTTCCCTTGAGATCGAGGTGAGGCGGAACAGTCTACAGTCCTCTTTCTTGCCGTTCTAGAAGATATGAGAAGCACTGGCTTTCCTCTAGTTCTTTGGCAAGCTGGAATGCATCTGCTGTACTTGACTGTCCTACTACTAACTCCTTTATTAAATGAAGACCAAAACTCTTCCTAGCTCACCCATCATTTACGCATTTTTTTCATATCACCAACTAACACTCATAATCATGCACATAGTTTACCTGTTTATGAAATGAGACAAAGCCATAAATGAATATTTCCATGGTGAACTGCTTGAGATGAATGACCCCTGGAATATATCTTTGAAGGTTAAGCTAATAAAACATAGTTCAAGCAGATATATATCAATGCATTATATGCCACCTGCCTTTCATTAAGCATCCGTGAGTCAATATGATGAATTTGTTCTAGGACTATGATTCATTTCCTTTTTGACTTGAAGAAAATACATAGGGATGGTGGTGTTATTTTGGATTTTGTTTTTAAGTGTGTTCTTTTTTTTTTTTTTTTCCCCTCATTTTCCATCTGGAAATAGTTATATCTTTAAGTATATCAGAAATAGTCATACATTTAAGTATATCACTACCATCCACTTTCAAATACTTTAGGGTATTATTACTTTTAAATCCTGAAGGTTCTGTCCTATGTGCAGCTGCTTAGAGAAATTATTTTACAGTTACACACAGTCTTATCCCAATATTCTGCCCACCAAAATCTTTTTCTATTGAGTCATCCAGCACCAGTCTCTATTTTGATAAAAGCTCCCATAACGTGGTGACAGAAAGGACAATCAATGTCTGCAAATAATGTCTGTGAAATAGAATTTATGGATACTCTATTATATATACATACATTAGTTAAACCTGCTAGTGACTGCTCCTATTTGATAGAGACCCCTAACGGGTCATTATATTTGTTTTCACTAAGACCTATTGTTTAGGTATACTATATAGGTGTACTGTGTACTGTATTGACAAGGTTGAAATAGTCTCAACTCTGATCATAGCAGCATCATCTCCTGCGTTATTAGTAAATGGTTTTATGCAATAAAAAACTGATGAAATAGTTCAAATACGGCTTAGGTCTATAACACAATAGCTCAAACCTTCTAAATTTTCAAGAACTTGACCTTCTGCTCTCACCGTAATTAGCAGTTTCCATGAACAGTAAATGAAAGAAAAGACAGAATTTCATAACAGAAATGGGAGGACACTCACCTTACTGACATTCAGCAAATATAATCTCAATGCACTATTAAATCCAGCTACTTTTGTCCAACATTAATCCATTCTATCAGACAACAAAGTGATCTATTATGAGCTCCTTTTAGTGGAAAGGAAAAGAAAAAGAAAAGAAAAAAAAACCTCTTCTGCCAGAAAAGGAGCAAAATGTCCCAATTCTTTCTTTACAGCGTGACCAAAGAGATAAGAAAAACAAAAAACGTCAGCCCTACTGAATCTCTCTTCAGAATGCTTTTCTTTCTCCATTGCTTTATTATTCATATATAATATTCCACAGCCAAAGACTAATCACCATCTAGCTTGGCACTGCAAAGCGGTGTTATTATTTTGAGATTTTTTCCTCCATAATTGATTAAGAAACTCTCTAAAAGGTCTTTACAAGGTTAGAATTGTTACTGAAAACCTAACTGCTAGAAGTACATTAAAAAGGTTGAAATCACTGAAATGACTTTCACAGCTTTCTGTAAGTCTTTCCAGAAGACTTATGAGATATTTGAAGTTCTTTGCCAACATTGTGTCAGGAATAGAAATCTGGATACAAATATAAAAAACATAAAGGAGTATGTAGAAAAGAAATAGTATGCTAATATCTGCAAGTGTTTATATTATTAATGGATATGTTTAAGTAATGAACTCAGTCCAAAGAAAGCATGACTATTTTGTAAGCAAGCTGAGTGACTATGAATGAAAAATTATAGGAAAATTGTAACCATAGATTAATAACAGATCACCAAAGGGTGTAATATTCTGATTGGACTGTCATAGAAATATATTCTGCATCCTATTAAGTATTTTCATAAGAAGTCCTGGATCGAGATACGGTATAATTATTGAATTTCAGATCTTGTAGGACAAGATTAAATTGGATGAGTGAAGAGACAGAGTTCAAAAAGAATTTTAAATGTCAAGTTGAATATATTGTTTGCAATGGCAAAATAATTTCAACAGAAACATAAGAAAATGACTATACTTAAGAAGGAATAATCTGCTTCACAGTTCAGAATGGTAACCGGTTTATGTAGAACAGATCTATGTGTCATTATACACAAGATGAACATGGTACAATAGTGTCTGCTTTGCAAAAATGCAAACATGACGTCTGTTTCGTAGCTGTTACTTAGCATTCATTTAAAAATTGATTCTAAATGAATTCATTTAAAAACTTCTTCCCTCTTGCTTGTGCCCTAACTTATGCTTAGTGGATGCTACCTTCTAGGCTGTGTGATTTTTAAACTCCAATAATTTGGCTCTGTGAATTCCAGTGAAATGAGTCCATGCTATTCTACTGTCAACTTACAGACACTTGAAATCTACTTTTTTACTCCACTTATTTTCTTCTTCAAAGCATAATACACAAAGAAACCTTCTTTAGAGTTATAAAGAAAAAAATCTAAGCAATAATATTCATATTTCTAGACACAGTTCTTGTTATTTCTTCTGTGACCTGGTTATCTTGCTATTTTTAAAAACTAATGAGAAAGTTAAATGAGCCAGTCTTTTTCAAACCTCTTTCCAAAGCGTATCTGTAAAAAAGGAACTGTCTTTATTGCAGGCAAAAAATTTGATAGAAGTGTGTACTGATTTGTTCTTCTCTCCAAGCCAAATCTATTTCCTGTCACCTTCTGGGTTTTGACTTCTCTAATGCAAACAGAGAATTACTGAATAATGTACTAAACAAAACACAACTCATAGAACAGGCTCTGTTCTTGGAATTGTATTCATTATTGACATCACAATAACAAGTCTGTTTAAACCAGTGGAGTTGCCCTGTGTTAAAACATAATTAAAACAGAAATTTAGTACTTAAGACCTTTCATGAAAGTACAATAATGAAAAATATGGGAAACAACTTCCAACAGTGCAGATTTTTTTTTTCATTTCTATTTTAATCAAATGGTTCTTTAAGTATTATAAAGTTGTCTCTGGCAAAGGTAAGCCTCATATGACTTCAGGTTTTTTTTGATAATCAAGAAATGAATGTAGTGTCCACCATGTGAAATGTTTCTTACCAAAGAAAGATTCTGTAGGAAACTAGAAGTACTGGGGGTTTCTTATCAGATAATGAAAGTTTCAGAGATGGATTTTTTTTTAATGTTCTCACCAAAAATATCTGAGTTAGTGTATTTCTGATGTATGCGTTTCTGTTTTTCTCCCACATTCTAATTGCAATCTGACTTTCTTCCTCACAACATGAGCAAGAAAATCTAGATTATGCTTTTCATTTCTTGAAATTTCAATCAAACTGAGAAGTATCTGTAGCAAAATCATACTAGATGTATGCTTTAGTTAATGCGACATTATTATATTAGCAAGCTTGATTTGTTGTATAGCTTCTTCTCTCCTCTATATTTCTACACCTAGTTAGCAAAGATTAAGGATAATTCATCCACAGAGAAACATGTTTCCTTCTTCTGTGTGACTGTGATGTATCTTCTGTTATGGACCCTTTCTGAGCACTTAATGCTAATACATCTGAATGTGTTTTGCCAGCTCTTGAGTACGCACCAGGGTTGGAAGGAACAGTAGAACATTGGCCTCCATACTCAGAGCTGCTGATTTAATTTTGTAATTTGAAAATAAACCTAAGGAGATAGATGATGTAATTTTCTAAAATATTTTTGAATTGCTATATTTATATTAAATTGAGGACCGAGATACATTGTGTAGGAAACTAATGGTCTACATGTTTAGAGAAAAGGAGAAAATGAACATGGCTGAAGGTTGTGCTGCCATTCAGCAAGACCTGGACGGACTGGAGAGTTGGGCAGAGAGGAACCAGCTGAGGTTTAACAAGAGCAAGTGTAGAGTCTTGCACCTAGGGAAGAATATCAGCATGCAGCGATATAGGTTGTGGGATGGTCTGCTGGGAAGGAACTTTGAGGAGAGAGACCTGGGTGTCCTGGTGGACGACTGGTTGGCCATGAGCCAGCAGTGTACCCTAATGGCCAAGAAGGCCAATGGGATCCTCTTGTAAATTAAGAAGAGAGTGGCCAACAGGTCGAGAGATGTGATCCTCCCCCTCTACTCTGCCCTGGTGAGGCCTCACCTAAGTATTGTGTCCAATTCTGAGCTCCCCAGTACAAAAAAGACAGGGATCTCCTGAAAAGAGTCCAGCAGAAGGCCACAAAGGTGATAAAGGGCATGGAACACCTCCATTACGAGGAAAGGCTGAGAGACCTGTGTTTGTTCAGCCTTGAAAAAAGAAGACTCAGAGGGGATCTGATACACATCTATAAATATTTAAGGTGTAGGAGGCAAAGGGGCAAGGTCGGACTCTTCTCAGTAGTGTGTGGTGATGAGGGGAAATGACCACAAATTGAAGCACAGGAAGTTCTGCAAAAATGAGTGAGGATGACAGAACACTGGCACAGGCTGCCCAGAGAGGTGGTAGAGTCTTCTTATCTGGAGACGTTCAAGACCCACCTGGACACCTACCTATGCAACCTGGGCTAGGGAGCTGCTTTGACAGGGGGTTGGGATAGATGATCTCTAGAGGTCCTTTCCAGCCCCTACAATTCTATGATTCTGCAATTTTGTGAAAGGTTATTTTTCCATAAGGAAATGTTATCTGAGTTAGTTAATTCAGAAGAATGCTAAGGACAATTCTGGTTTGATTTGTTTTGTTTAGTTGACAAGACGATGAAGGGGAAGAAGAATATCTAGAATAAACTCTCTGAACTCACCCAGAGTGATTGCTCTCACTGGTCTGAAACACCAAAAGTCTCAAACCTGACTGACTATGTAACAAGTTAACAATTATGGTTCATCTTCCATAATCTGCAAATTGCTTGTTTTAACAGTGTTAATAGAAGTTTATTTACATTTGTGGAAAAGGGATTCTGAAACAGTAGATCTCTGTCCATTAAAGTCTTGTTTAATCTGTAGTAATTTACATAGTAAAAACTATTTAATAACACATAAGTAATTGAATGTATGTATCTTTATATGCCTACTTTCTTCCGGTTTGCGTCAAGTTTTTTATTTGAAACACCCACAGTCTATCACATAAGCTGTTCTCAACAGAAAGCAGGTTTCTGTCGTTAGATTATCCATTTTATTTTGAACACAACAATATTTTTGCAGACAGCAGTTTGAAGGAGTGAGCTTTCTGTCATAGTTATCATGTGCATTTGACCTATAGTGTTGTTTTTTTTACTGATAAAGAAAGTTAATAAAAGCAACCATGGTTAATAATGATCTAGCAATTATTTAGAATACTTTCCCGGACAAAATAATGTACAATTAAATTGTCATCCATTCTATGATAGATAAGATGATGAAGTCTTTAATAGTGTTTATATTTTAAGTTCTTGATTTCATAATGAAGCTAACGATGTATTTTAAAGTTTGGAGGGGTTTTTTTGTTTGTTTTCTGAGGATGGTATTTTCATAAAAGATAAATTGTTTTTTCTCTCTATGGTGTCCCCAAAGAAATATAGTTCACCTAGCCCTACTGTAGTTAGCATATATTGATACTTCTTGCTCAAAAGGTGATCTTAAAATTTGTTCTTTGGTTAGAGAATCTGAAAAAACAAAATATTGTGAATGCTCACAATGTACTACAGTAGTTCTTAATTTATAGTAAGAATGATTATTTTTTTTTAACATGTACAGCTGTTGTGCATTATTTTTGGTCATATCAGGCAAGAACTAATTACCTCTGATCAGGAACAATAGAACTTTAACCACTTCTGTTTATTCCATTGATTTAGCCTTGAGACAATGAAACATAGTCAAAGTGATTCCCTTTACTGGAATTTGTATAGAATGCATAATAGTAATGAGTTTTGAGTATTGCCTTAAACTCAAGTTTACCTTTTAAGTGAATAAACCATGAATAAGTCATCTCTGTTACATGATGTTTTATTCATTTTTATTTATTATTTATTATTATAACAAAGTTACCCCTGTTACCAGTGTTGTAATAAGATGGTATTATAACTTGAAGAATAATTCTTAGAAGATTTGATAGTGCCTTGATCTTCATAATAAAAGAACTTCTCCACATTGCAAAACATACATTCGTAAGTCTCTCCAAAACAGATTTGTAAAGCTTTTGAACTTAATGATCAAAATGTTTCTTTATGCTTTTTTCTTCATATTGTATGGCTTGTAGTGATTATCTGCACCACTGACAGATGAAATGGAATATTGGCTACAAATGAGCTGAGGAGTCATTAGCTGTAGAATGGGGGTCACTCTAATGACAATTCTCAAGAAAACAATAACTGAAGTAATTACATATCTGCCACACATCAGTGTGTATTAGTGCTTGAAAATGAAATAATTGAAGACCTTTAGATTCTTTTTCTAAAAGACATAGGCTTTTTATTAGTAAGTATTTATAATATTTTATTAATATTTCTGAACATCATGTATTTATACAGATTAATACGGATTTCTGAATTTTGCATTATGGTTCTGAATGAGGATTTCCTCAGAGTTAATCATTAGCCTACAGCAAATGTTCCAGGCCTTGAATACATTTTGCTTTGTAGCTGGACTCTGAAAATGTGAGTTTCTAGGCATACCCTTTCAGACCACAATCCTGGTTCTACTCCTACTATTAAGGAGGTTTCCACACTAAATTTTTAAGTGTAGTTGATCCTTCTAGTGTTAATCATTCCTGACATCTCCTGAAGAAATGGCATGCTCCACAGAGTCATCTTGATTTATTAGATAAGAATTATTTATCACAATCTACAGTCTTTAAAGCCAGAGATACACAAATTTTGCAGGTAAATCTCCTTTCTTCTAGACAGAGGAAGCATAAGAAATACAGGTGTATACAAAAAGATTATCAGCATGCAAAATCTCTGTCATTCTTTTTTTTTTTTCCTGTAGCTTAGTATCTCATTTCAGATCTGCTTTGGAGACAGAGCTGTCTTTAATAAAGTTTACACTCCTCCTGTTAGATTTCTGTGCTATAGCTCTTGTACACGTGGATACTTATTATGTAATTCATGGCTTAAGTTACATAAAGTCACTGAAAATGGAAAATTTGCTCTGGAGGTTGTAGCCTGCCACTGGTGATGAGACGCCTCCGCCTGAATAGAGGATTAGGAAAGGAATGAGTATTTGTTACTAATTCTCTACTGGTTATCTCAGATTCTTTCTTAACATCTTTCTGGATATTCAATCCAGTATACCAGTTAAATGACCAAAAAGGAATATGACTGTAGAAAGTTGTAAGATGTTAGAGATATTCTAGTTCATCATTTTAACAAAGAAGCAGCAGGAGTAGCTGTAAACAAAAAAGAGACATACCTCTACGTGCTAATATTAACTTCTGACAAAAATAAATAAATAAATAAATAAACTATGTAATTCTATAGTTATTATATTATAGTATAATATTATCATATTATATATTTGCAGCTTTTTCCTGAGCATTCACTATGCTAGTGCTTATAAAGTGCTTAAATAATTTCAAGTGCCTTTCTGTGGTAATTCAGTGAATAGTCCCTTCATAATGATGTTGGTGCAATTTACAGTTTTTAGATTTATCTATCAAGTACAGTTATGTGTGATCTTCCCCTTGTTTGCTTTATCTTTTAGCTCCAGACCAGTCTTTCTGAACCAGTGACATTATCCAAGTCGATCTCACTTCCTCGCAGTGCATATTGGCATCATATCACCCGGCAGAACAGCGTTGGAGAAATCTACAGTTTACAAGGCAAGTGTATGCTGCATCCATTAACTTCTTTCCATTTGACCAGAATTCATGCAAATTGCTTTTTAGTGTCACTGGTAGCTTTCTCTCCTTTTCATTTTGTCAGTTGTCAGGAACCACAGTGGGATTCCCAAATTTACATAAACCAGGTTTCTTTTAGTCAGTTTGTAAACTACTGGTGAAAACTATTCCCAGAATCACTGCATAAAATTGGATAAACAGTTTGGCTCAATGTAGCTTCTCAGTAGTTAATGAGTGTCAGGACTCTTTAGTACTTTTCTTCCAAGAAGATTGTGTATGTATTTGGGCAACCTCAGCATGCCCAATTAAATCTACATAAGACAGCTGTATGAATTTCTAGGTTAAAACAAAGGAATTCTAGGAATAAGAGCTACTCTTGATGAATTTGTTCAGAAGGTCATATATATGAACTATTGATTAGACTACCTTCAGATCTGCAGCTTATACCTATCATCTTTTTTGGTGTCCAAATCTCCTTCATATACATAAATTCTAAGCTATTTACTTATGACTTTAAATGCTGTAATTAACATGACTTGGGGAGAAGGATGATTCACTGCTCTCAAGCTGAAATTAACTTGTATCTTTCAGAAAATCGAAATTATCATTACATTTAAAATGTAGACAGTAACTAATCGTATTGTTTTCACTTTTTTTAAAAAAGCAAAACTGTAATAAACATATTCCTTAATCAAGAGCTTAAGTATTTCATCTCATTTCCCTTTTAATAAGTTGTTGCATAAACAATTTACATTTAGATAGGAAGCTAGAAACTGCTCACAAACCAGAGTACCAAGTCCAACAAAATGTATTACATGGTTTCATGCAGTATATAGATGAAAGCCATGAAGTGTTTTGTTTTGTAAATTATCACATAAATTAAAATCAGCAGGTGAGCTGTGAATTCAATAGGTGACTCATTAAAGGGCACAGCATTTGTTTTTCCTCAGCCCTTATCCAACAAGAACAAAGAGTTCTAATCATTGTTATGGACTTACAGTTAAATTACACGAATGAAAAAAAGAAAATAACTTCTCAGAAGTTGATTGTGAAGAAAGTGCTAGTAGGTCACCTTAAAAACATTCGTTATATAATGTTATTATTTATGAAAATAACAATGCGGAAAAAAAAAAAAAAGGACAAAATAAAGGTGTCAAAGTGTTAGGGTTCCTCTTACGTTCTTGTTGAGCACTTCCTTTGGAAGAATAGTAAATGTTATGACATACAAGAAATGAGAGAAATGAACATTGTTCGTTCTTTGCTGTATCTATTGTTTCTCATAAATGGCCTTTGTAATTCAGTGCAATTTAAACGAGAGCAGAAGTTCATACACTGGATGCTCACTCAGTCTGCATATTAACTGGCTCTGCAGAAGGCAACGTCTTGGAAGTATATTATTAAAAATGTAAGAATTCTGCTTTTGTAGAAGTAGACAGATTTTGTTCACACTTTCCCTGAAACATGGGACAAATAAATATTTCAGAACATAAGATTTTCATTCCTCTTACATGTACTGTGGTGGCTGAAACTTGAGAAGGCATAGTAGGTTTCAGGAGAGATAAATCCAGTTCTATCAATGGGCTCAGTAATATACCAAGAGGGCTATTTTCTTTGCCTCCAATTGCAAGACTTCAATATGTAATAATATTATTCATTATCTATAATGAAGATCTTTTTGAACTTTCTGCTGCAGTGGTTATGACTAATGAAATGCAGTACATTTGTGCAGAAGCTTAAGGGAGTGGAAAATATATTTGTATTCTAATACCTGCTTGTATTGGTAGTCTTTGCATAGCGGAGGCCTACTGGTTGTCGAAACATCAGCTCACAGATGCCTCACACATGTGGGTGGAAGGTGGGTAGTGAGGAAGCAGATTGTGAGCATCACTCCAACCCTCACCCTACCGCAGCAGACAGGTGAGAGGAGTTGTTGCAGAGGGAAAAATCACTTGCTGCTGCTCCGATCTTCTCTGAGCTTGAAAAGGTATATTACCCCCTACAGAGACAAGGCTTTTTCTTCAGAGAATAATCCATCAAGTTCTGTTCAGCACTTTGTATTTATGACAAAGCTTTTTACATTCAAGAAATGTGAACATTTCACATTCCTCTCTTTTTTCAAATTCTAAAATGATGTAACTATCACTGTGTCTACTTATATCTAGATTACTATTGATTACAATAAAGTAGCATCCAAACACACTGTTAAATACAGTGGGTTTGCCTAATGGTAATACTTTCAGACTTGAACTTTGAAGTGACTAGAATTTAATTAATAACAGCTGGTGATATATGAGGAGAAATGAATGTGCGCTCATACTACCTTGGATAAACTGGCTCTTCGGGAGTTATTTAGCAGTCAAATTTAACTTAATTAGTAGTTTGAGTTGATCTGTTAATAAATATTCTGTAGAGTAAGAGGGGGCAGGATGGAGGGATTGTGGGATTTCTTTAGAGGCTGTATTTCAGATGAGGAAAAGCAATTCAGTACATGGATTCTGGTTCTGTCATCCTCTATCTACCCATGAAAACCCTCCATGTAAAGATCTGAAAAGATTAAAACACTGAATAATACTGTTAAAGGAACACAGGCTGCACACGATACCTTAAAATGCTGTGGGCTGGCTTCTCTTTATATAGTTTTTCTTCCATTTGGTTGTCATTGCGCTCTTTCAGTTCTTGACTGCACTTCTATGATAAAAGTGGTAATTTAGTTGTCTAATTAATTTTGCATATAAGATCAAGTTGGGTGTTCACTTTTCTCAGTGCTAGCACGTCACCACCAATATTTATTCCATATTCTACAGTATAGTGCTGCAGGTCTGGTAGAGCTACCATGCACAACACGCAGCCGCTGCATAGATGGTGTGGTGGGCCCTCATTAGCTGACAGAGTCGTGCTCTCACAGTGCTATGCATTGGCTGTCCTTGCTGCCTGATGGATCACTGGGCATCTGGCAAACCTACTGTTGCATGAGGAATTGGCTTCCACACCTCTTTTTAAAGCCAAATTTCATTCTATATCTATTCATTAGAATGATTTCACTCAAAGGAAAATAAAACAGCTTCTCCCCTTGTAACTCATTGTTTATTTTTACTATCTGGAATATGATTTAGCACTGTTTCACAAGATATTGAAAACTGTTAAGTAAAAATTTTTAAACAGCGAATAATAGTATTAGATTTTGGTATGTTTTAAAACTTTTCAATTGGATATTTAAATTTGCTTAGAATAAAAAAAGCTTGCAGATAGATTTCTCAGCTGGATGAAACTTAGTTTTGTGGTTCTTGAGCTAGAAAATTTAGACAGTACAAATTTTAAATACAATTGGTATAGATATTATTAAACAAATCAGACCAAATAAAATTTTGGTGTGAAAACCTGCATTAGTTTTTGTATTGCAGTTATGGAAAACCCTTAGGAAATTTTGTTCATAGAATCTAAATACAGTCTGGCCTTTCTCCAAGAAATTTCATATCAAGAATTGCTTTCAGTCACTTCTGTTATGTTTGAGTCTGGTTTATGCTCTTTATTTGGATTTCGTTTTTGTATACTGAAAGTGATAAACACCTATCCACATATTCCCACCTGTTTCTATGAGAGCACTCATGTGAATGAATATGTATTTGAGTAAGAATTATACCGAGAACACCTTACATGATCCATAGAATCATAGAATGGCCTGGGTTGAAAACGACCTCAAAGATCATCTAGTTTCAATCCCCCTGCCATGAGCAGTGTTGTCAACCACTAGCCCAGGCTGCCCAGAGCCACATCCAATCTTTCCTTGAATGCCTCCAGGGATGGGGCATCCGCAACCTCTCTGGGCAACCTGTTCCAGTGCGTCACCACTCTCTGAGTGAAAAGCTTCCTCCTAACATCTAACCTAAATCTTCCCTGACTTAGTTTAAAACTATTCCCCCTTGTCCTATCACTATCAACTCATGTAAACAGTTGTTTTCCATCCTGTTTATAAACTCCCTTCAAGTACTGGGAGGCCACAATAAGGTCTCCCCGGAGCCTCCTCTTCTCCAAGCAAAACAAGCCCTGATTCCTCAACCTTTCTTCATAGGAGGGATGCTTCAGCCCTCTGATCATCTTAGTGGCCCTCCTGTGGACCTGTTCCAAGAGCATCTGCATCTTTCTCATGCTGGGAGCCCCAGGCCTGGATGCAGTAATCCAGTTGGGACCTCACAAGAGCTGAGTAGAGGAGGAGAATCACCTCCTTCTCCCTGCTGGCTGCCCCTTTTTTAATACAGTCCAGGATATAGTTGTCCTTCCAGGCTGCAAGCTCACACTTCTGGCTCATGTCCAGCTTCTCGTCCACCAGGACCTCCAGGTCCTTCTCCACAGGGCAGCTCTCCAGGAGTTCTTCCCCAGTCTCTATAAATACCTGGGATTGCCCTGACCCAAGTGCAACAACTTCCCCACTTCTCCAGCCTGTCCAGGTCCCTCTGGATTACTTCCCTTCCTTTCAGTGTTATCGACTGCACCGCTCAGCTTGGTGTCATCTGCAAACTTGCAGTAGATGCACTCAGTTCCATCATCTATGTCACTGATGAAGATGTTGAAGAGCACCGGTCCCAAGACCAACCCTTGGGTAACACCACTCGTGACCAGCCCCTACCCAGACATAGAACAGTTGATCACAATCCTTTGGCTGTGACCAGCCAACCAGTTCATTATCCGTCAGACAGTCCATCTTTCAAGTCCATACCTCTCCGATTTAGAAAGATGTGGAGATGGGCCATGTCAAAGGCTTTGCAGAAATCCAGGTAGATGACACTAGTTTTTCCACTGAAGAGAACAGTCGTGGCTTTTTTCTACAGTAAGTTACTTACCA
This sequence comes from Odontophorus gujanensis, assembly GCA_013399175.1. Classification (NCBI taxonomy): domain Eukaryota; kingdom Metazoa; phylum Chordata; class Aves; order Galliformes; family Odontophoridae; genus Odontophorus; species Odontophorus gujanensis. Next base: position 108,410 of record VXAB01010408.1, on the reverse strand, counting down.
CAATTTGTTTATAACAAATGCTTATCAAATTTCACTGTAAACATATAACAGAGTGAATAAATAACACTAAGATTCCTGCTAAGTGTCTTATGTTTTTAACTGTATATTGGAATGTGAAAAAATAAAAATACAGTCTTCAGTGTGACAGGACTTAAACCAGTAGCATCTGGTTTCTTTAACCTTGTGAACTTGTGTCAAAAACAAAAACAAAGGGAAATAAAAATTAGCCTCTCTGTAGCAATTCTGGTGTTGATAAAATTGATTTTTGTATTTCATTCTAAAGATTCAAGAAGATAAATCTACTTTCACAAGTCAAAATGAAAATAACTCTGGTTCCTCATTAAAGCTAATATACTCAGAAATCAGGCCTGTATTGTGTATTTTGGCTTGGTAGGAGAGAACTCACTCTTCTCTTTTTCTGAATATATTTTAACAACATATAGAGTTAACCTGTTAAGCTAAAAGGCTTTATGTTTCAAAGGGAGACAGTGAGATACATGATTTCTTCCAGCTATAGAAGCGTGCAGGCTTTTCAAAGTAGAAAAATTGATATAAGGCTAAAAATAATCAAAGGATATTTGAGTTGCTACATATTTAGAAGAGTTTGAATCATCCTGTTCAGCACTCTTTAGGCTAATCCTGCAGGAATTTCCTATGTGGTCTTTCTGTAGTTTTCCATAAATTAAAGTATGTAAAATGAGTTGAAGGACATTCATCATTTTGACATTTCTGTTGTTTGTTCACATGCCCAGCAACAGAGAACAAAATTCATTATCTAATCTCAGTGCTAGAATAATGTGAATGGTATAAACTGTTAGAATATATCTGATCATTCCTTAATGTTTCACTAAGCATCTACCAGCAGCTAAAATGCTTTATAGCCTGCCACCTTCCCATTTCCTCTGCTGAATCTCATCAGAACTTTCACATTAGTAAATGAAGCCTATAAAGTTTGAAATATGAATAAAAGACAGCTGAAGCAGATACAGAGTACAGACTATGTTAGAGATATATTATTTAGTATGATTGTGTTATGTGTGTTCTTCAGTCTTACGCTGTAGAGTAGATCTTTTTCTTGTGAACTTTGAATTTCTGTGCAAAATACTGCATCACTAGGCTAATTGTAAAATGATGTGTTGGAAATGAGAAGAGTCCTGCTCAGAAACTAGTAAAGGAGGGCCTTATTTTACCTTACAATAATTGCTGTAGCTAGTTATGAGCATCACCGACAAGCTCAAAAGAGTATTAGTTCTGATAAATGGCTGCTGAGATAAGAGGTTGTTACGGTTATGAGCCATGAAAAACAGGAGGGGAAAATCAAAAAAAGGTTAATAAAGCATATTATGTGGTCAGATTCAGAAGTTCAGATTCCATTTAAGGCTCATCTTGCAGTACCCTATGTCTCAGTAAATAGTCCTCCAGTGAGAGCTCTTGTCAATAAGGTTGTTTTCTACTACACTAGGAAGTGCACTGTAAGCTGAGATTACAACTGAAAACTTGAACAGTGTTCAAAGAGCAGTGAAATACTGTATGATTGTCTCTTCTCCTTTCCAAAGAAAAAAACAGCAAACATAAATTTTTCAATACCAACTGCAGAAATTCTTACCTATTAATCTATTCTCACATCTTAGGTTAATTTTTTCATTAATAAAAGTATCATTCAGTATTAGAAGCAAATTGAGCTTTGGCCCTAGCTTATATTAACCAAACCCAGGAAGCTTTAGCTTGAGTTAGCTTAAGGCAACATGCATGCTACTGGCTGAAGATGGGCTGCTACAGTCATTTGATCAAGGACCTGCATTGTACTTGAGATCTGTAGCTCAAAGGAAGAATGTGCTCTGTAGGAGAATCAATGTAGTCAGCTAATCATCATCTGGCATTGGATTGTCTGAGCAAAAAAGGTTAACTATGTTATTTTGAAGAGAAAATCAAATTATTTTGCAAAGGTCAATTTTGTCAAAACTACTTTTTTCTATTAAATCTTTTCAGCGATAAATCCAGACAACTCTAGATAGGATACTTTGCGTTAAGTATGTCATTACAATCACTATCAAGAAGATTGTCAGTAGGCTTAATAGTTCATTTTTGTAATTTTACATAAATTGAATTATTTCTGTGCTGAAAAGACATATTTTTCTAGTCAAATATTAGTATTACTCAAAATCGTGATTAATGCCCTTAAAAAAGGAAAAATTAAAACTCAACCTGGCATAGCTGTGAAAATATACATGAGCAAAAAGACATCATTTCTTTAGTATCTGTTTGCAGGAACTGTTTGCAGGAACTCTTTACAGTTCTTTTTCTTTCAGTAATTATTTTAAATAATGTAAAATGATTGAAATTGACACATAGAACATAGAACATGTTCACAAAAATTTTTATAATCTAGAAATGGTGTGGGTTTTGAAAATAGAATGTATAATTGAAGGAGTGGGGGAATGTTAATAACAGCTTTGCCTGCAGTAATGAGAATAGAAGCTAAGCAGAAGGATTTCAAATTCCACTGATTTTGTTCTGCTTTAAATGGAAGAAAGATACAATTTTCTCTGTTTCTCATTCTAATGTTTATGATATAAAATGACATCTTAAAAATATCTATTTAACACCTTATCTGAAGTGATATAATAATATATATAACATAACTGCCTATTAATTGCTTATTATGGAGTTTGCAATATATTTATTGCAGAAAAAGTACTGTAAAATCTCAAATACCTGAAGTTTCTGTGATATTGTCTATCATGTGTATCCTGCTTTAGTAACCTGCAACAATATTACAGTAGCAATATTTGTAGTGTATGACATAGAGTCTATTAGTACAGACTAATTTCATGGTAATGTCAGTTTAAGCTAGACACCCTACGCAGTGTGGTCAATTTATTCGGTCCATGAGAATATGTTCTTTGTAAATCCATAGTGAATTTTAGCTGATTAAAAAATCATAACATTATTCAGAAGTGGGGAAAAAAAGAGAAATTTTAAAAAATTAAAAAAAAAAACTTTGAACATCTTTCATTCTCTATTTGTTCAAAAAAGCCTTTTCATCTTGGTGAATGCTTGTATCCTGCCAACTTTTTATTTGATCAAAATGATATATTGTAAGATACTAAGATTATTTTCACAGAAGTAAGAACTGTGAATTATAATATGAATTTCTTCCCAGTGCAGAGTTAATAAGATTTTACTGAAGTGAAAGTTTTTCATCCTTTCTGAATCTGAAGGCTTCCAAATCCATATTTGAGTGTGCTAGAAGTAAGTTTGCTGTTTAGCTGCTGGATATTTGTTTATCCTTTCAAATTCTATGAAGGTGCCTTTTGGGAAAGGATTTTATTGCTCTCACTTTAAGAATACATGAAATATTAGTCCATAAAGCTTTATGGAAGAAAGGAGAATGTACTACTAAACTGGAAGTGTGTGAAGAGAGAAAGAACTTGGTGGAAAAGGGAAGGGTGGAGTTAGCTGCTCAGTGATTTGGGATTTACTCTAGTTATCAAAGGCCTATCCTTCCCTACTTTGACTAAACATTCAGCATGATAAAGCAGAACAGTGCATGATAAAGCCATACCTATCCTAACTACAGACTACAGGGGAAGTTCTAAGTGGTACAAGGTGTTTTGCTGTTCATCATGTTTCAGAAATATTTCTAAATAATGTTCTTGCTGAAAGTAGGGTTCTCAGCCTGCTTATGTAAGTGTTGGAGCTTAAACTTTAATTTGAAAAAGGCTGTTCTCGTTGTTGCTATAAATGCAGCATCAATTTGATTGAATGATTGTTGACAGACTGGACCTTTGTTTTTATCCATTATTACTGTTAGATTGTTCCAGGGTGTCTCGGCAGTTTTGCAGGGCTTCTGCTTGTGAGATGGTAGTCTATCATTACTGAATATTTGATGTCACAAGTATTTTATGATGGAAAAGATAACCTGTTATGGGTTAGAAAATGGAAATGTATTTCACCCTGTCTTGTCAACTGTCTCATTATTCTTCATTCATCAGAGCAGGTATTTAATTCTGAGAAATAGATCAGCAGTTTTTTATCCCTTTTGTGCCTCTTTATGGAAACACTTTCCTCTGATCAAGTACATGCATTTTGGTTTAAGTGTCAGTCGGTTGTAATGCTTTTCCATGAATCTGTTTCTGAAGAGTCTTATTTTTTCCTCAATTGTTGCTATACATTAATTAAGGCAGCCTGTTTTTAACAAGTAACTGCAGGGGGACAAAGGATGGCAAATACTGAACATCTGTACCAGAACATGATTTTTCAGTCATAATATATACTGCTTTTAATGCACCTATAACTGATTTTCACTCTGTAGTACAGCTGTAAGAAGATCTCTTCTCAATGCCAGTGGCCACAATACTCTCATAACTTTTAGACCATTGACCTTCTTGTATCCATTCAATAAAAGAAGAAAGTTTTTTTTCTTGAGCTTCTTTATTGCTTCCTAATTTTCTGACCAATATTTATGCTCATGGATTGGGCCAGCATCAAGGTGTTTTAGAACTGAAGAAATATAAAGAAAGGCCTGAGATTCCTCTTCACAAACTCTTATTACCTTAGTTGTACTTCAAAACTTGTATTGAAAAGCAGGAATGAGCCATAAATTTTGCAATGGTATTTATTGTGTAATAAAATACCAAGGAGGGAGAGAATTTAAGCTGTTATCTTCAAGGTGTGACTGTTTTTTAGCTTATGCTGCAGTAAATCAAGTATATTACCGAGGACATGAATGATATTATGCTACTATACATCTACTATGAGAAAGGAAAGTGTATAGAAAATTTGAATGTTACCATTACTATGAATATTAGGTGTCTATTCATTTTCCTTATCTAAAGATTCAAAGGCATGCAAGATGCAGGAGAAGATGTTCATAACTAAACAAGAAAGAGAAGTTAATTTGCTGTTAAAGCATTTGTCCTCAGCTGTTGCAAGTTATCCTTGCTCTGGGAAAAAAATCTCTGCTCACCTACAGAGGATGAAAACCCTTCCCTATAACTCATGTCCAAAGTTCATTGTAGCATGAATGCTTTTGTGCATTTCTGCAGTGACCTGTGTGATTATTTTGGGCCTTTTTGATTGAAGTTAATCTTTATTCTGACAGTCATGGATCTTTGCTGGTTGTTTACAAGGAAATATAGATTTACTATATATGATGAAATACCTGTAATTTTGTCATGGACGTAGAAAGCATCTATATGAGATTCCTTTCTTTTTAATTGTATTACATTGCAAATATGATTAGGCAAAAAGAAGTAAACTGAGAATGTCACTGCAACTGTAGAAATCATTTGATAAAGTCTTCTTTGCATGACATCAAATTATTCCAACACTTATAATATTGCAGTATAGGTTAATACCTACAGAAAGCACTATTCGGCCTCAGCAGTATGGGAGTGATGATGCCCTTATCTCCTTGAGAACAACTCTTTGCCAGTAGGAGCACTAGAGTTAGACTTCGTGATTCCTGGCCCACTGCTTGCAATTATTTTTTATTCAGAGTCTTAGAATTAGCTTTGAACTCTGCCTTTGCTGACCTCAAAAGAGTAAATTATCTTCTCCTTAGAGGTAATATGACTTACTGATTGTTTATACAGCATTTGCAGTTTTCACCAGTCTGGGGAAGAATCATTCAAATCTAACAATTATGACATCTCTCATCTGACAGCCAAGCACTGTTCTTAAACCATAGTGCTGAGGTGTATGTACAATTTTCATACACACTATTTGAAATTGGCTGTTTCTCAAAGTGGACACTAAAGCCATTAACTTGTCAAGAACATTTTTCCTAGGGGAGAAGTAATAAGAATTATTTCATATCATTTTATTGGAAATGTATGTGTATTTTCCTTACACAAACACATTTATGAGAATCACATTTTTCCAGATAGCTACAGTGTGGATTTTTTTTGTTTCAAGTTTTACTAACAGAAATGAATAAAAAAACTCATGACTATGAATATATCAGTTGCTCCCCAAATTATCTCATACAAATATGCTGAGACGATTTTAAAACCTACTCAGTGAATAAGCAAACAAAACAGTATTATGCAGATCAAAATGAAATACATGAATGTAGATAAGATACACATATTATAACAAACCTTGTTCTATCACATGTTAAGATAAACCTTATACAATGATCATTACAGCATGAAGAGTTTCATCCATTACTTTTGGTGGTAGAATTATAGCTCAAATATTCTTTCACTGTGAATTTTTTTCTAAAGTCAGTAGCGAAAATGCATCAAGATATGCTCTATCTCACATATGCATATCTTATATATTATTTATTTAGTTCTTAATAGCTGCAACCTTGAATTCAACTCACATCCAGGTGTTTTTTCTTCACAGAAGTGTTTGTTAGATAAAAAGAACCATTTAATGAAGATTGGAATTAAAAAGAAAGCCGTCATATCTACCACATTTTAATATACATTTATCGATTTTCATAGACATAAAACACATGACCACATACAACATATTGTAGTTCTTCTTACACCTTCTGTGGAAGATACATTTCTCCTCCCTTTATGAGTGCTTCCTCTTAAAATCACATCTCACTTCTTCACTTCTCGTAAAATCTCTATGAAACACAAATTGGTGGTGACAGTTAGGTCCGATGTTCCAGGTTATGTAATGGAACCAAAAGAGTGTGAGAAACAAGAAAATTTTAGATAAACTTAGCTCTGCTGAAGAGACTTCCTACTTTGTCTGCTGAAGAGATTTATATTCTTATTCTACGTAATATCTCTGAAAATGTTTATTTCACCACACTTAGTTGTCCTTTTTATGTGTTAGTATTGTGTACTTGTAGTATCTGCTATCATAAATATAGTTTTTAATAGTTACCGTTATAAAATGCTAAAAATATTTTTCCATTTTAAAATCTTTCTAGTCAACGTAAAGATTCCTTTCCTTTATAGATGAATATGATCTTCTTTTGTCATGTATGCCAAGCTATTACGTTATTTTTTTAATGATGGCATTATGACCATGTGCAAAATTATACCCCTGGTAATTATTTTCTCTGTACTAAATGTAGTGTCTCAGGAAAATGTAATAGACATGCTTAGTGCCCCATGATAGCTCGAAGCCTCTTTCCTAATGACAGCCACTACAGGCACAAAGACAAAAGGAAGTGTTTTCTGATCTTAATGGTGACAATGAAAATGTAATGGTGATTGCAAAATCGAATCATTAGATTGTAATGCAGACGCTTTTGACAATAGCTTTTTGTAAGGTAATAAGCAGTTCAGGGCTGTCAAATTTACTATGACCACTGAAGAATAAAGTGAAGGAGAAAGAAGAAAGTGTACCTTGAGAAAGCTACTCCAAGAAGCCAACATGTCTGATAACCCAGTTTAAGTGGCTCTAAACCAAAGCACACAGCATGAGAAATAAGTGGGAGGAAATGGAATCCATGGTGCGGTTAGAAAATTATGAATTAATTGCTATTGAGAAAACATAATGGAACAAATCACATTGCTGGAATACTACAGTCCAGTCCTAAAGTTTTTTAGAAGGGCAAGAGAGATGGATGAGTTTCCCTTTATGCTAAGACTTCATACCTTCAAGTGTTAATCTGCAGAAAGATATTTACAGTATAAACAGGAGGGGAAACAACTGTTTACATGGATTGATAGTGATAGGACAAGGGGAAATGGTTTTAAACTAAGTCAGGGAAGATTTAGGTTAGATGTTAGGAAGAAGTTTTTCACTCAGAGAGTGGTGATGCACTGGAACAGGTTGCCCAGAGAGGTTGTGAATGCCCCATCCCTGGAGGCATTCAAGGCAAGGCTGGGTGTGGCTCTGGGCTGCCTGGTCTAGTGGTTGGCAACCCTGCCCATGGCAGGAAGGGTTGAAACTAGATGATCTTTGAGGTCGTTTTCAACCCAGGCCATTCTATGATTCTATGATACAGGTGGTTTGTTTTCATGCTCAGTTTTAATATGGGAAGAATCTGTGCATGGATGTTGGTGTACAATGTAGAGATATGAATTATTATAAGTGGTAATACTATTTTGATTAAATTGTTGCCTTGTTTGCTTATGATCCTCTTGATGCATGGGATATGACTGTGATGTGACAAGACAATAAATCCAGCTTGAAAGTGCCTGCTATTTGTTAAGAAATGCCATGGCTGTGTGATTTAGAATTGTTCAAAATATTTTGATAGGTTGCTTTGTGCATACAAATCTAATGACAAACTAGATATCACTTGAACTTTATATCCAATCTGATGCTGTCTCATTTCCTGTTGCTGGCATCATGCCTGCATTAAGGCATATTACTAGCATATATGCTCTGTGTTTTTACTTACTGTAAATTAAGATAATGTTCTGAGACTTGATCTAGATTCAATCTCTGTAACCAAATGATCTATCTGTGCTTTACTGATGTTAATTAGTATGGAACCATGACCTAAATCTCCATTTTGAATTTCTCTCCTGGCTGCTACAAGTGAGGTGTCCAGGTCAGTGTTCAAAGACTAGATCACCAACATGGATGCAACTGATAATGCTCACATTTAGGCACAAAACCTGGCTCTGAAACGTTCTAATATTAAAATGGGCCTAAATCAGTCAGTTTTGTCTTTCAGATGAAGATGATTATTTCCTTAGTACTGCAGCAGGTATTTATGTTTAGTTAGGCCTCTAGAAGATTTAAGTCCCTAAGAAGTCAACACTGATAATGGTATGATTACCACTGCTAATACAAGCTAAGGTGAGACTACCTATGTTCACTATAACTGTGTGACTCCTCTGAAAGCAGTAATTTAAGTGCCTGAAGTTCCCACCAACCAAGGGTATGATGCTGGTATTGAAAGAATCTTAAATCTTCCTAAGACATTCTCACTCCTCAAGATGAGGTGTCAGGCCAAAGGTTTCAAAAAGAAATTCCAGATACCTATGTCTCTTCTTCTTAATATACAGACTATGTCCATAAAAATCTGAACCATTTGAAATTTTTTTTTAATAAAAATTTTCTGTGATATATTCATCATTTTATTTGAAAATCTGAGTTAATTCAAGAAGGCAAAAGTAGACCTAAAGTAGCAGAGACATTTCAGGACAGGAAGGAAAGGGAGGTGGGAGTGGGAGGATGTTTCTGAGAACATGCAAAAATTTGAATAATCAGTATTATATTGGGTCCATCCCACCGAAGAAGCTGTGTGCCAAGATTTAAGATTCTTTTTAATAACTGCTGTATTTTCACAGATGAAGAGTTTATTCAGATCTGTGCTTGAGAATCTAAGTAGAAGGAGGAAATGCATTACATTATTTTCTCCTTTTATTACTAACTGCTTAGCAACAGTACATTGTATCCGTGGTTTATCTTACAGCTACTTGCAATGAACACATTTATGTTTTGAAAAAATAGTCACAGAATTGTATAATCTATCATTTACTTGACCTAGAGGAAGCAGTGTGTTTAATATCACAGGCCTTTGTAGTGCTATTGAAAATAGAGGGAATGAGAAGATGGGGTTGCATTTTACAGTTAATCTAAAAAGAAAAAAAAGAGGAACCATTTTGTTCTCTGCCCTAGAATATTAATAAAACTACTGTAGTGACAATAATATATAGCCTTTTCCAGGGTGGGAAAGAACAGAAACGTATGTTCTGCCTTCTGGCAAGAACAATGATTTTGCATTTTATCTGTCAAATCTATCTGTATGTTTATTGCGTCCAGAAGCATAGTATCTGTGTACTGAAATATGTGAAATCTTAATTAACAGTTCTACCAAATAAAGTCATGATGAAAGTAGAAAATATGTTCAGAAAGTTGTAACTGTGACTTATAGGAAATGGAAGACTGGAGAAATCCATTATCTCAATATTAACTACTTTTTTGCATGTTCCTGTTCCAGACACTGGAACAGGTTGCCCAGAGAGACTGTGGATACCCCCTCCTTGGAAGCATTTTGGTCCAGGCTGGTGGGAGGTGTCCCTGCCTATAAAGGGGGCTTGGATCTAGGTGATCTTAAAGGTCCCTTCCTATCCAAACTATTCTATGGTCCTGTGATTCTGTATTTGATTTTCATATAATGTCGATGTTCATCCAAGGAGCAATGAGCTTTTTAAAGACACAATGAAGTTGTTCAGTCTTGACAGAAGATTTTATATATTAAAAAAAAACCTGTTACTGGATTTCATGCAGTACTTTAGAAGTTTAAATGCAAATCTTAAAATACAAACTGTTTGGCTGATTCTACTTTTTTGACTTTATGTTACGAGAGGATGACCACAAATAATACCGCATTTTAAAATATTTTGAATAGTGTAATCAGTATAATCTAATAACTGAACACACTATCAATAGTTAAGAGTTAAGATTAATGTGTAAAGTGTTTTCTTTAGAGAAAAAAAGGCAACACAAAGATAATTTTCTTTCTATACACTTCAGTTGATGGGTACAATTTTACATTTATTTATTTTATGATTAAAATTAATTTAACAAATGAGTTTAACAGGAAGTTTTGCAAAAGCTAGTTTTAACTTTGAAAAGTGCTTCTTTTTTGGGTAATGTGGATCTCCTCATAGCATTTTTCTCATTGCATGCATCAGCTAACTTGATTCTATATCTGCGTTTGGCTAGGCGTATATCAGTGTCACTGTTTTCTTATTTGTCAAATGTCATTTTAGAATATTTAGAAATAGCATTTTACTTGGCATTTTCACACTTTTATTAAATTCATGTTCCTTACCTTGTTTTTAACAACAGGCAAAATCAGTTTTGGACTGCTGTTTGCAAGGATGTATTCTGTTTTATGTTTGCATATTTTCTGGTGACAACAGCTTTATTATTTTCTGGATTTCATTTAACATGCCTAGGAGATTAAGCACTGAATTCAGACAAGAGGAGCTGTCTATGAGCAAATAATCTTATCAATAATCACTCCTAAAGAGTTAGCTGGCACATAGATTTTAGTGAATATCTGAATTATTAATCAGTTTTATCATAAGTATGTTATTTTCATTTCCAATTGAAATTTTCTAGCATAAATGAGGAACAACCTAAAGAAAAATGTTAACTTCTAACACATATCCTTATTGCCATTTGACATGTGATGCACTGCCATATTCTGATTTTTCCTTCTAATGTAAATGTAGTAGATGATAGAATTGTAATTCTGCTCACTGTGTTAGCAAAGTCCATCACTGTGTGTAGCAAATCAGGCAAAGACAATAGCAAAAACCTGTCACAGCACATTCAGCTCTTTATAAGAGAAATGGAAAAATACTGTGATGAAAGACTCGTATGAAAAAATGAAGTGAATGCAGGAATGCTGATACTCATTTGAGTGCAAATTTTATCTTAATACTTAGTCTTTTATTTATATTACGTATACTTTTTTTGTTGTTCACATTGGTTATCCGTACAAGAAACACTGTGTTATTTTTCTTCACTGATATTTTTCTTATTCTAAGAAAAGGAAGCTTACACTTAGATCATATACTATACCCATAAATGTCATAAAATCATACTCTGTAATCAGCATCTGTGTGGTTTGGTCAAAAGTACAGAATAAAGATGAAGACAACTGGCTTTATGATACAGTCTTATTATTTAGCTTTCATGGCTGACAAAACTGCTTGGAACAGAAGCACCTCGATTTTACCCAAAGGAAAGGCACATTCTCCACTTGGCATGAGTCCAAGGGAAATGTGCTATTTCTACAAAAAGGAGCAAATTGGCTTTCTATAGGTCGAGGCATGCAAGACTTTGCTGTCAAATGCACGGTCCGTAGCTACAAACTACAATTAGAGGGCTCTGGGAGCTATATTTACTGTCATTATTACCGCTGAATGCCAAAAGGTACATGTCACTGACAGAAAATGTGTTTCTTGCCCTAAGAAGTCTTGTGTTTTTCTGTAAATGGAAAAAGGAAGGTATTAGCTCAGACTTCACTTTAAGTAGAAATTCCATATTTTTTGTTACCTCCACCAGAAGTTGTTATGTACAAGTGGGCGTTTCTATAAATTTCAGATGTTAGAATAAATCAATGGAGGACAGAAATGAGATGGGCAATTGAAAATGCATGATGAAGATAACTTTTCAGTTTATTTTGCTAGCTATGAGATAGATTACTTATTTCCACTTTTTTTAAGAGTTATGTTTTTCTCAGAGAGTTTATTTTCCTTTTCATGCGCTTAGCTGATCTAAGTGCACTACTAGAGATTCTCATTAAAGATGACTCTGTAATATAAATGTTAGCTGTTTCCTTTGCTCTCAGTCCGTTAGCTGGTAATGAGTGAGGAAGGGTTCTAATGTTTAAATAAAGCCTAACATCTGAGCTATCAAAATAATGTATGAAACAGTTTCTGAAGACTACAAATAACAGTCCCTCCGGTAATTTGTAAACTTGGCAAAACTAACTGACTTACCGACAAAATACTATTTTGTGATCACTTACAAGGCAGCTTTAGTGCAACCACATCATTGTTAGAAAAAAAAGTAGCGTAAACACTTCACCAGACAGAGCTTGATATCACTAGGAATTAAGTCTTTGAAAGAAAAAAGGCTAAAGCAGTGTTTGTTCAGCTATTATTTTTAATGCATGTGTAACTGCATACAAGTTATAAACCATCAATTAAATATATTGCAGAGTAGCAGAAATACTATAGTGAAGCAAACCTGCAACTTCTGTTTTGATTCAATATTAATAATTGGTAAATTAATCACTCAATTTTGATTGGTCTATGTAGGATACTGCTGATGATGTGCAGTTCATTTTTCTGTCTGCCCAAATATTCAGCCTTTTCCCAATCAAAACTGACAGTTTTGAAGGAATGCTGTAGCACACAGGAAGTGTATTTGATAAGAGGAGTTGAGTTGTAGTCACTGAAACGTTATGACAAAGGAACAGAGCTGTTAGCTTTATTACGCTCACAAAATTCCATCCAGACAGTTCATCTGACTGAAACAAGAGTATCTATTGAGCTGGCTGTATTTCATGTTTGTACGTATTTTTGCTGCTTAGAAGAGCTTTCCAATATATATCTTTAGACTTTTCTTCTTTTATTTGACACTCTGATTATATTAAGTGCAGCACAAATTCCTTTTTTCCTCGAGAAATGATTTACTGTGCATTCTTACATGAAAGAAGGCAATTCTTAGAGCAGGCTTGTCATAGTTCTGCATGTAACCCTGACAGTGGGAAAACTGCTGTTTTCTAAGAAATATTAAACCTTCAGTGCTGGCTTCATTTTCAATAATTCTAGTCTAATTGCAGGATGGGACATTCGTTTTCTCGTGAAAATTTTAGGAATTTAAAATATTCCTTCTTCTATAGGCTGTAAATGTAAATCTAGATGCTGGGGCATGTTTGTGCTTAAGTTTAGAGAAACAAAGCATTTCTTAGTTTGATATTCCTTCTTCAAACTCTTGTCGAGTTCCCACCTGAGTTGTTAAAAATGTGCTTCATTTCACTTCTGCCCAGCTACAATTTAGCACTTCATTTGTATGTATGTTCCCAGCTCCCTATTACTCTCAAGTAAAATATGTAGGGAGGGAAAGCATCTATGGTACCAATAATTCCTTTTCATGACTCATTCTAATGATTCTTCTTGCTTATCTAATGATACATTAAAAAATAGTTATAGTAATGCTGTCATTTGGTACTTTTATGCAATATCTGATATCAGATGGTCAAATTATAACACACTGTTAATATTAGAATTAGCTTTAAATATGCTCCTCAATAAATACATCCTCAGACTTTTCACCTTTCTTCTGGAAGTGTACATGGTGGATAAATCTTCATATTTCTATACGGTAGAATGCAACTTAGAAACATTAACATTTCAAACAGGAATACTGTGCTAGGTGACTGCAAACAGGGACCTGCGCTACTTGAAAGTTTTCTTGACGTAAGCTAGAGTTGGGACACAATCTGTTCTCCTTAAAAATAATCCTACAATTTCTTTTTTTTTTTTTTTTACAAAAAATATATAAGTGATACATTTAATGCTACTAAAAATGATGATTTGAGATGAAGAGAAGACAGATTTAAATGACACCCAGGCCCATCGCCTTTTATAGTGCCTTTCTACAGTGAGGCAGTGACCGACATCATGGCAATTACTGAATGAGTATTGGCAAATAATGTTCTTTTGGCACTGTTGCAATCCTTGCCTTCATGAGTTACCTAGTTAAGAAAATGGTAGCTTGGATTGTAGGCATGACAAAAGAGTCTCTTCTCCAAAATGACAGCTATCACAGTGAAAGGAAGAATAATAGGTTCCCCAGGATATACATTTCTGTATCAAGGGAATCTCACTTAAATTGGATCCCTCAGCAGCCACCAGCTGTGACAACGTATGGCAACAGCAGGGATGTAGCAGAGATATGTAAAGCTTTTTCAAGCTGTGCTTTCTACTTACCAGGTTCTCAGAAATATTCCATATATGTAATCATCCCTAGCTCGTTCCCCATGGCAGGGTACTGTTGAGTTCACCCGATAATGTTGTTAGAAGAGCAATCTTCTGCATTTCCATTAGCAATCTAAACATGTAGTATCTGAGTGAAGAGAAGGTGCTCTCCCTTCTGTTCAGCAGATAGTATGAAATACAGGTAATTTTTCCCCTCAGTTTCTAAAGTGAAGATTCTCACAAAAGACATCAGTCTAATGTATATCTGCAACAGTTTTCTGTGTGAGCTGAAGATGTGGACAAGAAAAAGTAGTCTATATTCTCAGAGTAGAGCTTGAAATTTCTGTTCAGGGACTGGATGATTATTTTTAAAACTGAGTTGCAATTTTTAAAACTCTTCCTGCATTTAAAGAGGGAGTTACTTTAAAAATAGATTTATTTTGTATTCTTTATTTAAATTTCTCTGAGCTTTTCTCAACTCACTAGGAGAAAAGCAGGGAAAAATTAAAGTGTTCTAATATGAGCAAGCAACTGTTTGATAACATCTGTACTTCTGTTTGGAATGCATTATTTGATTCCTTACGTACCTATGGCTAGTATGATATATCTGAAAAGCAGCGCAAATTTCTGTCCCTGAATCTTATATAATGCTCTGGTTATAGCATAAGTAGTGTGTTGTACCATCCATCACACATGCATAGCTAGTTTTATATGCAGTACTACTGTCATTACTGTTTTGTTTATTATAAATGATTTGAGTTCAGAATCCATCCTGAATCACCTGCAGTGAATAACCATGACAAAGTCATTATGTGGCTAATCAATGAAAGAACCTGCCCATTTGTGAGTCCGTTACTAACAATGATTGCCTATACACTTACCTGGTATTAAAATATGAACAAACTTTTTGCTTCTTTTTTAATTTCCTCTTCAAATACTATCAATATCTTAACCAAGTTTCACAACAGTATTGACACTTTCCCTAAAAAATAAGCTTTTCATAAATTAGATGAAAAACATTCTTCAGAACTAGGTAAAATAATACCCCAATTTCCATAGTAACTACAACCAATTCAAAGATAGAGCAAACTTTCAGGTACAAAACAGTATTTTTCAGTGTAGTTACCACTGTTAGCTATACGTTTTCACCAGTAATGATCAGGAGTCTGCTTGCCACACTTGTAAAAATCTGCATGGCCATCTGGAACATGGCTTGTCAGGTCACTGTCACCAGTACTGAAATGCACCACCACCACCTCACTTTTCTCACATGCACTGTTTGGTCTCCAGAAATCAGCAAGCACTGATGAATGCCAATGGGTGCCATTTTGTCCACATGGCGAAATTCATTTCCACACCTTTGCTCCACAGATGCTTCCATATCAGAAACCATTTCATCAGACTGCCCCTCTGCTGCCATCTGTCACACAGGAACAATATGTAATGGAATATTGGCCATTCAGCCTCTACTGAAATTGTGCTAACATCTACCTCTGACATTGTGAGCCATTTTGGCAAAGGATTTGGCAAAGGATTACAATATCACTTTACTCTTTGATAATTTAAGAATACATTTATCCCCAGTCTAGGGAGCTCCTTTGGCAGGGAGGGTGGACTAGATAGTCTCTAGAGGTCTCTTCCATCCCCTACAATGCTGTGATCCATAAGTAAACTAATGCATTTATCCTTATTGCATGTAAGCACCGAAGTTGATTTTCATTTTCCCTAGTATTTTGCTTTCTTTGACTTTGGATCCTAGGGCACTAGGTGAATGGAATAGAGAGAAGTGAACTCCCACATTAACCTAAATGTGTCACGAAATTTAAACTGTTCTGATTTGGGTGTATTAATACGTAGAAATTTGAAATTTCTTCTTTCCTACATTGTGTTTCCAAACTCATAGTTTGGCTGTGACTGTGGGATTCACAGTGAGGAACATCAAACAGGAGAAAGGATAACCATTTTGGCAGCCCATGTTTAGATCCAAATGGCAAATCACTTCCCTCTCTTTGCTTTTTTTTTCTGTCAGTAGTATGGTTATATCTACACAGAATAAACCTTGCATGTACCACGTCTGTGCTTCAGGGTTAGAATATGTGTAATTAGCCACTGGGCGGAGTAATGGCAGGAGTCTTTGTTAATTCTCTGCTGCCTTTCACTCTTCTAGAAGGACTATAACAGAAATAGAAGTATCCCTAAATCACTGTCCAAAAGACTACAGCTGAAAAGAACGACTGTGACATGTAATGAAAATGAATTTATGACTTTTCAATATGTTCAAAGTTATGTGACTATTAATGTGTCCAGACACATAGATTTCTGCAGAAGGAAATAAATAATCCCTATGGACCATGCATTAGATCTGTAGATGGAAATTAGGACTAAATTTTATGAACTTGTTTTCATTGATTATTCATATGGGTTATGAGATTTGTTCACTGATCTTTGTCAATCACTTTTTAATAATCCTAAACTAAGAGGCTACCTCATGTATCTACAGGAACCACTTCCTCTTTGTTCTCCTTTTATTCTAGACTCTTATTCTAGACAAAATATCAGCTGTAAGTGTTATTACTGAAGGAGTGGAGATTATTTTAAACTGCAGGAATTTTACTGATACAAAATTTCAGCAGCTTCTTCAATGTTTAAAGATTTTCACCTAATACATTTCTGCATCTGAATGAATCACTGCTCAAAGCCAGGTGGCATATGTCTTGTGACTGTACACTCCCATAAATACACTACAACAGAAGCCTAAATGGAAACGCGTCTTTTTGAAACCATCTGTTCTTACAGATATCTGCAGCAGTAAGGAAAATAAAGGCTTTAAGTGCTGCTAGGCTGTTTTAAACCTTAAAGGCATTTCCTATAGGTCTCTCATTTCATTCTGAGAAGCTCAATTTGTTTCACTTAGAAGTAACTTAGCTGCTACTTTTGTAACTGTTATGTTTATGAGCTTTAGAAAATCTGACTAACCGAGGTACCTAAATATGAATATTTATGAAACACAACCTTCATCATACTAGAAAGAGCTGTTTTGCCCTCTGGTGACTGTAACTTGTCTTTAATTGTATGTTTTATAAAAAATTCGTAACCTGAGATCATTCTTTTAGTTCTTTTGTTTTATTTTATTTTATTTTATTTTTTTGCTGAGGAGGGGAAGTTAATGCTTCAAAGAGGACACTGTGTTGTCTCAGCAACAGAGATGATAATCTTTAACTGTTACCTATTTATTCAATTGCATCTAGCTGATCTTTTGATATCTTTAATGTAAAAACAGTTTGTTGGAATAATATTTTTATGTATTTAGTTTGTACTGCTTTATTGATGCTGTCTGTATAATGGTTAATATGATTAAAAAAAAGTTTCCAGTACAACAAGTCATCTCTTGACTGAAATCTCATATATAAGATTACAGTATCTTTCCTAATGCTGTGATCAATATCTTAACCCCATTTACAGAATTTCTATAGTCTCTAGTCCCCTGCAATATTATTTTAAACTGAGATTTCTTCTAAAGTGAACTTCTGAGATTACTAGTCTCAGAAATTTGAGATGCAAACCAACATAAGAAAATGAACCTCAATAATTCAGATCTGTCAGAGTGATCTTGGAACCAGGAAATATTATGGAGCAGACCATTTTGAGTTCAATAACATAAAACATTTAAGACAGTCAAGTGATCAGAAGCAGATAGCATAGGTTTATGAAATTCAAGATACAAATTAGTGTATGTAACTGAACCTCAGGCATTCAAGCCTGTCTGTGTGACCTCAGGACCAAGGAGGATTGTGAAGCAGATCCTCTTGAATGCACGTGCACATGGAGGACAGTTGAACAATCAGAAGCAGCCACCCTGGTTTTATGAACGTCACATCCTTCCTGCCTGGCTAACCTCATCTCCTTCTATGACAAGATGACCCACTTTGTAAACGAGGGAAAGGTTGTTTAACTGGAATTTAGTAAAGCATTTCACAGTGTCTCCCATTATATCCTCCTGAAGAAACTGGCTGCTAATGCCTTGGACAGGTGTACAGTTCACTGGTTGAAGAAATGGATGGACAACTGGGTTCAGAGAGTCACAGTGAATTGTGTTCAGTTCAGTTGGCAGCCAGTAAACAATGGTATTCCCCAGGGCTCAGTACTAGGGACAGTTTTGTTTAATATTTTTATCAATGGTCTGGATGAGGAGGTTGAGTGCACCCCCAGTAAATTCACAGACAGTACCAATTTAGGCAGTACGGTTGACTTGTGTGAAGATAGAAAGGTTCTGCAGAAGAATATGGGTAGGCAGAATTGATGGTCAGATCCAATCACATGTCATTCAACAAAGTTGAGTGCTCAGTCCTGCACTTGGGTCATAACAACACCACACAACTGGTATAGATAGGGGAAGCATGTCTGGAAAGCCACTTGCCTGTCAGAAAAGGACCTGGGAATGTTGGTTGACAGCTGAATGAATATGAGCCAGCAGTGTGCCCAGACATCTAGAAAGCCAATGGTATTCTGGACTGCATCATAAATAGTGTGATCAGCAGGATGAGGGAAGTGATTGTCCCTTTGTATTTGTTCACTGTGACACCAGACCTTGAATATGTGCAGAGAAGAGCAACAATGTGGTAAATACACTAGAAAGCAAAATTTCTGAGGTTCTTCTGAAGGAATTATGGAGAAGTGGTGGCTGAAAGAAGACCTCATCTCTCTCTACAACTATCTGAAAGCAGATTTAGTCTGTTTTGTCAGGTGACAGGTAACAAGATGTGAGGAAACAGTCTCAGGTTTTGCCAGGGGTGGTTTGGATTGGATATTAGAAAGAATTTTTTCATTGAAACAGGCTGCCCAGGGGAGTCGTGGAGTCCTCATCCCAGGAGGTATTTAAGAGATGTGCAGACATGACTCTATGAGACATGGTTTAGTGATGGCACTTGGTTGGTCAGACTGATAGTTGCTCTTAGTGATTTTAAGCGTCTTTTCCAAGCTAAATGATTTTATGATTCTATAGGCTGTGCAATTCTGAAAGGCTAACGTAGAACAGAAGTGATATAAGGAAAAGCAGCAAAAAGAACTATAATTTTTACCTTCAAAGGTCAATGTTTATCTACAGACATCTCCAGTTTGTTTATCCAAAATAGTTAAATCTGTGTGCCACACACCTGGTAAGCAATACTGCTTTGACAGTGGATTTTTCAGGAGGATAAGTAGCACAAGCATCATACCTAATTACATGACTAGCAGGTTTTACCTGCATATAACTACCAGACAGCACAAATTTGCAGGAAACGCAAATTGTTCTTTTTCCATCATGCCTCATTTTCAACAGAGTAATAGAGCAGGAGAAAGTCACTCCTGACCACCCTGGGAAAGGTGTCTGCCCTGAACCATGAACCATAATTGCCCTCTTTCTCATGGCCAGAGGCACATGTTGGAAGAAGGAGCTTTCTGCCTGAATGTTTTCTCCCAGAGACAGCTGAAATGAAATGTCACACCAATTATCCATGCAGGGCGCAGTGTAAAGAAAACTGGCTGCATTGCAAAGCAGCTCAATTACTGGGTTAGGCTGAAGTTTTCTTCTACTGTTGATGCTGCACTTGCACTGGGTCCCAAGTGCATGTGGGGCAAGCAGGTTGGAATGTCGTGCAAGATGCACTGCTAAGTGAGTCTGGAAGCCTTGAGCGGGGAGGGGAAGGAGGAAGCCAGCTCCTAAATCAGCCTGTGCTTTCAAAACCCATAAGCAATTTCTGTGGAGTTTGGAAGCAATCCCTCTGGAAGAGGTGGAAATCGCACAGCTGCAGCGTCACGGGGCAGTGCACAGTAGAAGAGTTCATATTAGTGTTGCTGACATAGCTACCAAGGTGAACTTAGTTTTAAGCATCACAAGAAGTTGTTAAGAGCTGTTGGTTAAGCAGAAGATGTGAAAAAAAGGAAAGGCCACTCTGGTAACTGCAACAGTGATGGAGATTGAGGCAGTGCCTGAGTGCACTAAAAGCTGCACTTTGCTTCAGTGCTGTTTTGCTGATGAAAGCAAAATAATCCAGCTGTTCAAGAATGTTTGAATCAGAACAAGATTTTGGGCTAGTTGTTTGTCAGCAAAATATTGCCAGCCAAAAAGCATAACAAAATGTGAACTATGTAAGTCATTCCAAAAGTAATGCCTTCATTTCTGTAGAAATTGTAACAGACACAAAGAGCCCAATAACATTACTTCATGGAACAAATATTCAGCTACAAAACACTATTTTTCAACACTGTCACCACCATTAATTATGTATTTTTTGCCAATGATGAACAAGAATCTTCATGACGCACTCATAAAAATCTGCACAAGCAGAGGTGACCCTCTTTTTCACAGCTGCTGTGATGGCATCATTGGCAGGGAAATGTTGCCCACACAGTCCAACTTTCACTGTACTCACATCCACTATGTGGTCTCCAGAAACATTTAGCAAGTGCCAATGAATGTCAGTGGGTGCCATTTTTTATGCATGGACAAATTCACTCGCACATCTTTGCTTCAAATGCGTTTTTATGTCAGAAAACATTCTGTCTGACTTCCCCTCTTCTGACATCTATCACATAGGAGGAACATGTAATGGAATATTGGTGGGAAGGTTTTTTCTCTTCTTCCATACTACCAACATCCACCTCTGATGTTGTGGGCCACCATAACAACAAGAGAAAAAGCATTACTTTTGGAGCAGCCATTGTATAATAGGCTGGTGTTTTTGTTTGTTTGTTTTTTAATCAGGAAATAAAGCATTCTCATCCAGATACTTTATATCCAAATGGTACAGTTTTCAGCTCTATGAAAAAAATTGCACTGTAATACAGTTAATTAGGTATTCGCAGTTTTCAGCAGGTGTACTGACTTCTCACATGGCAGTGTGAGAATGTTAAATGCTGTGACATGATAGCAGCTGTGATGAATGTAGCTTAGATATTAAAGTCTTTTAGGCAGCAGTGGTATTCCAGCTGATAAAGCACTAGTTTTAAAAAGAGGATTTATTTAGAGTTTCTAAGACAGGTAAGCAGCCAAAGAACTCCATCAAGACACACTACAGGTCATAAAATGGTTAATGGTGTGTCACAGCTTGCTGTACTTCAATATATTTCTCTTCATTTCCCTCAATAATATTTAGTATATGCTCTATAAAGCATCCTTTTTTATTGAGTTCACTTTAATTGTACAGGTATTTGAGAAGCACATAGTAGTGAGAGAGTTTTTTTGGGTTTTTTTTTTTTACCTGATATATGATCTGTTTATATGGAATAAAACCAACTGAGAAAAAATTACTATGAGGGAAAAAAAAAAAAGTAAAATATCTGAATTTAAAAATATTCAAAATCTTTTAGAATATTTTTAAGATTCTTAATATTGCATTATATATTTACCACAGATTACTTTGTAATCCTCAGTGGAAAATATATCTGATATTGCTGGTAAAGTTAAAAAAAAACATTATCATGATATGGAAGTAGAGTGCAGATGAACCCTTAGTAAAATTCAGTTTTCCATCGTCAACTATTTTTTCACAATACTTGAATGATTTGGGAATATTAGTGAAAAATATAGTATTTTTAATTTGATATTAAAATTAACATTTCTTCAAATTTAATGGAGTCAGATGGTCCTCTTTTGTCATCTATCGCTGAACAATTTTTTCAACTGGTGTTGTGTGAAGTTGAACAAAAACAAGTGAAAAAATATCAATAGATTTTCATCTATCAAAGCAAATGTACATGTTTGAATTCTGTTGAATCCCAAGTATTCAGAAGATTTCTCAAAGATAAGCAAAGAAATATGCTTGCCAGAAGGGGTAAAGTTATTCCTTTTCATGTAACTGCTGAATAGATAAATATTTTGTCATTGAAAATGAATAGCGATGCAAACTCAAGCAATTTGTTAGAAGACTGGCATCTGGAGATTGTTTTTCAAAAAAGAAGGACCTCTTAACTTGATAAATAACAGTAAATGTTGCATACAGTGGGGAAATAAGTTTAAAAAAAGACTTGAGACAGTCACCGGGAACAAGCTGTTAATGAATACATCAGCCTGCACCATTTGACAAAGTCCTCCTGTCTTTTGCATATGCACATTTACTATCATTTAATTTAGCAGTTAAGCTTGCTGCAGTAGTTCTGTGCTCTAGTAGTTTCCAGGGAGGCAGGAACTAGATGCAGAAGATAATACTAATGAGAGGAAGATAAGAAAAGGCTCTGATTGGCAACATGCTTTCTGTTTTTGCTAAAAAGGACTGTTTTCCATTCCTGTGCCTTACTTCTGATCATCCAGAAGTAAAGCAGTGCTTTTACTGCAGAATATTGAAAAGAATTTTCTGCCCACTGTATGATGTTCTAGGAAGAAAGATTAGAAGCCTGGAAACTTCCCAGCCTTACACCTACTGCATTACAGGTAGATTAAGCAAGGGACATATTCTCTTCAGCAGTTTGGTTTGGTATTGCTCAGCTTTTGAAATTACACTCACTAGTTTCTGGTTGGTAAGTTAAAAAATGCATACATACAAGGATTTGTTAGCAAAAGTATGGTACTGGAAGAACTGAAAAGAATGGATCTGTTGAAACATGAAGTGATTACAGTAGGTATAAAGTCTCCAGTCAAAGAGTAATACTCAGTAAACCAAAAATCACATCCTACTTGTGAAAGGAGGGATGTGCTTTCTGTCAGATTGTGCCTGTTTTTAATCTTAGTGAAGAGCACTATTTCTATTCTTTATTTGATTCCAAGTTAAAACATTAAAATACTTCTTTTCCTCCTCTCCACTTCTTGTGAATGTCGTGCAATAGTTACTACATTGCTTTGTTTCACTCCTTTTCATTTTGGAGTGAAGGAGCTGCAAGGTATTGTGACATGTTTGGTACTTTTTCAATGCAATTGATTTCTAAAATGAAGAAGAATAGCTAACTGGTAGAAACAGTAACGCTGTGCTTGTCAGCATGCTCCTTGCTGCTACTAATTCCTTATTTTCACAGGAATTGAACAGTTTAGTATTGATTAGGAGGTGGTTCTGTTTGTAAACATGGTGAAGAGCAGTATTTCCACCCCTTGTTTTGTTCAGGTGATAGGATGGTTTTGTAATGCATTGTGGTGGTCCAGCTGCCTGATTTGTTGTTACTTGTGCTTTCTACCAAGGACTTAAAAACTGAATCTGCCCTTGCTCATTGCCTCTACTAAAATTCCTGAATATCTTCTGAAAAACACATTTATAGGAGCAAAGCATGTATCCTTAAAGCTTTCAGTCTAAATTCCTTCTGAAATTCATATAGCTCCCCAGTTGTCTTTTAAAGTCAGTTCCTGATTACCTTCTAAAGCCAATGGACAGACAGATTCCATGCCTCAAAAGAGTTCCTTTTTTACCATATGATTACTCTTATGAGGCTGTTTAAAAAGCAGAAATGTTTGTTTAATTTTGTTTTGCCTTTCAAAGTGAATTTCAGAAGCTGGAGATTTTTTGTAGTGAGTACTTGCTGGCTGACATTTTGAGTTTATATATTGGTTTCTTAACTACTTTAGAGGCTTCTATAACTATGCCTTTATTTCATTAAATACCCATCCTAAAGAAATAAAAGTGGAAGAAGGTGTTACCCGGACCCTGTTCTCACACCTATGAAAAAAACTATGAAATCTTAAAATGTAAAAATCTGTTTCAGTGAGACATAAAGCTCTTCAAGAAATATGTAACACTCTCTCCTCTGGGCATTAGTAGCTCTCATGTCTGCAGCTGCAGGACTATATAAAGAAAATTATTTTAACTACAGCTTTAGAATTCAAATAGGATGGTTTTATGATGCAGAATCAATGTCCTGAGTAATCAGAATGGTGCATTCATCACTAACGTGAGTTATAGCATAAAGATTTTTTTTTATGTCTTCTGATAATATAAGTCATTTATACTTTGCTGTTAAAAGCATACCTATTCTATGGGAGTTATCTCACACCTCAGCTGTTTTATCTTGAGGTCTCAGCCAAGAACTGCTCTGTATTCCTCTGCATTCCTTTATTCTGTATATATGAGTGATGAATAAAAGTCATTATAGTTACTAATTTTTAATTATTATTTCTCCTGGGGAGTGGAAGTGAGCTATAAAGAGATAAGTTGTAAATGACTGGGGAAAAAATAAATAAATAAATATAAATTTAAAAAAGCTTAATTTTTGAAATTGCTTTGTTCAGTTGTTTTGTTTTGTTGTGGGTTTGTTTTGTGGGCTTTTTTTGTTGTTGTTGTTTGTTTTTTCCTATTTTTTCTCTTAAAAGTGTCTTCAATGTGTTCATAAAATAGAGAATATATATTTTTAATTTTAATTTGTCTTTATGCTTACAACTTTGAGTCAGTACCTTTGAGTCATTCAGCTACACAGCACAGCTTTGCAAGCTGCCATTTTGCCTTATTATAAAAGTATGTCATCTTGTTCCATTAGATACAGTACATTCAGAGTAATTTCTACCAAAGTTGTGCTTTAGTTTCTTTTTAAATCATAGTTGATCTCCAGCTCTCTAAATTCACATTTTTGTCTTCCTGGAAAGCTATTTATATTTATATCTATATTTTTATCTATTATTTATCCTCCTCCTTTCAGAGCTGTACTAATAAACCTAGAATTTGACATGCAAGTCAGTAAGTTTTACAGTGTTCATGAAGGAGCAGTGCTGTAAGTCAAGAATACCATCTCATATTGTATGCTTATATAGTATATGCTGTTCTGACACGATAGGAATTTGAATAGAAATAGCACAAAAAGCAGCAAGCCAAGGCAGTGGAAAGACACGAGGCAAAGCTGACTTTAGTCTTTTTTTGTGGTCTAGTGTATTCCAAGCAGCAGTACACAAAAGGCTGCTCTGAATTTCACCTGCCTTTGAGTTGATGCCAGAAGCTGAAAGTGACTAAATCACCGTATGGTTTAGCCATATGGAACAAATTCTAGCCATACACAAATGATGAAATGAAGCCTTGAAATCCAGATTTCATTCAAAAATTATGAAGTAGGTCCTTTATGCTACTTCACTTTCTCACATCCTGCTTGTGGAGGAAGGAGTGACCAGATTTGCAATTCCCCTTGATTAGATTAAGGTGAAATGACATCAAGGTCCATACATAAGAGGTAAAAAGATCAACTTTAATAGGAGTTATCTACAAAGCAATTATCCTGTATGCATTGACCCTCCCACAACTATATCTACCTACGGTGTGCGATTTTATAGGAAATTCTAGTAGACCTAGCAGACCTTAATAATTTTAAGAGGAAAAGTGGATAAAGAAAAGAGAAATAAAAGGGAGATAGGGATCATCAATCCAGGATCCAGTGCCATGTCACTTCAGAAATTATGATTTTCTGCCCCTTCTTTCTTACCTATACTTTCAGCAGGTCAGTCAACTGATTTTCCAGAATGCACTATTTTTTGTCAGTATTCTCTGCAAGTCTGTTAGGACTAAGGAAAGCTGTTGAAGGCATTGTTGCTGCACTGCTCTTGTGGTTTTTGCAATACAAGTGTTCATGAAAAGAATGGCTGCAAAAAAAAATCTCCAGTAAGCTCAGAGAGAAAATAGACCAAAAATGACAGAATGTTTACAGAGTTAGTAATAAATTTCTAGAGAGGGGACACTCAAATGGTGATTCCTATGTGTCTTAGTATTACTGTTTTGTTTTTTTTTAATGTTCCTTGTATACATTTGTTTGCTTATTTGTTTGTGAGTGTGGGGTGGGGGGGACGGTGCTTTGACTTAAATTGTTTCTAATGTGGTCCAAGAGAATAAAGGAAAAAGGACACCTCCCATCTCTAGACAAAAGCAGATCAAGTTGTTTGACACCTCTTTTCAAGGTTTACCTCAGCTCATTTCCTCTAGCTTTACACAAGTCAGATGAAAATAACACAGCTTGCTCACACTGAAACACAGTGAATTCCCTTTCAGTGAAAAAGCAAAAGAACATCCCTCAGTGAATTACAACCATTGTTTTTGATTTCCTAGTGGGTAATTGAAGGTTTTTACAGCTAGAAGAAATTATTTATAGAGTCATGAAAAATGGATTAACTTTCCTGAGTGCTTCATTGATGTTTTAGGCATCTACTTTATTCCAATTAAATTTATATAATCTAAAATCAATGAACTTCTTTATTTTAGAGAATAAATTATAGAGGAAAATAATTTGTTTAGCCTGTGTGAACTGCCTTGTTTCCACATATCTTTTCTTTCTAATCTCTGCAAGGAAAGAAAGAATTCAGAGTGCTATTAAGGTCAATACACAAAGAACCCTTCCCTTTGTTTCCACTACCTTCTGTGGCTGCATAGAAGTCTAGCAGTGAAAAGGAGACCAGGAATTTTCCTGCTGGGTTAGACCTATATAATAACCTGGTCTACCACTATCAGTGGCTTTGAGGCCAAATGCATCAAAAGAAGGCACAGAAACATTGGTCATCCAGTGCATCTGTCCCCAAATTAGTTTTATCAGATTTCCTAATGCTTAGAGAATTTCTCAAACCCGAAGTATGCCTTAACTATCTATCATAAATCCATTTTCTGTATTTTTTTTTTCTTTACTGTTTGTTTATTTCTCATCTGAGAACTGTAGAATTTCCAGTTCAGATCAATATGTATTGATTTATCTCAAGAGAACAGTTTGCTAAGTAAAGAAATGAAGGTAAATAAATTTAATGAAATCTGAGGTGGTGATTTTATGGTCATAAATAAATTAGTACTTTTAAATATAATGCGATCTTTATTCATGGAAAATAAAAAAAATAATTCTCAGTCTGAACACTGAATAGAGCATGGAGATGGTAAGACCTTCAGTTAAACATCAGTGATTAGAGCAGGTCTCTATTACCATGTCAGCAGTTGGCACCACATCCGTTGCACTTAGCTCAGGATGGGGTCCTTTGAGATAAGAATGCCGAGTTTGCTCAAGTTGCTTAGATTTTACCAAATCAATGTCAGATTGTCCTATTCAATATGAACTTTTTTTCATGATAACTTTGTATCTGAGCCCTGAGATATTTTAGATAGGAAAGGTTCTTTCTTTCTGTTTAGTGAATCATGCCTAGGTTCACTGCTTAATGTGAGAAATCTGAACTAAATCCTGTGAAACTAGAGGGACCATTAAGCTGTTATTCTTCAGAAAATATTCAAAAAGTCTGCTTCAGGCAAATGAAGCAATGACTAAGAAATATCCAAATCTTAAAAGTATTAGAAATAGAAAAACAACTCTTTTGTTTTTTTCTAGTCAAACTTTTCCTTCTCAGCTTACATTTCCTCCTTAGAATATAAAATAAACACACAATAGCTTGCAAAATTCCTTAGTAGAAAAACATTAATTACTTTTTCTGATGGAATGTTAAAGCTTCATCTTATTCATAGGCATTAAACAAGCAGCAATGTTATCATCTAAACTGAATTATTTTCTCGTGTGTGTAAGCTTACTTGTTTTACAGCTCCTTTTGAAAACTTCTGGTTTTTTCCTTCTACAGGTATGTTAGATGAGATTTTACACTAAAGATGACAGTGGGAAGAGAGAGTTTTTCACACACAAAAAAAAAATTCCTGAAATTTGGCAGTGAGAGGAAAATATAACTGTGATTTTTTTTCTTTTTTTTTTCAATTTAGAACTAGTTATCATCATGCTTTCATTGTTTTAACAGCAGTGACCTATTTAGACAGAGAAACATTTTTTTTTACAGGCGTGTATCATAATTGTGTGTCATTCTACCGAATGTCTTTGCTATTTTTTAAGAGAAAAGTATCAAAACATTCCTGAATTTGCAGTTACTATTTTTCAGTGATTCATTCTTTGTAGAAGTAGAGTTAAAGGTAAAGTCTTATTTTCATACAATCGTAAAATCATTAAGATTGGAAAGACTAATAAGATCATCTAGTCCAACCAACAGCCCATGCCTGTGGCTGCTGTAGACCTTGTCACTCAGTGCGACTTCTACACTTTACATGAAAATGCCCAGGGGTGGTTTAAAGGAACTCAGGCAACCTTACGTTTTAGATAAAATGCCTGCAGGCTCATGTCCTGTTAATTAAGCTTAAGGCAAAGCTATAATTTCACATTGTTTTTAGAATAAACCATTAGCTTTCTTCTTTACAACTGCTCAAGAGATTAATCCTCCTCTCTTCACATATTCCAGGAAGCTTCTTAATCATTGCCAGAGAGCTAATTAAGCTAATGCAGTATTTTTACTTTTGCATGACATATACAACTGTCTGGTTGTAGCATGAAATAACTTCGAAGTCCTCTAAAGAATATTTTCAATGACCATTTCATAAAAAGCTTTTTCACAGAAAGCTCAAATGCATGAAAAAAAAATACAAAAGCATTTAGAAGGTAGGAATCATAAAAGTTGTGTTTCATCCCTCCATATATTAATGTGAGATCTATTATCTTTTCTGAAGTTTGAACTCTGGTGATATCAAAAGAAATGAACGATCATGGAAAACCTTTAGTCACTCTAAATAGCTCATATTATTAAACTGGGGACTACATTTTTACCACCTACAAACCACTCCCTCTCCCCTTTGCTTTTTAGCAAAACACATGTAAGTAAGACTAACTCCCAGTGTTACACCATAAGCGCAATGTTCCTTAAATGACAGTCCTACCAAGTCCAATAATTTTTCCTTTTGTTGGAGCTTGAACAGAAGTTGGTCCGCAAATAACCAAGGAAATGAAATAATGGGGTGAGTCTGTAAGCAGAGGTGAAAGTATATGAACAAAAGAGTTGATGAGTTTAACAGCTTTGGTGCAGTGAGAAACACAGCTCGAATGAGACCAAGACTGTAATGCAAAAAATTTTCTAAGGTCGTCTAAGAGATAAGTAACACAAAAATTTATGCTCTGGTTATACATCGTAACCATTTTTAACAGCTGGATATTCCTGTCTGGATATTGTTTTTGGTTGGTTGCTTTGTATTTGGGTTTTGGTAAGGTGTAGTTTTAGGGTTATCTCCACATTTCTCTTACTTATCAGGTGTGCCAAGAAACCTGCTGGGAGAGACAAAAAACAGTTAACTGTACTAGCACACTCACACTAACTGCCTTAGTCTTCGTCTTTTATATGTGTTTAACTTTCAAATGATACTCACATGATAAAATTGTCTTTTCAAAATTAATATTTGAAGAATATGTATCTATTCGGAGTGCTGTAAATCCATTATCCCTACCTTTTCCTTTGCTAAGCAATGTAAACTGTACTGCTTGATACTTTATTTACTTTTTCCAATCAAAACTGTATTTTACTTAGAGTAAAATGTGAAAATCATACGCACTTCATCCTGTCTGACCAAATTTGTTCCCTGGCTTCAGACCTCATGTACCGAGTTTCCTTTTATGGCAACTTTTTATAGGCCAGTTATAAATCTTTGTGAATGTCGCATTTATAGTGAAAATACTATCAAGCAGGGAAATACTGGCCACACTAAAGAGCAGCAGAACTGTAACACCAAAAAGATTGAATAGTTATGACCAGTCATCCTTCAGAGGCATTCCATTTTCAAAGGCATTGTCCTCACTATCTCTACATTAGGCATTTTTCGTCAATTAGGCTTTTTTTCTTCATTTTGCTTTAGATATTGTAATGTGAAATTAGAAATCCACTATTTCACTTCACCTTTGTTGTTTCAGAAAATTTCTTTATATCTCTGTAGTTGTTGGGGTTTTTTGATTAGTGTATCAACATGATTTGAAATAGAATAAATATTTAACAGTGAGATATTCTATATGAACAAACTGATATGCAGTGTATAAATTTGCATTTTTACATTGCATTTTCAGTAAGATGCTTCATGCTAAATCAGTGGCAGATTTAGAAGCTGTTTGTTGTTGCTGTTGTTTGTTTGTTTGTTTTTGTTTGTTTTTAACATGATAAGTGATAATACCGTGATTTGACTGGACATCTAGCTTTGCTAAAAATGCAATAAAAATATTTTTAGGACAGGAAAAAATTAACAGGGAGCTAACAAATTGGTAAACCAAGGTGATAATACTGCATACATAGATATCTTTTTCCAATTCCTCTGGTAGATATAAGTTTCAAGGATGCAAAAGAAAATTATACTCAAAATCCATTTATGTACAGGGATCAACAGTCTGTTGTCTCATATAATGAGTTGCTATCCTTTTACACAGAATCAAAAGCAAAAGCATACAGCCAAGTGTACAGCCTAACCTACTTAAAGGTAGCAGGAAAATGATTCATTACTTGAGCCAATGTAATCTACACCACTTTAGCTATCATTTGCATTTGACTCTCATTTCACTACTTTTATATTTTCCTCACTTTCGAATTTTTACACTCAAAGGATAATTTTTCCTAGTGGCTCAATTTCCTGGTTTGTTATGTTCTCATACAGCAGACTGTTGTAAAGACAAGATCAATTTCTTCTTAACTGAGGTTTCTTAGCTCTTTTCTCACTTCTCCATTTTTACCTTTCACATATGATCTTAGGACTAGAGCATTTTCTTCTTATTTCCTGCTTTTTCCCATCATTTTGTCATTTCTCAGCATTTTTATTCAATTCAAATGTTCCTTGAAGTAAAAGAAATAGTCACCAGCAGTAATTTTATCTCTTCAATTTTCTGATTTAAATTAGCCATACTTAGTATTGCTAACACAAAATGTCTGTTTTGGTTCTGTTTAGAAAGTTAATTAGGTATTGAGCTCAATGAATGTGCCCGCATTTTGTGTAGAAATGCATGGTTTCTGTTTACTTTTGTGGTAAACAAAATAATTTTACTTTACTTTGGGCAGGCATAGAGATCAGAACAAAGTGTTTGGAATGCTTTGTATTAGTTTCTGGTTGATTGAGTCTGTGGCTGAAATAATAAATTAGGCTGGGGATGCTAGCCACCTTGCAGAATGTGTTCAGCCTTCTCAGGCACCTTTGTTAGAGCACTTTTTCAAAATCATATTTCGAATCTTAAGTAACCTGTTGATCATTTTGACACGTTTCACTATTGAACTGCACATATTACCTCTCAAAAGCTTTTCTTCTAGGTCATAATACCTGTATCTTTCATAATAAAACAAAAGCTCTGTCCATAGTCGCTTTTCTACCATGCACAGTTTGTATCATATGTGTAATGATTCAGAGAAAATCACCGGTCCCTTAATAAGTGTGCCACTCATGGAGAACAGCTGGGTGTTCTTGTTAAGTGATCTAAAACAAAGTAGTTTTTCCTTTCAGAAAGCTAAATGACTGAAAATGAAGTATTGTATCATATCAAAGAATAGTTTGGGATACAAGATAGCTCTGGAAGTGATTTGCTCCAACTGCTTGCTCAATGCAAGGCTTGCTTAGAAAAAGTTTTCCTGAAAAATACTTTATGATTGATAATCAAAGCATCACTGCAGAAAATTTCATTTTTGCAGAGTCTTTGAAACCAAACTCAAAAAAACCTTCTATCTTACAGTTTTCATCTGGCAAACTCTTTGTTTTGAAGCAAACTTGGACCGTAGCCTAATTTTGTGTTAAGTGAGAACATGATTATGCTTCCTTCAACTTGTTGGCATAGTCAAGAAGTTGGACTGAGAACAGAGGGAGGGAGGAATTAGTTCTCATATGTAGCATGTGCACAAGTGCAAAAAGCTGGAAAGAAGAAATCGGTTTATCTTTGTGAAGACCACTCCACTCTGTATGTGGAGGGCAACAGGAGGAGGCAAAGTACAAGCTTTCTGTCCTTATCTGCATGTTGTCTTAGAGTGTGGGACTAAAAATATTACCACTCTGATTGGATACTTTCTTTATTTAATCTCTCTGTGATTCTGGCAAGCAGGCATACAAATATGTATTACAGAGGAGCACAGGAACTGATGAGATGCAGAATAGATTACTACTTCCCAAATGTATATTGTATTTTTGCTACTGGAATCGGGATAAAAAGGGGAAAGAATGCTGGTATTATGAGACATGCAAGTAGATGGAGGCTAGGTAGAGGACATTCCTCCCTTTATAAACACACAGAGACATACAAAGCTGGTGCTGTAAATAAAGATTCATTACTAGAAAAAAAAATACCCAGTGGACAAAGAACAATCAATTAAAGGTCAAGGCAAGGTAAAGCTACTAGTCTCCGTGAAACACGTGGTTGATGTTCTGTTATTTCTACTGCCAGAGCTGTATCTTCTGAGAGCTTAAGCAGTCTTGAGAAGAGAGTGGATTCTGAGAGTAGACTTTGAAAGTAAAATATAGTTTAAATACAATATGAGAATGAGGTATTTAAAAGCACTGTCTTGCTACACACAACTGCACTTAACCTACTTAACAACCAGTCTGCCACCTAGTCAATGAATCATAGAATCATAGAATCATAGGGGTTGGAAGGGACCTCTAGAGATCACTGAGTCCAACCCCCCTGCCAAAGCAGGTTCCCTACACCAAGTCGCACAGGTAGGTGTTCAGGCGGGTCTTGAATATCTCCAGAGAAGGAGATTCCCCAGCCCCCCTGGGCAGCCTGTGCCAGCGGTCCATCACCCTCACCGTTCTTGCATTAACTTTAGTTATGTGATTCAACATAGTGTTTTTCAAAACTTGTTCTGTTAGGAAGGATTACAGATGAAATTATTCTCATTTCTCTGCACATAATTTTTAAAAGAAGTGAGCTTTATTTGTAGGTTTTGAAACAAGGACGTGCATCATCTTGGTTTCAAAATACTGCCTTGTAAATGTATTTAGCGTAAACCTCTTGTGTTCTTGTGCCAAAACTGCAATGTTGAAAACTTTTCCCTTAAGATGCAACAATTGGATATATTGTAAATTTAACTGTTTTACGCTGCTAATTTTACAATCTTTTCTACCTGTACGAGTAAAATTTCTTCCTTACTAAAATGTGATCTGATAACAATGCTAAGAGATTAAAATAAATAACAGTCTTCCAGCTCTGGAAAGTGACAGGACTCTGTACCAAATGTATTCTACTCCAGTACTGATTGACATTGATGTTAGCAAAAAAAAAAAAACATATTAATTTCACTTACAATTCTAAACAAAGGGGTTTTTTTGTTTGTTTGTTTGTTTTTGTGAATAAACATTAAAAAATTAAAACAGGGGCTTTTTTATGTGCATTCTCTTAATATATACATTCACTTCGTATATTTTATTATATCTTCTATGGTCTATTTATGCTATCTTGATTCAAATTATTTCTAATAAAAATATTTTTAATAAAAAACATTTTGAAATGTTTCAAAAATAACATTTTCAAATATACATTCTCCTTTTAGAAATAAATATTTAATGAAATGAAATACAAAATAGTTTTAGAAAACATTGTATTTGGAGCTCAGCTGTGCTCACCCGGTTTTTAATTCCAAAAACGGTTAAATTCAAGGAAAAGTGTGTATATCTTTATTTGTAATTGAAAAAAGCCCACAGTTTCACTTTCAATGAGTGTATGAAAATCAATGTGCTGTACTGCAGTTTATGCTATTTTTCAGTTTCCATCTGCTTTCTCCCGTTGCATTTTTTTGTGAGTGACAGCACAATAATGACTGTGCCAATTAATGCCCTTCCAATCCAACCGCATAGTTACTGCAGAATAAATGTTTTGCTTTGTAGCAGTTTGTCCTGCTATGAAACTTTGCTTTAGTTATTCCAATCATCTAACAGCAGAAAAGGAAAAGCTGCTTTGTCATCAATAGCTCAATAGAAGACACTGTATATTCAGTACAGAGAGTTGGCAGAATTTTAACCAGTATCAATATATAAATAGGATAACAGCAATCATTTATTTTCTGCCTTAAATGGAAGTATCTTTTCTTATGCAATAATAACCACTTAACTGATTTCAGATTGTAGCAGGCTTTTGGGTTGTTGGGGTTTTTGTTGTGCTTTTTTTAGAACCATTTTCTTTATCCAGAATAAAATGTGGGCTTTCATTCTTCACAACAAAAGCTCATAGAAGGATTAATGCTTGTATCAGAAATAAGCAGTTTCAGTAATTTTGTTTCTTGCAATAGCAGTTTTGTTTTCCCTAGTGGACTTTCACTGCATAGCTACAACACCCTTCCCATTTTGTCCCATGTCTTAACAAAAATGCTGCAAAGAATATTAAAGCTTAAACCATCTCAAGATACCCTTCCCCATTGAAACCATATCCTTGGGTCAATCTATGGACCTCCTCTCATATACATAGGAGCTTTCATTCTATTGGAAAAGCCCTTAGAGGACATAAATCTAGACTAAAGGCTGGTATTGATTCTGTGAACTTTTCTGGTTGTAGAGCTGCATTTGTTGTCCAGTGAGAACTCTGTGAGAAAACAACAAAAACCAAACATTTCTCACTAACATTTCATTCCTAAAACATCTGTTAGCTAATTGCTTTTTGGGTGTTTTTTTGTTTTTTTTTTTTTTCCAACTCTTAGCACCATCCTTTCTGGATAAAACCTCATTTTCACTGTTTCTGGACTGTTCTATTCATTAAAAATTCCAGAATTTTCCCGCAGATTTCTAAAGCACAGATTGCTTTAGAGAGTGACAAGTGCTTCACCCACTTTTACTTTTTCTTCTTTTTTTTTTTTTTGTTTTATTTTGTTTTGTGTTTGATCTTAGCTTACACTGAATGATTCACTAAAATTTCTTTTTAACAATGATGTTTTTCTCTAACATTTACAATCAAAGTGTTTTTGCATTCTTGAAGTCTCATAGTCAGTTCCAAATACAAAACCCCAAAATATCTGAATATCTAATTGGCTCCAGTTTAATGACTTCAATTTTGTGCTCATAATCTTGGGAATGGAAATGCCAAGGTTTATTTTAAAAGATTAAGTGTATTATTATTACTTAGAAAAGTAAAACTATGCTAGAAGAAAATAATTTTGTTTGTAAAGTCATCTTTTCAGGGGTGAGGAAATCCCAGAAGGATGCTTGCTGTGCAGCTGCAAAAGACTGTTTCTTTATTTTATCTAGTAACTAGCTAATATGAGGTACTTAGAGGGATCTGCAGCAGAAGCTATTGCATAGGAGTCCCTGCTCCAATTAATTTTTAATCATTGTAATGTAAGAATATACACATACATCATAGAACATCTTAGCCACAGAGCTTTTAAAGTGATCCTGCAATGGAGGACAGAATAGCATAGTGTCGATTTCATTTGCCTGAATTTGGTTGCATATTGCTCACAGGCCATCATTACCCAAACAAACGAGCTGGAACCAAAGCCAGTCTGAGAAAAAATCCTGCCCTCTCTTCCCCTTGGCTGCTCATTCCTGCTCCTCAGCCGTGTCAGTGCAACAATTTGTAGGGCTCGCTTGCAAGCCAGATGACCAAAGTGCTTTATTTTATAAAGCAGCCTTTCAGACAGTCTCAGTGGTACATCTGAGCAACTGCTGTGGGCAAAGAGAAGGAGGATGGGAACATTTTCAGCTGATTTTTCCACTACAGAAAATGTAATGTCAAATCTTACCTAGACAGAGGGGAATTTAGCGCAGGGATTGAACATCATAGTTGAGTGCTCTAACCAGGGAACATCAGATTAGAGAGTCCCTTGAATTCTGCTACTTGTAAAGAAGTGTGACCTTTTTTTTTGTGAGTTAGGAAAAAAAGAGGTATGGCACCTACCTTTTGTAGAATTTGAATTCTAAATCCCAGAAAGAAACATCTCCCAAAAAGCAGCAGTAAGGGAGCTTTTACAGCTTATCTCTCTTCTTTTTTTTATTTCTCTCTTTTTTCTTCTTTTCTTTTTTGTTTTAATTTAGCTGAGTACTGCAAGTTTTCTCTTAGAATTAGTGATCGATCTACTTGTATATACATCAGTCACTGCTGTTACTAGGAAACCATCAGGTTTTTCCTCTGAAGAATTGTTATAAATAAGCACTATGTCATGAAATAAGATCCTTGTATATACTGCCTCTGCTTCCAACATAATTAAGATGAGGAAAAATCTAATTTTGCTGTAATTTGCCAGGTTACATTGCATTATCTTTATGAATCATTCATACTTAATTGCTTTGGACTACAGCTTCATTGCATTCTATGATCCTGAGGGTAAGTTTAAATAAGGGATGAAGTAGACTGAATAATGCTTACCAAGGTCCTGTCCTAGAACAGAAACAGAAATACAATTCATACGTAAGCCACGGGAAAAAACTTAGCCAATTCTGCTGGTGTCTTCAGGTCACAAAGCATGTGGTAATCAAATTCCTCTGACGCCGACTTCAGAAGAGCTGTAGAGAAGAGTTTTTTATTCCTGAAAACAGCTGTGGAACCAAAGAGCTGCAAAATCCACAGAAAGAGTTCTCCTTCCTCTCTTAACCTTTTAAGACCCAAAGATTGACAGAAAATATTATTCAAGCAGGGAGCTTAGAAAATTGGAATTAAAATTCTTTACTGCAAAACTTCTCCTGTATGTTTACTTTCACAGTTCTTGCTGATCCACAGAACATAAATGTGGAGACTCTGCAATGGCCAAGGCTCCATAACACTGACCAGCTCTACACATAGAAGACTATATATATACAGTCTTCAGTAGTAAGGCAGATAGAAGAACTTGTTATGATTTCGAATTAGAATTTGCTAAATAAATTCCTAAAAATGATCCTGATTTTTGAAGTGTACTACTTAGAGTTCTTAAGCAAGCTTGAAAGACTGTTTTTTATTATTATTATTTTTAAAATTCATAATTTTATTCTTTATAAAATAATGATATAAAAGTAAACATTTTGCATAGAACTGTTCTTTCCAAAAGCCAAAAATTCTCTATTACCCATAGCTTTTTTGTTTCTTTTAACTGATGCATTCTATTCTTTGCATTATTATCCATGGAGTGGTGTCTTACTGTTTGGCTTGAACCTAGACCCAGTGTCTTAAATTTTTTTTGAGGGTGTCTTTTAATCTTTTGGATCTGTGACTGTCTTTATCTCTGCTTATATATCCTAAAGGTCAGGTGAGAACCCTGTTATCCTTATCAACCCCTCTGGTTAGAGAATGGCTAAAATGAGTCCTGTTGAGAGACTCAGCAGCTGAAAATTTGTTTTAAAAAACGGTACAGGGATGTGCTTGCAACTGAGGCATACATCCAAGAAATGGAAGACTTGAATTCAATTTCCTTTTTAACCTTAATGGGTTCAAATTTATCTTCAGTAATCTAAAAGACTGCCTTAATACCTTATCTAGAAATGAGTTTAGTAGCAGCACTGTTCATCACTGCTCTAAAACTGCACTTTTCTACAGCAGGGAATTAAAAATAAGCTATATGGCCTGAGTTTAGGGAACTCAATTGAATAACTGGTGTCTACCTCTGCTCGTTGTCATGAGGACTGATTGTTCTTCTACATTTTTTTGGAAAAGATACAAAAAGGGACTGGAGGAAATTGTCACTTCAATATGTTTTATTTACCTTCACTTGTATTAAAAAAAAAGAAAGTCCATAGCCAATCACATGGATCAGCAATTCACTACTTACAAATATATGATTTTAGATTCTGGTAAAAGGAAGCTTGAGTTTACTTCCATAGAAGGAAAAATGCCAGATTTGATTCCCAAGGTTAAAACCTATGGTCACGCTACTTTGTATGTTTCGGTTTGTATTA
This sequence comes from Odontophorus gujanensis, assembly GCA_013399175.1. Taxonomy (NCBI): domain Eukaryota; kingdom Metazoa; phylum Chordata; class Aves; order Galliformes; family Odontophoridae; genus Odontophorus; species Odontophorus gujanensis. The sequence continues at coordinate 70,495 of VXAB01010408.1, read as the reverse complement.
AATTTAAAAAAAAGGATCTAACAGGAATTTTGCTGCAACTCTCAAATTAAAAAAATATGAAGGCTTTACTTTATGCCATAGCTAAAAAATCCTCAAAACACAGCATTTAAGACTGCTGTCAATGTATTAACAGGATCTTCAATGCTTTAGCTTTGCAGGTCAGACCCCATGTACAGCAAACATTTTAATACAGTATGATGCAAAAGCTTCTTAAGGCAGAAATGTTTCAACTTGGTATACCAGTCAAGTTTTGTTGGCAGATGTCTACCCAGTGAGTGAACAGAAAAAATACGGTTACAAAATTCATTCTGCTTGGTCATATTATGAAAGGGATTTTATGACCATTAACATACCATTGGGAATTAAGTCTGTTGTTTTATTTGTCTCCTGTGTTACTGAGATGTTTGTTTTATTCTGTTTATAATTTAGTTTTTATTTCTCTCCTGATCCTTTCATTGCTTAGATAGACTCATCTTTAGAGGAACTGTGATTTTTTTCTCATGAGGCAGTTATTAACTTGTTTTAGGCAAACTTTTCCAGATACTGTAGTTATGACAAACTTTTGCCAACATTGGTCAACAGTATTCTTAGTACCAGAACTACTAAGGCATTCTAGAAAATTGCTAGTTGTTTTGGAACCTTTCAATGTGAGCTGGATTCTTCAGTGTGACATTTGTTCTCTAATGTCTTTTCACAAATGATTCTCCATCTCTCTGACTGTGTGCAATCAAGCCATGTTTATGTGAAATTCTCAAGCCTAACTGAGAAAAGATCTCACGTAGCCTTTTCTCAACTAGTCTTCTATATTCTTCAATTCTATATAGTCTTCTCCATGTTTTATCTCCATTTAACTTCTACCACTTCAGCAGGGATTCAGATAAATAAGTGCATTAGCTCTCCATCGGCTTTAACTAAGAAATATTTGAGGATTATAGAGTGTAAAATATATAGATATTATATTCTGCAACTTGAAAATAAAATCTGAGCCTAAATTATATCTGTGTTGGGTCTGGAAATCTCCTTCTCCTGCCTCATCTGGTCATCTGTTGCCTGCACGTGCTTCAGGTGCTGGCAAAACTTTCCAGCTCCAGTGGGATCGGTCTGCTCCCAGGGCACTGTGACTTTGTACTGGGATGGCCCACTCCTGCCTTGCACTGTGCCTCAGACCAGAGCACTGAGCCTTGGTGAGCCTCTCTGACACGTCTTTCATACTCCCCACAGGTCACAACCTGGGCTCAACGAAGGTGTCCCGGGCGCAGACGTTTCCCAGCTACCCCTCGGAGCAGGGTGAAGAGCACCAGCAGTCCCTCTCGCTGGCCAGCAGCTACACCTTCAGCTATGGCTCGGGCCTCGTGCAATGACAGCCGGGGCGGCCGGCCAAGAGAGACAGTGAAGCCTGGAGCCTGCCGCCAGGGCCAGGGAGCAGTGTGCACCCTCCACACCCACAATTGCCATGAAAACTGAGGCCTACCAGCTCCAGCCCGGCCACCGTGAAGACGGGAACTTGAAGAGACAGCTTCCCTGAGGCAGAGGCTAAGTCNGGGCGGGGGGGAAGGGCAAGCGTTTGTGTTGTAAGAAAGTGGTTGAAACAAATGAAACTGTGTTGGTGTGAAGGTTTTTGCATGACCAGAGAAGGCCCTGTCATGGGGCTCTGTCACGTCACAATGTGCATTCGACATCAGGGTCTTCCTACCCATCCCCTTCGGCAGGTCAGCCCATCCTCACTGGTGACATGTCCAGGTCCTTGCCGTAGCCCACTGACTCCAGCTGGATTCAGTGAAATGTTGCCAGTTAAACAAGCAGCATAAGCACTGCAGGCATTGCCTTCAGAGCCAAACAAGTTCTCTGACTGCCATAGAGGGCCAGGTGGTTTTGGGTCAGGCTCCAATAGATTCTGGAGGCAAGCTGATGCTGTTTGTTGAGAATTTGATGTACAAAGATAAAATTACATACTGCATACCTTAATTTTTTTAAACTCATGGGGCATAAATTCATCTTTTAATAATGTGGGCATACTTCTCCTGAATGTCCCTATGAGCTGCAAGTGCTCATGTGAGCAGCAAAGTCTCGACTTTAGAACTGCTAAGAAGTTTTATCATTTGCAAGTTATTTAAGTAACAGTGCCTGCAAGCATAACTTTAAAAAGCAAGAAAACTGTTCTTCAAGCAAATAAACATGGGCTGCCTCCCTGGCTGGTGTTCTCCTGTTCCATGACTGGGCCAGACATAGTACAGAAGCTGAGCTCTGGTCTTGTCTCTCTGGTCAGCCTTCCTTTGATTTTCTCTGTTTCCTTCTCAGATTTCTGATTTAGATGCACATTGTACCTTGTATGATCATGTGTCAAGCATCAGTTTACTTTGAAAGGATGATGAGTACATCTCAACGGAAACTTTCTGTCTTTGGAAGACGACTTTCAAAAGTGAACTGTAGTAGGTGTGTTTGTAATTGGTAATGAGCAAATAAAAGTTGGAAGGCATACCTGTAGGTGGGGAACGAATTTTATCTATCCTGAATATTTAGATTTTTGTAGGTGATAACAAATATTTATGTACTTCTCATGATGCCCTGAAATGTCTGAAAATGTGGGGAGAAAAATTAGCTCTTGCTGTCACATGAGCAGGCCTTCCATTCTGTTCCCAGTATGAAACTGATTGCCATGATTGCCAGAGGAATTATTTTCATTAATTGTTTCTCAGGACAGGTCAAGGAAGCATATCAAGGACAAATCGTATAGACTCTATTCCAATTAAACAATCAGTTTTATGTACTATAATTTAACTGAAAAAGTTCTGTCAGGTTGTTTTATATATACACATCTATATATATGTATTAAAAAGTACAAAAGAAACTTCTGCTTTTGATTAAACATTTACTGATACAGTATGTCCAGCTTTTCTCCAACCATTTTACAGACTAAGAGACTTTGCAGACTTTCGGCTTTCTACACCTCAGTGAACAGCTGCTGAATAAAAAAGGCTTTGTGATCCGCTTGAATGAAACACTTTTACCCTACCACAGTCAACTTTGTTTATTTTTCCTCTCTTTTTCTGTCTCATTCACTATCTCTTCTCACAGTGCTGCCATACTAAGGAATAGAGTGGCTCCCTACAGAGAATATTTTGATGAAATAAAATGAAAAACTGTTCTCCCATGCTGTCAGGGAGCTATACCTGTGGTGCTCCCTGAGCTGTACCCATCAAGGAAGCTTCATTCACACTCTAATTTAATAAAATTTTTGTTGACATTTTGCTTTGGGAAAAATTCAAGTTTACAAATGTTATGTGCAAAATGTGATACAAAAGGATATAATGCTGGTATAATTGTTGATCAAGGAACCTTTGATTTTTATATTTATTTTCTTTAAAATTCCTAAGATTACGTTTTCAGTATCTTCTGCATTTTTTTATGCCATATCCAACTGTGAATTTCCTCTGTGATTTGAATATCAGTCATTCGATACTTTTATATTTTCCATTGCCCCAAAGATGGAAAAAGGCAAAATAGGATTGTTATCAGAACTCCTTTGCAGACCCAGTATCCATATACTTTCAGAATCTTGAGTCCTAAAGCTAGCGCTTTAGCTGTGTTTGGATAACAACATGTGATCTATATAGTGCACACTTTCCATTGCCTGCAAAAAGGTTCCCAGCTCTCAGAGGAGATATTGTCTTCCTCTGCAGTGCCTGAATATTGCCTCGTTAGTGAAAACGTAGATGCCATTTCAAAAAATGTATACTGAACAGGTTGGCCATGTAAAGGAGTTTTACTAAATATTTCATTACATAGTACAGCTATTCTCTTGATTCATGTATTTATAAATATCTATGAAATTTCATTTAGTAGCAACAGACAGAAAATGAACTCCAGGGCAAAGCTCAAGAATCCTATCAACAACAGCAAAGCTGACCTCTTTGGAACCTATTTTTCACAGACAGTAAGCACAAGCACTCCGAAAGCTGAAGATAAGGATACAACTTTGCAACACAGTGGAACACAGTTAAAGAAAACTGAACACCTGAAGCACAAAGGTATTCTGTGCCTAGTGGCATTTGCCATTAGTGCCACTCCAGAACAGCAGATGATACCATTGTGATGTGTATTTGTACAGCATCCAAAATCATTCCTCAGGAAAGCATCATGAGAACCAGGCAGGCAGTAGGCCAACAGTTTGCCAGAAAATTGTTTTCATGGAATTGCTTTGATTCCTGGCATGTGCCTGTCAATAACCTGAGTGATTCTCCGCTGAGACAACTTTGGGCAGCTCCTAGTGGTTCTGCCAGAAGGAAAGCACTCTTTTGGCACACGTGGTAGAGCTGCCTGCCTAGAGACTACAAGGGGCTATGGACAGGCCCAGGGGCCCTACTGGCCTCTGTTCAAGTCTCGGTTGTCCTCATGTGCAAGGCACATGGGTAATACATTTGCTCCTGACCTGAGAGGAGCAATCTGTTTTCAGCCAGTGACCTGAGAAGAGCAAGAGGGCAACAACATGTCTTCAGTGGCAGCCAGGTACAACTGGCCAAAACGGAAGTTAGCGTTAGCACATTATAAAGTGTTAAAATTAATGGAAGGTGATTGTTTTCATTCCAGTTCTGAGGAAATTTGAAAAATTTATAGCTGTAACTATGACTTTTTTTTTTTTAAAAAGACCTTTACTAAGGAGACTTTCATCCCTATAAATATAAACAAACAACACACAGCATTGCTAAATGTAGTTAATAATACCTCTTAATTATTATGGATTGATGCATGCTAGTACTTTTGATTTTGGAGCCACTTGGTGTACAAAAGGAGAAATTGAAGGAACCTGGTAATAAATCATAAAAGAGTGCTAAGGTACTTGTGTAGCCCCATTTTTTAAATGGCTACCTTTTAGTAGTAATAGTTTCAATCATCTGTAAGTGTGGTCTATTGCAATAAAATTTGCCTACTGATGTAGAGGTAAAAGAAAGAATAACATGGAGTTTTCAGCCTTACTGAATAAATAAATGTTCAGGCTCTGCTTTCTGTGGTGGACTCTGATTGCAGGTCCTCACATGTAAAGAGCCTATAATTTTTTCTTTATCTTTTTTTTTTTCCCCTAAAGCTAGCAAATAAAGCTCGGAAACATATAGACAAACCAAAGAAGTTTGTTAGACTGCAACAAGAGCTGCTCCCTTTCATTTTGTCAAAAGTCTGTTTTGGTAATGTCAAAAGCATTTGAGAAAATACTTAATTTCACAAGTGAATAGAAATCCTTATGGGGAATAGGAAACACATTTCTAATCAAGTCAGTTCTAAACTGACAAGACTGTGCTGGAAGAGGAGCTGTAATTACCTGAGGTGAGAAATCTTTTGAAGTGCTCTCTATAGCAATAATTTATAGCATGCATACAGCCTGCAATAATGTATAGCATGCATACAGCCTGTGGCAGCCACTTATTTAGGAGTTGCTAAGTGCAGGCAGACTGTGAAAACCCTCAGCTGTTCATGGCAAACAGAAAAAAAATAAAAATAAGAGCATTAGTCAGATCTCTCTATTGCATTTATCAGAAAAGGAATGAACTTCATGCTTGTTCAGCTCTTGATCTCTAGTGTAATAGGCAATACCATGAGGAGCAGTGATTTTTGAGCTATTTGATCTCTAGAAAAAAATCATCAGCCTGTAGCATATAAACCTCTACTCAGACTTAGCTCACCAGCTGCACTCATTAATTTTCAGTTGGTAACCTAGAAACTGCAGGATGGTTTTCCATAAAAAAAAAAAAATATAAGTCTCTTGAATGGTGGTGCGTTCTAGCATGAAATATGGTGTTATTTATCTACTACTGTTTCTTCCTCAAAAGAGATGAGGTACGTGTTCCAATTAATCTGTCTTTTAGGTTATAATATCAGTATATTTATCTCCTTTTATACCTGCTGAAAATAAATAAACATGGCTTTTATCCACGTACGGAGTAGCATGGACCATGGAGAAAGTATGAAAAGTTCCTTGATTATAAGAAGAGATCCAACAGCACTGGGACATTTCATTTTTCCATACACCTTCCAAATATCTGTGACTCTTTCCAAATCAACTTGTTTCACAACTTGTACATATTAGATCCCTTTACAACTGGTCAGGGCTATGCTTTGTTAGAAGAAGGTAATAACTTCACACCACTGAGGTGGCAAATCTTTAAAATCAAGGGGAATAAGCTTTGATATATTCATTCTGAAAATATAAAATCTTGAAATCCATAAAGGGTGATGTGTTCTTGATAGCCTAAGTAAACACTCTTCATTTTTGATTTTAGATTAAGGTGTGTGTTATCCTGGAAACATGTACAGGCACATGGTGAAATAAAAGAGAAGTCCAAGAGCATTGTAAAACTGGTTGTAGCAACTGGAAGTCTGTCCATTCCCACACCCTTTCAGGCCAGTGAAGGGTGACAGGTGAAGCTACTGTGTATTCAGCAATTATTGAAATGGCATACAGTTTGAAACATAAATATTACAATCCAGAGGTGAAGAGTTTCTCCTAAAGAAAATGGAGATTCCATTTTACAAAGATACTTCTAGCATCTCCACTTGTACACAGTTTGACGGACTTTTATGGATATGATTTAAAAAGATACGAAAGGCAGTAATGTTTAAGTATGATGAATTACAATTAAAACATCTTAAAATCTTGATACTGATACAAATGTTACAAGTTGTAATGGAAAAAAGAATTCCTTTTTAAGTAAATGAAGCTCAAAATCCAATATGCTATTTAAAATGAAAGAGTTAATCTTTTTAAATCCAATGAAAGTCCCAAAGAGGGGTTAAGGTTTCATTTTTTTCCTTGAGCACAGAAATCCTCATGAGGTTAAGCAGATTTACCTCATTCTGTTCTTACAGTCCTGAGATTGTTAAGAGAATGGATACATTTTACAGTAATGTTTTTTTGTTGTTTTTTTCTCAAACAGTATTTGACATGACTGAAGTTCACCCTCGTTTTTAATACAAGCTGCTTGTTGTTTTCAATCTTTTTATGAATGTATGACAGCTAGACTGCAGCACACATAAAAAAACAGCACAAGGTTAATCAACTTATTTGGCAATTTGATACCAATAACAAAACTAGAAGTTTCAGTTAAACATTTATTCTTACTGTGGGTCTTGTATCTAAAACAGAAAGTATGTATATATAAAACAGAGCTGTTCTCACTGATGTTAATCGTTGCATTTCCTGAGTTTCTGTAGATGACAGGCTGTGACAGGAGATATTTATGTTTTAGAACTGCTTTTTGTACGTTGAACTGGTTTAAGTTGGTTACAAGGAAATTTCTGACAATGCAGAAAAAAATCTATTATGATTTTCTACTCACATGTGACATATTTTCACTCTTTTTCACTGCCTTCTGGTTTTTTTTCTTCTTTGAAAAACGCTATTATAGAAAGTTTCTGAAATCTAATGAAAATTATGAGTACAAGGTAAGAAATCAACAAAAAAAATAATAATTAAAAACATATCAATGACTTTAAAAAAGATTGGGAGAATTTAATGGAATTTTAGCATATAGAAGTGGGTCATGTTGAGTGCAGTACAGTTTTCCAGAACATTCAACTTCTGATTTTACCAAAGCTGGGAACAATATTTTGTGTTTAATACAACTCACAGCTCTATGATGCTCTATGGCAATAGGCTCAGAAGTGCTTAGTCCATTTTCCCTATCAGGGCTGGACGAACCAAGAGCTCAGATAAAGTGCATTATGCAATCTAGTGCTCAAATATATGTAGAATGCATCATAATTGTTACTATACAATTCTGCAGCCAGATATTGCTAAAAATATGACCTAAGAGTATTCAGAGCTGATCAGATTTGGGATAATAACAGTAGCGTTTGCGTTTATGATGCATAAAAATACGTACACGGGTGCTCCCATTTATGTTTCCAATTTTAATTCAACCAAGTTTTGTGAGAAAAGTCCTCCCTTGATACAATTTTTGTGTAAGTTGTGAAAATTTTAAATAAACTAATAGATGTCTGCTTCAGACAGTTTGTTTTTTGTTTTTTGTTGGGTTTTTTTTTCAGAGAAAGAGAAAAAGGAAAAGCTACTGTGTGATTGTATGACTGTATCTCAGTATGATAAGCTGTTTATCATTTAATTATGTTAGAAAACTTACTACTTCAGAAGATTAATGATTTATCTACTGTGACACCGTAATAAACTGTTAAGAACAGTGTTAAATCTCCTTCAGAGTCACCAAAATATTTTCTTCTAAAACTACATGATTATTGTTTTAAATAAGCATAACATTAGAAGAAAAATGTAGACAGTGCTAGTAGTTTATTTTAGTTACGTTATCCAATCTCATTAGCTAACAGTGTTGATGTGGGTCTAATAAATACTAGGCTTTTGAAACTTGCTGGAAATAACTGCCTATTTTTCCTTTGTAATTTTTAGCTTGAACTTATGTTCCAGGCACAGATAGTAAGGTAAAACTCCACCTTTGTAATTCTTCAGAGCAGTGGCACGCTGGCATGGTGGCAGTCTGCTCCAGTAGCCTCTCAGCCTCATGTAGCTGACAGTATCTTGATAAACCTGAGGCTCTCTTATTTCAGAGGAAGTGTTCACAAACTTCCTGTGTATTTGTCTTATGGTTATCCATGTTCCCACCCTTTTCTCATCATTCATCGCTCTGTAAGGTGGGACAAGAATGGAAGAAAGCAAAGTGTTATGGGAGAAAGCAGAAATGAGGATGTTCATACTGGAGGAGCACCCTAATGAGTGCTATGAGCCCACTCCTTAGTCCTTAAAGCATGAGTTGTTACTCTACAGGAGCCCAGCTTCAAGAGGAAGAGAAGAATGGGATGTGTCTGCTGCAGCCTACAGTAGGAACTTAGATAAGGTCTTCCATTCCCTGACTGATTCAGTAGGCAGGAAGCTGGATGAAACAATCATGGTGGCAGAAACAGCTGGTATGTCATTTGCCAGTGAAATGCCTGATCTAACTCAATGCTTTGAAGACCACTGTCTGTAGCCTCAGGGTGGGGTCCTATATTCTTGATGTCAAAGGGAAAGTGGCCACCCTGGCCCCCTACATATGCTCTGACATCACATCCCAGCTTGGCATACCCACAGAGATACATGTTGTCCTCAGCAGTCCAGTGCTCTAGCCCAGTTCCTCAGGAGCATGTATTTGAAATGTCTGTTGAGTCGCCGTACTCCTGCATTAAATAATGCAGTGTGAGAACCTGATGTACAGCTTCTATTCCCGGGGTCTCCAGCCTATCTTGTAGGCAGGATTTGGAACTAACCCTTGGTATCAGACTTACAAAGCTGTTTAGGGGATTAACTCCTACTGAGCATTTGGGCTCTAAAGGAAATAAGCCTTCTTCCACTTCTGCTGGGGACTATTCACTGAGGCAGTGTTAGCTGGTGTAAATAAGTACCATTGATTTGAACTTTTTCATAGCTCAGTGACACAGAAGTTTTAGAGGAACAAGATATGAAGACAAAAAAAAGAAAAAAGAAAAAAAACAGAGCCCTGAAGCCCGAAGGTCTCTAAGGTTACACCAAAAAAAAAAAAAAAGAAAGAAAGAAAGAAAAAGGAAAAGGAAGAAATCAATCTGATATTGAGAACAGTCCTACCAAATCTTTTATTTTTCTGATCTCCTTTCTTATTTGAATCTTTCAAGAGTAAGCAGCCACCTACCTATGGTCAAATTAAGATCCGGAGAGCAGGTGGTTGATTTGCTTGTGTAGCACAATTGTTAAAACTGCTAATTTCTTACAGTTACAAAACTTAAGGTGCCTCACATAAAAGGTGCCTGGGAATTTATGGCAGTAAGGACTGGACGGAGGATTAAGTGTGAGACTACTCTTTCTGAAGTGGGATTTTCTGTAGGATTCCAGGTTCTCCTTTTCCTCACTGGATCCAGCCCTTGTAGCAGACTGCTTCTTAGCCAGTGCATTGTTTAACCTGAAGATGCACAGCCAGGAAAGATGACAAGACAAGCAGAACAGTCACTATCATGAATATATTACAGGGTCAAGGAAACCCTTTAAGGTATAGTGACATATATGAGATAAAGAAAGGAAGATATGGTAACAAGAGGTGATGCAGTACGTTACTGATCTAACGTCCACCATCTTTCATAGACAGTGTTTTAATATTCTGCGTGTTTATCCAAAGTCTGGTGACTGCCTCTCCTCCATAAAAATAAATAAAATAATAATTGCCTGCTTCAGACTGTTTTATTTCAGAGACAGATTTGAATTGTTTTCTTCTCTGATTTCTTTCTCTAAAAATGATATGAGTTTAAGCTCTTTAAAAGCTTAGTATTTCTATTAATCTAAAAGGTACTAAAAGAACCAAAAATTGAATTTTCCTTTGTGCATGAGGCTTAAACAGCTGCCTTTTTCACCCAGCATAAACCATGACTGCAAAACATGAATTTTTGTTATTACGGAAAAGAAGCCGAGTTTTCCTTTTCTTAAAATCTCATAGGATCATTTTCCTTTTGCACAGAAGGTAGTTACCCAGTGACTCAAGACACTGTTGTTTAATGGAAAAAATTATTATCTTTATTATCTTTATTTCCTTTCAGTAGAGTTTCTAAGACTTTAAAAGAACAACAACAAAAAAGACAGTTTAAATAGCGCTCTGAGCTATCTGCTGTCCATAGATGAGTCATGTTTCTTCCTTGATTTTTTTTTATCTCTTTTAACTATTTGATTGAGTAATACAGGATGAAATAGCACAGTAATCATTCAAGGTGAAATCTCCAAGTTACAGTTTATTAATTTTACCCAAAACAAAAGTTACAGTTTCTGAAAGAGAAAGACAAACCTATGGGAAATTTTGAAATTAGACACAAATTAAAAATACATTGTATTATTCTGCACTGGAAAGCCTATTTATATAATCCATACTCAGTCACAGCAAACAGGCTCTTTTGTTAGGTCCTATCCTCCTGGACTCATTAGAAAGTTTTAATATCACATTTCAAATGACGCTTTTGGAGGTTCTTCTTACGCATATCTTACTTGTTTTTAAACCATGGAGAATATTGATGAGGAACGAATTGTTTTTGGTTTTTATTTGTATCAGTCTCATGTTCAGCTGCTGTTCACTGATATTACAATGATACAAAAATGAAACTGTTATTTCCAGTTTGTTTTATGAAAAAAAAATTCTGTTCTTATTATATTATGTGTAATGTGATTTTCCCTGTGGACTTTCTTGATAGAAGTAATATGTTTATGGAATTTGAATTAAACTAGATTAAATATCTGCAAAGATGTGCACTACAGGTTTTTTTTCTTCTTCTTCAAATCTCAAAAATAACCAATAACCAATTCTTTTGGAAAAAAAAAAAAAAAGTATATGAAAAAAAAAATGCATGTAGACAAGCTATAAGCACCAGGGGAAGCAAGAAATAAGGGCATTATCAGATATAATGAAAGCAATCTGGTATTTCAGATACTTAACCTCCACTTCTCCCCCTTTTCTATCCTCAGTGAAGTAAGGATGTGTTCTGAATGTTTCTACAAACAGTGAATCAACAGCAACTTCTTGGCTTATGGATATTTCTGTATCAGGATTCCAAGTGAGATTTTCAATGTAATCCAGTTCATTACATAATCATTTTGGCATTTTAATATAAACGGAATCATCAAAGAAACAACCCAGTGCTACGGAATTTCACTTGTAATGCTGTGCACAACTTCGAATTATCTGCTTTGACATATGATAACTCAGGAAATAAACCAACTTATTAATAGTACAGTTCTGTGTATCCTCATCAATTGCACATGCAAGCAATTATATATCTGAATACCTTCAAGAAGTGAAAGGAAAAATATTTCCCTTGTAATGCATATGTGTCCTTGTTCAGGAGTACACAAAACCAAAATGAGATGTTTTCTAAAGGTGTTTGACACTGTAAAAGAATTTAAGTCTTCACTGCTATGTTGAAGGACTCTGGTTTACGTTTTTAGATTTTTAGCTGAAGTGTAGGATAATCATACAATGCTATTATCACTCAAATAGTTCAAAGAAGTCTTGTGTCCACTCAAGAACCTAGACTTGTGTTTTTGTTTGCACGTGAAGAAAGCTTTCATTGGAGAAAGCCACATACCTTCTGCTTTTCACTGTCAGGCTCTTGATGCTCCTTAGCCAGTAACTGTTTTGTAGGCAGGCTGACGATGCCTTCTCCCAACACCTTCCCAAAACAAAAGTCATATTCAGTCACACTTTTACTAATGCTACATGAGAAAAGGGGAATCAGGCATAGGTGGGCCAGGCATACAGCATACATACTGCATTTGTAGAATGCAGACATATAGGATTATCAGCTTTCATGGTAACGTCTTCATCTACTGGGATTCCATCCTCAGTAATATGGCAGATTTGTAAAAGGCCAGAAGATGCGTAGATCCTAATTCTCAGGTCTGCCTTCTAGTTATGTTTGTTTGATTTTTATTTTTTTTGTCTGTTTGTTCAGTTTTTGTGTGGTTCATTCTGTAGTTTTCAGCAGAATATATACATATGCACACATACAACCACACGTGTATTGTTTTGTAAATGTTCTCAATCGTGCTTTTTCTGCTTTGCATCATTTATTCATGTATCTTCCATGTTCTCATTTATTTTTTGTGCAACTAAACCTTATAATAAATTATTATTAAATAGAACTTGATAGTGACAGAGTCTTCATGTTTTGTTTTCTCCTGAGCATTCGAGCGAGAGAGAGAGAGGAAAAAAAATGTGTGTGTGTGAGAGAGTACGTGTCAGATGGAGGCTGTGCTTCTATTCTGTAGCACAAATAGCAAGCACTGGAATAGCTGTTGTGAGTGGCAAGAAGTGTGTAAACCACACCGCTGTCAGACAGCACGCTTCTGTTCCTGTTTTTAAATCTGAGTTCAAGAATCCCTGATACATTTCCTTTTGCAGCTGAATAATACTGTTTGCCCAACAGTGTGATAACATCTTCTGTGTGGAAAATCTTTGATTTTTTTTATTTTTTTATTTTTATTTTTTATTTTATTTTTTTAATGCTTTCAATTTGAGATTTAAAAGTCATGAATACAGAGAACACTGAGCACATTTTCTTTCTCACCTTGCCACATAGACTTCTCAGACACTTGTTTCTCAGACCAAATGAATGTAATTTAAACAAATACTGCTTTGTTCTGCATAATTGTTCTGAAACTATTACCTATAAATGCACCTGCTGGGTAAAAATGTTTGAATTTTAGAAGTACCAATAATCTTCACTTGTACATATGAATCAAAGTGTGAGTTAGTACTGCAGACTCCAGCATAATGCAAATGATCCCTGGCTGGCTCAGGTACCAGTGCTGTCCAGCCACAGCAACCTGGGCCATGTTTGGTACAGCCAGTTTAATCTTCTGCAGCTCACCTGTGCAAAGCACATCAAGTCCAACATGCAAATGCATGGCCTGAACTCTGGTTACTTCATTCATAAGAAGGAAGCTAATTCTTAATTTCTTAGGTTTGTGCAGTTCACATATATCTCCTGTGCCGACCCAAGTGGTGACTCTTCTTTTCTTCTTTCTGTGTCCCATGTGGTGTGACAGATGTGTTCAGCATAGCTGTTAACAGGCTAGAACATTTAAAAAGAAAAAAAGGAAAAGTTGAAGGACTTTTCTGAAAATGACTTTGAAAAAATAACAATTTTTCCTCAAATGTTGCCTTATTATTGGGAAACACTCAACCATCAATCAAAGCAGTTTTTGTTTTTTTTTTGTATTTCATGAATAAATTTCAAATTCAATTCATGTGAAAGAAAAAGTTGTACTTTGAATATATTTCACAGCTATCTCATATTGGGTTACTGGTAAAGTATCAAAGTATCATTATCACAGGAATGCTTCACTCTCTTCATGTACACACTTTACATACTTGAAATAGCTACCCACATCAATCTTAAAAGTAAGTTACTCTAAAAGTATGGAACATACTGTGAATTACTTGAGCCATTAATGTGATGGTGCCTTTGCTAGTTGTCATGTTTTCAGAATTGACATGTTTTCAGAAGATGTTTCAGAGGAATTTACCTCAGGCAAGTCTCTAGGCTATGATTACCCTAGAAAGAGCTTTATTCTGATGTGAATGTTGACCCAAGAGGTGGAATGACAGACATAGATATGGCAGAAGGTTAAAGGACTTTTTTATAAGTCCATATCAACAGTAAACTTCTCCACAGGATGATACAGAAGTGCTGTCTGAGGGGAATAGATGGAAAACTTGAGTCACACCCACTGTGAGGAAGGGGCTGTTTCCCTCAGCACAGTGCTGAGGGACAAGAAGCAGACAAGTTGGATCTTGACTTTCTACTCAGGCTTTGAATAGGATTATTAGGAGAAAAAATCACAGAGCTCCAAAAAAAGTTGATTGACTGTTAAAGCACAAAAAGAAGCAATATAACTGTTATACCAACAAGTTACAGTGAAGCTGAACTAGAAATAGATAAATACAAGTGGTATTGCAGGTTACATCTTTCGGTGGTTTTTTTTTTTCCTCAGTTTTGAAAGTAGCAGCTCGAGGGAAGAAATAAATAAATATTGCAAATAAACAAATAGTTCAAATCTTGTAAACCAAAAGAGCTACATCTTCAAATACAATTGAGAGAAATCTTTAAATATAATTGATCTATCAAGAAAAAAAAAAAAAAAAAAGAGAGAAAATGTATAAATATAATTTTTTTTTCCCAACTGTACTTTAAGATTAAACTATACAACTATATAGATACAGAAGAGACAATGTTAAGAAATAAGAAATATATAAAAAGGAAAGTATGAGTGAAGTCCAGCTGATCTCACCTCGTCATGAGTAGCATACAAAGCACTAAATAAGGCCATTGTGATCCTCTTCCTCTTCTTCCTGATGACACACATTCAGTTAGAAACACAGTGGAAGGAACTGCATCGTGTATTACAATATAGTCCAAACTATTTAATTCCAGCATAGAAGAGATCAGTTATCTCTTAAGTGTAACTTACTTGCTGACTGATATCAATAAAATCCAACAGACTTTCCTTTGAATGCAGACCAAAACATGTGTGAGATTAGCACTATTTTGTAACAGTGTGGAGACACATCAAAAGAGCACCTGTTCAGTGGCAAGTACAATGGTACATTGCCAGCTTCCGGAATTCCAGCAGCTTCGTATGATGTGAAGGAGAAATAAATGTATTTATTTTTTTCTAGTCAATATTTCCTTCCATTGGAAGCAGGATTCAGGATCAACTACTATATATTTAGTGTACATTAGAAACAAAATGCTACAAGATGTAAGAAAACCTCAAGATGTCACTTGTGCTTCTCTATGCACAAAATAGGAATGGCTCAACCTAAGTTTATGTTAGTCTTTACTAATCACCTGTTAATAACATGATAAGCATTTAGCTGACTAAGGAACTTGAATAAGATTTTTCGTTACTTTATTGGTTTTGTTGGTTTTTCTGTTTGTTTGCTCTTGTAATGAGAAAAATAAGGTAACTTCTTTCGTAACCTGCTTAACTGATTAGTTTTTTCAAGTTAAAAATTTTAGCAAGAAAATTAGATTTCCAAGTCTATGTTTTTCGATAGCCTCTGAAAAGGATAGAAGAGCATTTAATATCTTCATATTTTCATGTTTCTGTATCAAGCAAATTGATCTGTTACTCACTTTTTGTGATAAGCAGTGGTGATGCAGAAAATGAGTAGGAAAACTAACAGTAAAACAGCAGCAGATGTTCCTCCAGCTATGTAGATAATAAACCATTTCTGATTCCAAGTTGCTAGAATATGAGTGTAATAAATATTGTTAGAATTTTGTAAAAAACATCATGAACTTCCCATGACAGACTAAGCTGAAAATCAACAATTATGTAGATACATTATCCCATGAGATCTCATGCTCAGTATTCAGAGCTCACAACCATTACCTCATTTCTGAAGAGCCTTTGTTATGCTGAACTAGCTCTTACAAAAACTGCAACTGAGATGATAGAAGGTGATGCACATACAGCACAGTAGTATGAAAAAAACAACAGTGATGTCTTGTATATTCCTTTTCCTCTCATTCCCTCCTGTGGTGAGAAAGCAATCCAACAGCATTCATAAGTGACTCAATATATAGTGAGTAAAAGCACTCTGATGGCTTAAATGAATGTCCTTGACACTGTAAAGGTTGTCCCATAAGATATACCTAATGAACATGCATTAGTTCCATGAGCAACAAGACATTTTCTCAGCCCCAGAAGTTTTTTAATTCAGTGCTTCACACTTTTATGAGTTATTTTCAGCTCTAATTTAAAACAAAATCTGTTCATTTTTTAATAAATATTTCCACAAAAAAAAAAAAAATTCACCTGTTGTGATCAATTTTTTATGGCTTGGTACTGCACATAATTTGGTGATGGATGTCAGGAAGCTCACCCTATTTGTTCCAGTATTAACAAAAATGCTTTCTTTGAGAATCACAACTGAGATAGGAAAAGTTACATTTATTGTAGTTTGAGCTTTGTAAACACACTGTCTTCGGTATGAAATTACTTTTTTCAAATAGAGCTACAGACCAACATGTATTAATGAGGGAGTCGAGACAGGCATGACAATGTCTTCAAGGTAGGAATTGATATATTCTTAAGTAGCTCATGGAGATGTAATGAAATATTATTCTCTGTTTTTCAAGTGAAAAAAGCTGGAGAAGTAATATACTCAAAGTCACACAGCAAGTCCACAATTCTAGTCCTTAATATAGTTATACATTTGAAACATGTATGAGTTCTACTCATCAGTTAGTGGTATCATTAAAAAAAAGGAAAATAGGAAAGTATGTCAAACCACAGAAGTTAAACTCAGCTTTTTGCAGCCCATCACTGTATGTTATTTCCTGCTTTGCTGCATCTCTGTGCTAGCTGTCAGCAGACTTCGGAGTAAATAGCACAAAAAAATAAGCAATCACAAATAGAAAGTAATAAACACTGTGGTATACAGTGTATTTGTGACTAGTGGTAGCAGCAAACATCTTTGTCAAGTAGTTTTGCCAACTTGTAATAATCTCAAACTTCTACCAAACTACTGAGTTTATGTGATAGCAATGTCTTGATGAGAGCATAAGTCTGTCCAAATATGTAATGAAGTAACATTTCCTGAATATTCTTCAGTTTCTCAACATGTAGCAATAACAGAAAGCAAGGCATACAAACAGGTGAGGATGCTTTGGGGTAGAAAAAGAAGGCTGAGGGTAGACCTGATGGTGGCTGCAGCTCTCACGGGGATAGAAGGGGCGGCACTGAGCTCTGCTCTGTGTGACAGCGACAGGGCCCGAGGGAACGGCATGGAGCTGTGTCAGGGGAGGGGCGGCTGGGGGTTAGGGACAGTGCTGCACCACAGGGTGATCGAGCATGGAACAGACTCCAGCTGCTGCCAGAGTTCAAGGAGCATTTGGACAATGATCTCAGATACAGGGTTTGTATTTTGAGTGATTCTGTATGGAACCAGGAGCTGGACTCAGTGATCTTTATGGGTTCCTTCCAACATGGGATATTCTATGATTCCATAGTAAAAATGGAAACTTCAGTATAAAGAAGTCATAGGATGCTGTTTTGTATTTCTTAATACAAGAGACAGCAAACACATCTTATGGTAACAAAGTTGTTTTGTGTGTTTCAGATAAAAACTAGCAAGTTATTGGTGAGCAGTAGCTACTTTGGCTAGTTCCTCTTTAATGTTTTAGACAGTGTAAAGAGAAAGAGTCCACTTGAAGATGAAACCACAGCTGCCCCTAAACAGCTTTAATTCTGGATAGACAAGAAAATTATATGCTTAATTCAAAGACAAATGGAAAAGAATTGGTTCTGCTAATGACAATGATCTCAGGTAACCAGCTGCTGAGCCAGCACCGGTTGACTTTTCTCCTGGATCAAAAAGCTTCGCAGCTGTCTGTTGAAACTAGCTCGGGTATGCCTGTTTAAGGTTAATGTTCTCATTGGAAACAATAACATAAAAAAAATAAATAAATACTGAATACGGAAGACTATAATCCTTGGATTCCAATATGATTTCTCTTGAAAGAGAAAAAACGAAAACTCTCTTGGAAGTTTATGCTTTTGAAGGTATGTAACACAATACTGAATGTTGCCTGGTAATGCAAACTAATGACTTCTGTACTAAAACTACACCATCTACTTCCAGCATGTTTTCAATGGCTACACTCTTGAAATGACAGACTAGTGCGTATGCATTCGTCCAGCTTCAAGAAAAATTAGTTTATTTTTTCCAAGTGTTTGGCTACTTGCCACATAAAACCTTCATCTGTGCCAATGATTATTTACAGAAATAAGGAGAAAATACTCCGTAAGCAACAAAGAAACTTCAAGATTTTTTATACTCTGTTCAAAATTATGTGTTTAATTATCATACAGGGTGGATGGATTTGAATAGAATTCCAGACTTCTGCAGCATCTCCATCCTGCAGTTCAAGCCCTACAGACTTCAGTTTTTCTTTTCATGGCATTTCACCTTCAGTTTATCAGGTCAAGATAATAATCTCTGACTGAATGAGTTTGAGAACTGGGATTATCAGCTGTCAGTTAAATTTGGATGAGAGAAGTCATTAGATTTTTTAGAAGCAATAACAATTCAAAAGTTTCCCTTTTCTCATCTTAATAAATAAACCTTTCCCGTGGCAGTTGTTCTTGTTAACAATACAAAATCTACTGTAATTACCTACTTTAAGATAACATTTTAGGTTTTGAAGAATCATGTCACAGGCTTGTCATGCGTCTCTTTAGTTCTTGTGTTCTCATCAAAGGCAATATGCTGTTGTGAGCAAAATTCCTATTATTAGACAGTGTATGCTCCCTCCCTTCACTTTGTAGCCTTGGCATTTTCTCTACAAGACTATGAAACTTTTCTGTGCAAAGGTTTTAGTGCTTTGATTTTGAGGAGAAAGTAGTGATGGGGCAGACATTTACTTGTCCTAACAAGAGATTTTAACTGCACTGTGAATATCTTCATGTATCTTGCCATGTGCCTTGCTGGTCTGGTATGTAAGCTATGTGAGTAGACATCACTGAAACAGTTTTGCCCACAAATGAAAGGTAGAAATCCAGTATCAATGCATTAATGCTCAGAGAACAGTGCTTCACTGAGTAGAGACCCACAAACATAGACTGCATTCATGTTACAATGTTACATGTAACACAAACCTCGCATTCATACAGGAAAAATTCATGTACGAAGAAGGAAACTAATTTCACTCATACCTTGATTCTCTTCACCCACTATGACAGCATTATGTTATGTCTATTTTCTGAGACACAAAGCAGAAAAGTATTGTTGCTGTCTCCCAGCTTAGAAGCATTGTGTGATAACCCTCTGTGACCTGACATGGACTGCCCTGCTTTTCATTTCATCTGCCTTTTTTTTTCTTAATTCTAGATGTTGCTTATGCTGACCTGTTATCTTTGTGATTATTTGGCTCCTGTTCTCTAAAACTGAAGCATCAGGAAGCAGTCCTTGAGGTGAAAAGGCTCCTTTAAAGCTAAAATACACTGGAGACAATTTAGTAGTGCTCTGAAACCTGACCAGCTTGTTATCAGCTATTTTAGGCATTAGTCGACACACAAATTCTGCATAGAGCTCAATCACATAAGGTTTCTGTGTTTTACAGCTGTTTTCATGCAAAATAGGTGGCTTCAAAATGATAATAAATTATTAGAAAAAAAAGTATAAACTAAGCCAAAACCAGCAAGAAAAAAAATATTAATCACAGACCTTCCTTACATCATCAACTCAAGTCTCACTGGCACAATCCAAATTCAATCCATCATCCTCATGCACAAATCACCAGTACCCTCAGTCCCAAGGGTCAGTCTCAGACTACATAGAAGGTAGTCCCAGGGGCTGCTCAGCTGGCACTGGCTCTAGTGGCCTAGAAACCACTGCAGGGCCTTACCCAGCCACCTGAGACAACTGAGTGGCATTTAAAGCCTATCCATAACACAGGTGAAATAGCAGGGAAAAATGTGGATTCCTTATGCCTTTTTACTTTAATCTCCTGCCAATACCAAAAGGTGCATTTGTGCTGCAAGCCTCTGCATTTGCACACACTGAGTTCAGATGTCTGCCCAATACACTGACTGCTGCCAGAGAGAGATGTTCAAAGCCTGGAAGTTTCATTTGGAAATTAAATCTTTCCACAACGTTTAGGTCTTTGGCATGAAATGACATTTAGTTTTTCCATCTTTTTAATTTATTTCATTACTTCTCCCTTTCTTTCCTATTTAATGCACCAAAACAAGCTTGTAAGAAATCTACTTCTTTCCTTCAGAAACCTGCTGAAAAGAATAAATCTAACCAAAGGGAAAAATATGGTAAGTAAAAATTAAAAATGGGTTCAGATGTGAAATCTGGTGACATTACCATATTAACAGAATTTTCAGAAACAGAAGAACAGTGAGGAGCATACAAAAATTAATCTGAAGTCTCTTGAACATGTTACATAATTATGCAATACTCAGCCTTCTGTTTCTGCAGCTGTTGTTCCACAAATCCATACTAATTTACATATGTGTGACTTAATGTGTTCTAGGCTTTAAGGTCAAAAATAGATTTGTAGAACTGCCATTTCAACTGGAAATTCCGTTACTGTTAAACAAAACCAACAATATTTGGTGGGAAAGAGTGGGCAATGATACTGAACGGATCCCATGGTTTTGTTTTTACTGATATTGGAAAACATTAAATGAAGCATGCTGACTTCAACTGACACAACTGCAAGAGCAGACAAGGCTTTTCCCACACCTAAATATCTGTTTTTCTACATTCCTCTTTGTTTCTTCACAGGAATTTCATGTTATTTCTCCTTGCAATAATACTTCTACCTTCAGATAAGAAGCGAGCTTCCCTTTTCTACTGTGTAACCTCTCAGAATCTGCAGTTTTAGAATTCTTATCATTTCTGCAGATAATCCCATGTCCTTATTTTATATCTCCTTTCCCACAAGTTTTTTTCCTCCTCAGAAATTCTTAGAACCTTTAAATACACAGCTTCTCTTAAAATAAATACAAAAAGTTTTTTACTTTTTCTCTTATTCTTCCTCAACCAAAACAGAGTTCTCCCTATTAGTATTCATAGTGCAACAATTCTTCCACCTCCTAGACTCTGTATTTCTGAATGTCTCTGGCACTGGCCAAGGTGAGAAGATTTTCAGTACCCATGCAGAATAGTACCAACAGAATAAAAACATCGGAAGAGTTTGGTACCAAATCCAGGCCTAGAGTGTGGCTTGGTTCTAACTCTTACCCAAAGAAAATGAAGTGTCTGAACTGATAGAACACACACAAAAAATAGCACATCTAGTTTCTGTCATCACTCTTTCATTAAAGCTATGTCAAAGCAGAGTAACTCTGAGTGAAGGTCTTCAAAGGGCCTGTGGGAACTGACATCTGGCCTCTCTCTGTTTTCCTCTTAGCTTTTCTCCATATCCCCATAGAACTATGAGTCATGCATTATGAAACATATCCAAACATTATAGGCAAACAATTGGAAATCTTTGATGCTTCACTTCTTTTGGAATAACAAGAAAATGCAAAATAAAGTATGTCATAATGTAGAGTGTTTTAGAGGGAGACAGTGAGCTGTTTTCTGAATCACATTAAACTTCAGCTTCTTCAGTGGCTTCATTTTTATTTTCTCTAAGAGTATTGCATAACTATGCTGGCATTAATACCAGCTGTGATAAATAAAATTTGCTTCAAGATCAAAAGAAGCATGGAATCTAATGTCTTTCCTTACTTTTTCTTTTGTTGTGTTGTGTTTATTTTAACTAGAAAGAATTTGCTTAAGTAGATCTTAAAGTTGAGGCTGCTTGGCAACTCATTTGATTTCATTTTGGTACAAGAAACACTTCGTTTGGAGAAAACAATATTTTCATTGCTCTACGGTTTGTAAATGCTTGATTATATGAGTATAATCAATATTTTGAATGCTGAATGTTTACAAATTTCAGAAGTGGGAGAAATTATTTACATGGTGCTTCTTTTAAACACAGTTTGCTCAGTTTCATGAACTTTTGTGGTCAAGTATTCAGAGTAAAATAGATCAACCTTTTCTTCCTGAGTTCATTCTTAATACCTATATCATAGATGATGCATATTCTGAAGCTTTAGACTGTATGCCACGGCTCTACATGCTGCCAAGCAGATGTCTGCCAGTACTCATTTATTACTACTCACAAAGGCAGTACTGAAGATACTAGAGATCAGGCCTGAATGCTACAATGGGAGGAGAAGGGCTGGGGTGGTACAAGAACTCTGTTTTCAAAATGCATTGCATGGAGAGGAACTAAAACTGAACCCTTTTTACAGTCATAACAGAACACAAAACTAAAACTGTGATTTAGCTCACAGTTTGAGCAATCCAATTTTATATGTCTACGTATGGAGACCTAAGCTCCCATTATAATCAAACTGTGAAAATAGACACAGCAAAACCTGAAGAATTATTCATCTCCCCCTGCAGAAATTCCTTACTTGAACAAAGCACAATCCATTCTGCAGATTCTATCCTTACAATAGAAGTTTGCTCTTAGATCCTGCTAGAAGACAGGTTTCTCACATAGAACCCAGGTTCATGCCCCACAGAGCACTGTGCTAATGGGAACCACCCCACTTCTTCAGGAGAACACTGATCTCCCCCTGAAAAATCTGCAGTCTCCTCCTTCAAAGAGTCTCTTTCCTATCATCAAATCAGCTTCTCACAGACAGATCTGAAGCCCTCTTATGACATTAGACAATCTAAACCAGCTTCTTTCCGTGGAAACTAAACTGATTTTTAACATTGTCATCTTTCTCACGTTGCTCATTTGAATGCGGTATTTGAATAAACCCTCATATTGTTACTGAAGTGTTATTTTTTACAGGTAAAGATTCTAATGCCTCAGAAGGTTCTGCAAATATTTATCGCTACCTTCTTTACTTACCGACCACAGTGAAGCTCATCTCAAAGGTTTTATTTCTTCCAGTAGCCACACAGCGGAATGTTACGAAGTCAGAGGCTGTGATGTTTTGAATGACAATCGTGGAGCTTGTCAGACCAGAACAATCCACCAGCACACGGTTTTTGAAGTCTGAACCAAAGCTTTGCCTTCCTAATGAGTTACATAGGACAATGGTATCTGTCCCACCTGCTTTAATCCTTTCCCACTTCACTTGTTGCACTGAGCCTCCAACATCATAAGGGCAAGTAAAAGTGACGCTTCCTCCTGGTTTGGCAAACACGGGATTATTTAGACTCCCAGATATTTCAAAAGCATCTGCTGAAAAACAAACAAAAACAGAAGAAAAAAAAAAAAAACAAATCCTGTCATTTATACCACATATAAGTCTATTTCAGTGCTCTTCTAGACCAAACAACTTCTGTGAAATTGTGAGGTTGTGCTGACATTTCAGTAAGGCTACTTCTATAAATTTTGAATGCATTAATGTTTTATTATAATGTTTCAGAAAATATTCAGCAGTGTAAATCATGGGACCAGACACAAAAAATCTGTGATAGTCTTATTCTGCCTTCACATTGATTAAAAAAACAGAATAGTTTGATGTGCCCTTCAGGACACATATTAGTAAATTATATTACATTACATTCTGGCCTATGAACTCTAATTCAAAAATTTCACAGTTTAAGATTAAAAACATTCTTAAACACTCCTATATGTAGGAGAAGCCTATATGACAGCCAGACTATTTGATAGGAGACTTACAGACAAAGTCAAGATTCCAGTCATACACAAATCATAGATGTATCTTAGATCATTTAGGCTGAAATTTCCTTTTTTTGAGTTTCAGTTTTTAGTAATAGAATTCACTGTTTACACATCAAATGCTGAAAAAATCTTTCAAAGTGAGTTTATCAATGTTTCTGGTATTCAGAGCACGCACTGGATGCTTGGTTTCTAAAGACACCTTTGTAATGCATATTTCTCACAGTTAAGACTAGCGCTGTCATCTTTTTGAGGACTTTGGTGTAGAATAAGATTAACGATCCAACTGCTTTTTATACACTGTAGAAGGACTGATCTTTCAAACTGTTCAGCGAGATTCTGTATTTTTTTATATGTCTTTACGTCAAAAAATATTGCTAGCATATACTTGTGTGTTTTCCTCTATGTAAGGTGACAACTGCATTCCATGAAGGAGAATTAAGAGAACTGCACAGGAGAAATGATATTCATAAAATGCATCAAAATTGGTTAAACAAACAAACAAAAAAGCCTTACAATGAGTTTATGGTCAGATTCATGGAATGGGCTGGTTGCAGCAGCAGTCTGGATGGAACACACTACCGTAGGACAGAGTTAAATTTAGATCCTGCTTGGTATAATTATATATATAATATATAATATTGTAAATCTAGGAGAAAAAGTGCTGGCAAGTTATATTAATTGGAATGCTGGTAGTATCAAAGTTGACAGAATTATAGATGCTGGAGAAATCAATATGGAGTGGTGGTGTGGCCTACCTCAGCCTCTAAGCTAGTTGCAAAAAATAAGGGGATTTCACGAGGGCAAGAATACCACCCTAAATCTAGGAACAAATGATTCCATTCATCTTGACAGAAAGAAAGTTTCATTGTGGCAGTCTGACTTCTGACATCTTCCTGGTCTCCATGAAACAATGAAAAATAGGAATGAAAACATTTGGCCTACAGTTCTTAATAATTTATCAATTGAGCACAGCACAGAAAAATTTCATTCCCTCTGCCTTTGTAAACAAGAAGTAAGATTGAAATATTGAAATGCTGGAAGACAGAGGAAGCTATGTCTAATGAGTTTACATAAAAAAAAAAAAAAAGAGAGAATAAAGAATCTGAAGATCCATGCAGACTGCAATGAAAGAGACAGAAAGTTAATGATAGACAAGGACAGAAAAGAAAGAAATTCATTAAACCAAAAAGAAGATATAACACAAGCTGAGAGATCTGGGGCTGTTCAGCCTGGAGAAGAGAAGGCTCTGGGGAGAACTGATAGCTGCCTTTCAGTACCAAAATGGGGACCGTAAGGAGGAAGGGAACAGACTTTTCAGCAGGGTCTTCTGTGATGGGACAAGGGGAAATGGTTTCAAACTAAGAGGGGATGTTTAGGCTGATTATGAGGAAGAAGTTTTTAACAGTGAGGTTGTTGAGACACAGGAAAAGGCTGCCTAGGGATGCGGTAGATGAAAATCTGCTTGATATTTTAATTCATTAGCTGTGTTATATTTGTTCAACAATATATCACAGCTTCCTAATAGTGTGTAATACTGCTATCAACTATTGTGTTCTGCACAATCTTGCCTTGCAAATTCAGTGAAGGGATTCCAGGATGCAAATCTTAATATAGTCATACAATTTTCTGGATTTAAATATAACAAGTAGTATGCAAGTAATCACAGAATCCTAAAATCATGCGGGTTGGGAAAGTCCACTGATGTCATCCAACTGTCAGCCCATCTCCACCATGCCCACTAACCATATCCTTCAGTGCCACAGCCACACTGTGCTTGAAAACCAACAGGGACAGTAACTCCACCACTTCCCTGGGCATCCTGATCCAATGCTTCACCACTCTATTTGAGAAGAGATTTTTTCCTCATATCCAGCCTGAACCTTCCCTGGTGCAACTTGAGGCCATTACCTCTTACCTGTTAAAAGTTAGGAGAACTGTGTAGTAATAGCCAAAATGAAATAGGAACATTTTTGAGATTCTCAGTCACCATACATTTTTTCACAGTTATTTTCACAGATACTGTGATTTTTTTACTTTGCATGCTTGTATTACTTGGAAGTATGAAGTAATGTTTAGGCATTTGCACTACTGACAAAAGGCATACTTACACTAGCATCACTTACATTCTTGCAATATGGTACTGTGCAAAACTTGCATGATTATGCAATGGCAAGCAGTAGAGAATGAGGCCTATATATTTCTAATTCAATCTTCCATGTACACTGACATGTTTCAGGCTTTTGTTTTAAGCAATTGTCCCATTTTTATTTTGACATCCACATTAGAACTGTTCTTTCATCCTCCTTCTCCTTTGCTTAAGCTTTATTTAGCATCTTTCTGAACACAGTTTCTTTGCTTTCAGCCTGGTATGCGTGGGATGAGCCCCTCCTGTTCTGAGAAATACTTCTATGGATAAAAGGCACACCCGCACAACTCCACCCCCTCATGAACACATCTCAAGGTGTCACACCATGTCAACATTTCAGAAGTGCTTTAAAAATGTACTATTGCTACTGATAAAAAGAGACTTCCCCTGCTCTCTGCTCATTCTGGCCAAAAATGCTGCTGTCTGCACTGCCTCCACTGCAGCCCTGTCATTGCTCCTCCAGAAGAGACAGCAGCAGGCAGTGACAGCACTCAAGAGAGCCACATTTTCCTTTGCTGAGTAAAATATGAGGGCTCCGTGTTTGAAACCCTCCTTGTATCTTTTTCTGGCATAACGATTTCCCATCATATTTTTGCGACTACACTTATTTCCAGTTGTTTCAAGTCCATTAGACATACAGAGAAAAAAAAATAAGCACTCACGTTTAAAAAAACATAATCTTTCAATATATTTCTGGAAAGTAAATATTAGATATAATGAGGCATGAATGAGTGCAATCCAGCTTCTTGGGATTTATAGGATCTAGCAACTAAACTGAAATTCTGAAACGGAGAATCAATGAGGTTAAGAAATTCCACTTTGTAGGGGAAATCAAATAATTCTGATTTCTTTTTCCTTGTTACTGAGAACTAAAAATTAAAATAAATTAATTATTTAAATTCTGATTTTTCTTTCCTTGTTACTGAGAACTAAGAATTAAAATAAATGTTAAGTAAAAGTTTGTCCTCCTTTCTTTTGGCTAGATATTTTCAGACTTTCTACTTTTTATTCCTATTCTATCCACTTCTGTTTGTATGGTTTTGGTTTTTTTTTGTTTGTCTCATTCTTTTGATCTCAGAAATGATTAGCTCATTGTGATTCATCACTGGAAAGTTACTTATATACTTAGTCTTGTTTTCAGCTAGATCATTTGTTTTTAAAGTCAGTATCTGTGACATTTTAATTACAGTTAATCATGAATTTCACCTGTCACATATCTATTATCGTACATCAGGCTCCAGAGCTTTAATCCGGACTACAAAAATAACTATGTCATGCATTCTTAGGAGGTTCATGTTGGATGTCAGGTAAAGGTTCTTCACCAGAGGGTGTTCGGGCACTGGAGCAGACTCCCCAGGGCAGAGCTCACAACACTAGCTGTGTGTGTTCAAGGAGCGTTTGGACAGCTCTCTCAGTCATATGGCCCTGTATAGAGCCAGGAGTCAGACTTGATGATCCTCATGGGTCCCTTTCAGCTCAGGATATTCTATGATTCCTTCTGGTTTAAAGCTATTAAGAAAATAATATTCATTCCTCATTAGGACTGCAACTTCAGAAAGACAAAATTTCAGTAGAGTAAAATAAAATGCATTGGAAGAAATATTTTTACTGTTTTGCATGTTTCTGCTTCTCTGCTGAAGCATAAAGTTTAAGGACTACCAGCACTGCAGTTACACTGTTAACATCAGTGACCAGGGCCCACAGTGATGAGAAATGAACACAGTAACAGATACCATATCTTCAACTATCCCAGAAATCAGATGTTTACAGTGTGTTTCCCTGATCTCTAGGTCAAGACAAGCTCATACTGCTCAAACTGATGATAACAGAGCCATCTTAAATCTGTTACCCCTAGGAAGTACTAATTTCCACTAGAAACAGCAGATGACCTCGGGGGATTTTCCAAAACTGCAAAGCTAACTTAACTCTATCACATAGTCAAGTTCCCAGGTTTGCTGAAGCCTGGTTTTTTTGAGTACACTGTTGCCTCTCACTGTTTATAATAAGGAGTGACAAAATAAATTGTTGATGAAAAGCACTCTCAAAATTTTATGAAGGTGAACTTTCTCCAGTGCTTTCTACCTTTAAGAAAATGAACTTTTAGGTGAAAAAAATACTTCAAAGGTGACCTCTTTGCCCTTCCCAAATATTCTAGATTTGGAATTGCTTTTAGCTCCCAAACTAACTTCTTGTGTGCACATGCCACATCTTTATCTGGAGTCTCTGAAAAATAGATTGTCTTTTTTTGGTTGAAAAAGGAAAATTGGGTTATTTGCTTATTATATAAGTTGGAACAGCAAAGATCTTAACTTCTTATGAGTTAATATGGCACAAGTTCTACAGTCAGATTAAAAACCATCACTAGTACCATGTTTGGAAAGGATGTATTTTTCTAACAGAAAGTATTTACATTGTAAGAACTAGAAGTATTAATAAATACCCCTGTGCATTCACAGTGACGTTTTTATTTAAATTATAATAATCTGGTGAATATGTCTGTACCAATTATTAGTTCTCTGTGAGTTTATAAATGCTTAGCATCCTATTTTAAATCAAGTCCAGTTCCAGTTTGTTTGTGCATATTGCACAAACCCTTGTTATTTTAATCTGTCTGTTAAAGGTGAACTTTAGTTGCATGGGATGCAAGAAAAGCAAGAAGCTGAAAGAGAGTAGAGTACTAATGACAGTAAGAAAATCATCTGTTATTCAGGTACAAACATTTCTGAGCCAGAAGAATTTGATTGTTAGGAAATAAGTCATCCAAGAAGAAAAGAAAATGCATTATGCCAGGGTTTGCCTGCAGGAGAATCTTAAAACTGTAAGAAGTCAGAATTTCGGAGTTTTGCTCTCTCCAGGAATTTAATCAGTTCAGAATAAAGGGAATTTACTTGCGATAGGAGTTCAAGAAGTGTCTAGGAATGAAGCAGGATACTGTCCTCAGCATTCACTTACTGATTATGATTTTATCACAGTGGTTGAAAATAAGTGCTGTACTGGAAAAATGTATGTCACATCATAAGTGTGTGCATGCATGTGTGTGTGCATATATGCCTATATGTAGTTTTGTGCCTCCTTGCTCACATCTTATCAGGGAAGCATAGAATCACAGAATATCCTGAGTAGAAAGGGATGCCCAAGGTTCATCANTTTATCACAGTGGTTGAAAATAAGTGCTGTACTGGAAAAATGTATGTCACATCATAAGTGTGTGCATGCATGTGTGTGTGCATATATGCCTATATGTAGTTTTGTGCCTCCTTGCTCACATCTTATCAGGGAAGCATAGAATCACAGAATATCCTGAGTAGAAAGGGATGCCCAAGGTTCATCAAACCCAACTCCTGGCTCCACACAGGACCACTCAAAATCAGACCTTCTGTCTGAGATTGTTGTCCAAACACCCCTTCAACACAAGCACTCAGGGTCATGCCCACTGCCCTGGCAGCCTGTTCCCTGGCCACTCCTCTCTGTTGAAGAATCTTTCCCTAACTCCCACCTGACCCTTCCTGGATGCATCTCCATCTCCATGCCGTTCCCTCGGGCCCTGTCGCTGTCACACAGAGCAGAGCTCAGCGCTGCCCCTCTGCTGCCTGTGAGAGCTGCAGCCGTCATAAGGCCTCCCTTCAAGTCCTCTGCTCTGGACTGAACACACCCAGGGACTTCAGCCACTCCTCGCATGTCTTGCCCTCCAGAACCTTTACCATCTCTGACGTGAAGATGTCTTTTTTTTTTTTTTTTTTTTTT
>VXAB01010408.1:3801-39062 GCA_013399175.1 Odontophorus gujanensis | reverse complement strand
AAAACCCTTCCCATCTCTGACGTGAAGATGTTTTTTTTTTTTTTTTTTTTTTTTGCCTTGTATCTCAAAACATTTATTATTTTAATGGATTTTTTTACGAACTGAATATATATTAGAGTAATATTTCACAAT
Source organism: Odontophorus gujanensis (assembly GCA_013399175.1). NCBI lineage: Eukaryota > Metazoa > Chordata > Aves > Galliformes > Odontophoridae > Odontophorus > Odontophorus gujanensis. The sequence goes on along the minus strand of VXAB01010408.1, from coordinate 38,930 downwards.
AAGTTTGTTATGCAGTTTGGATCAAGGTAAGAAAGTAAAAGAAATCAATATATCATCAACATTCTGTGCTGCTTATTTCCTCTCTATTTCTTTTTGTCTTTATTGAATTGTAAATTATATTGCCTGTCAGACAGACCAGCGGAAAGGAAAGTTCATCGTTAGAAATATAAACAGTAGAAAGAGGATCTACTTCTTGGGAAAACTGTGGGATGAGAAAACCATCTGAATCTGTAATTTCCTTCACCTCTTCACCTACCTCTGCTCATTTCATAACATAACATGTATTTTTCCAAATAAAACATTGTCTGTCTTAAATTAATGCTACATCTCCTTAACTTCAAATATATTAAAGCTGTTAATATACACTTTCTGTTTCCCTCTGCAATTGCACACACTGATGACTTCCAAACACCATTATCTCAAAATTTCACCCATATTATTATTTTATATTATATTATTATTTACAATTTCATTTAAAAAAGCCAAAGTAATAAAACATCTGAATCTAGATCTGGGTGTCACAGAAGTAAAGATACTTGAAATGATATGCTAACTAAGTTGGATTTCCCAGTGGTTACTTTACTGGAATAGAATTAGGTATTTATCTGGGAAAATTAAATATTTTTGTCTTATAGAGTCAGGGGAATACTTGCAAAATAAATAAATAGCCAGGTAAATAAATAAATTAATTAAATTAGAATTTAATTCACTTGATTCAATTCCAGGTTTGTTTTTAGTTTCCTAACATCATTCCTGCATGATTCATGCAGGCTTTCTAGCATTCTTACTCAATTTCCTTCTTGTCTTGATGGACCATTGGAGATGGCTACCCTTCAGAATCCACAAATTCTCTCACAGCTGGTTTTTCTTCAACATCCATAGGATTCTTCTCAGCAGATGTATAAGCAGGTCAAAGTCTAGTCCTCTGAAGTCTGGAAGACTTTCCTCTTTCACTTTTATCACCTTCTAATGGGATTATGAATTCCAGCATCTCATGTTCACTACAGTCAATGTTGTCCCTAACCTTCAAATTCCAACATGTTCTTCCCCTTTTCTAAGTTTAAAGTTCACCATAGTGCATCCTTATCAGCCGCTTAATCACCTGTGTGAGGAATTTATCATTACTACACTCCAGAAATCTCCAGGAATTCTTGTGCTCTGCTATGTTACTCCACACAATTTAATTCTCTCATTAGGATCAGAGAGTGGTAAGCTTCCTCTTGTACTCTGAGGAAGGCCTCATCTATTTCTTCCTTGCAAGGACAAGGAGTGTGCTCATTAAGAAACGCTTAGAGGGAATATATAAACCAGCTATTCAAAATTATCTTCTGCTGGTAAAGAACACTACTCCTCATAGGTACTGAATGTTTTTTGCTTTACATTGCAGATTCTGTTAGAATCATAGAAACCAAGAGTACTTACTAGTATTTTCCTTCTTAAAAACTAACAAGAATTATTAAAAATAAAAAACAACAACCAAAAACACACAGAGACACATACAGACACAATAAACAGTGGTGAATGAAAGAGTCTGCATGCTATAATTGATAGCTAGCCAAATAGAACAAAAATCACATTTTCTGTTTCTGGAAGATAATTCTTCTCATGTAAAGAAACCATGTATGTAGGCAAGATGAAAAACAAAATATTCAGCTTTATTCAGCAATGCTGAGGCTTTAGCAGGTACATTTTAGCTAACTTATTTTAAGAATTCAATATATAAATTGGATTCAATTCTGATGAATATAAGAAAGGTGAAATTTAGAATAATGAGCTAAGAAGGAAAATTAACTATTCTTGTTCAGAACAGGGGGATGATTGAAGTCTGAAATAAAAGAGGGCCTTCGCTTTTACAAAGGGAAGCTCTAAAATGAATAGGCTCTGTATTAAAAAAGAAGAGGTACCTATGTTAGGTGTAATGGGGAAAAAATCTCATTCCAAGGCTGGTTAAACAATAGAATAAATATGCAAAAATATTATGTATAAATTTCCAATATGGGAATTAGTTATGGATGATGCTTATACTTCATCAGAAAAGAGATGAATGAGTTTGCAATGTCTTTTCCAACCTGACTTTTCTACTTTTCTGTTATTGGTTTTGGTCTAAGCTTTTCCTCCAGGAAGGAAGCTTTTACACCTCCTCTCCTGCTCTGCTCCAAAAAGGTTTTTTTGTTGTTGTTGTTTTTTGTTTTGTTTTGTTTTTTTGGTTTGTTTTGTTTCGTTTTCCTCTAAACATTTATAATGAAGGGGGATCCAATCCTCAGTTCATCAGAGAAGTTGAAAAGAAAGAAAAGCAATGTTTAACAGGTCAATAACCACAGCAGAGGTATGAAAAAGGCAGCTTCTTCTTGGCTCCATCCTCTTTCTTTTTAATTAGATGCTGTCAATGTGGTTGACACTGTGTAAAATACAGAGATAGTCCTTGCTCTGGGGAGCTCAGAGTCTAAGAGCCAAGGAATGAAGGTCCCTCAGGGTTAGTTCCTGTTTCTATGTGCTTTAAAGGGATGATAATTTTTCACTGTAGACCTATGAATCATGATCTAAATTGAGACAGAGATAAATAGAAAGCAAGCTATTTCAGGTGAATAGGGACTTGAAAAAAAATCTATACATTGTACTGCTTTTGGCAGCAAGAAGAACATTAATAAAGAAGTAAGGGCTGAGTGGCATGGATATCATCATATTAGCTAAGAATAGAAAAGCTCTGTCTCTGCTATCATAGAAGAGGTTGATCACTCTGTTTAAAATATGGGAGTACTTTGTGGTACAGCTGGCATTTAAATACTCCATTAATGAACTTCCATTCTTATTCAAAGTTGTTAGCAAGACACATCCATTGAACAAATGGTCAATTGTCACTGACTGCAGAACCAAAAATTTAGTCATGTATTTAAAAAAATTAAAATAATGCAATTTCAAATAGTTTAACAATAAAAAAAATTATGCAGCTATGCATAATTCATGTTACATGATGTAAAAATTATGGAGACTTTCAAAATAGTATTTTCCATTAATACATAACATAACTTTTAAAAATTGTTAATCTCCAATAATATTTTGCTATCTAAATGAAATTAAACTACTGAGAAAAGTCCTTTCAAATATAGGTATCTCTTGTACTGATACACTGAAGAGAGAACCAAAGGATTAAAGACAGGTTTGACGAATAACCACAAAAGCAAATGGATCAATGTCCCAGATGGACATATGTAAGCAAATATCTGGACAAAAGAGAAAAGGACAAAGGATACACTAGAAAGGACAGAAATTTTCCAATTCCTTCTTCAGTTCTTTTGTAAATTCATATAATCCAAGTACATATTTCAAAGTGACAGAGTCTGGAAATATTTCCCTGAATGCATTTTAGAGAAGGAAATAAAGGAGAAGAGGAGAGGGAGAGGAAGAGAACTGCAGAATTCCTTCTGCCTTTTTGCTACAGTTAGGTACATGAATGGCCATTGACAATATTTTCCTTCGTTCTTTTATCTATAAGTAAAATTACAAGAAAATCTGTATTTTAAATGCTTTCCCTTCTGGCTAGCAAACATTTGAAATATAATGTTTTGGAGCTCAACAATTCTTGTGTGATGTCTCCAACTGTAATTGTTCTTTCATTAGCAGTGACTTTATTCTCTGTTTCTCACTTTTTATACGGTACTTAAAATCAGTCTTCAGTCATACAAATCTAAGCACTGTAAATAAGGAACTAATTGTATTAATTGTCCTTAAACTGTTCCTTAAGGTGAAATCACAGAATCACAGAATTGTAGGGGTTGGAAGAGACCTCTAGAGACCATCGAGTCAAACCCCTCTGCCAAAGCAACTCCCTAGACCAGGTTGCACAGGTAGGTGTCCAGGTGGGTCTTAAAATGTGATTCACACAGCTGGCAAATATCTTCCTGTGGGATAAATAGACTATTCTTTTCCAAAGTATTGATGTGTAGTGGTGGCAGAAAACAATCTCAAGTTCTCTGCAATTATGTCACAGAATTTCAGTAATACACAGGCTTGTAAAAAGTATCCTGTAGTAACATAACATGTGAGTAGCTTTGCCACAACTGCTATTGTGCTACTGTCTGTATCTCTGAATAACTATCAATAAAGAAAGCAGCCCGGGAGAGCTCTTTCTCCTGTCTCACAGATATCCCAGAAATCTTAGCCAAAATTTAAGGCAAAAAAGAGCAAAATATGTTCTAATATTTTTATTATATCTTCTGAAACAGCCCCAAGACCAATGTGAGACTACGTCTGGTAAAAAAATGTATATATATATATAATGATTTCTACAACAATTGTGTCAAAAAATTGGTCTAAGTGATTATTTATCACTACTTCTAGGGCCTGATTGATGCAACATCAATATTATTCTAAGAATAGGCATCTGTAATGAGAGTTATAACCTCCTCTGTTTCTTACAACTTCTGGTAGTCGTGACAAGCCAGTAATTCCTCATCCAAGATTAAACTTTTTCTCTTTAATTTTTTGTTCCCCTGGTGGAAAATGAAGCTAGCTCACCCCATCTGTGGCATGGTGGGATTAATTGGTTTTCTGTGACCAGAGTAAGCCAGAAGCAGTCATAAAAAAAAGAGTTTCTCCATTATCATTTTGCCACTTCTCCTACAGTATTAATTTGTTGTGAAAATTGATTCATTTAATAACACCTTTAGTTATTGAGAAATTGTAACAACAGTGGAAATTTAATTTATAAAAACACTTTCAAACTGAAAAGAAATAGAGATTTTAAAGTAATAATAAAAAGATGCTTGTTTAAAAAATTTCACACAGTAGACTTCATATTTTTCTGTTGTTTTCTTTTTTGTCTTTTTATTTATTTATTTATTTATGTGGATCATGATCCCCAAACTTTTTTAACTGGTTAATCTCATACAATGTTAAGGGCCTGTTAGCACTTCTGTGTTTTTCAGTAGTACTGTAACAGTTAGACAGTATCTAAAATACTTATTCATTAAGTATTAGCACTTGATGCTCCCCAGAGTCCTAATGAAAAATGTTGGCAAATCAGAATCATACCAATTATACTCACTTTGTACTCGCATATTATTATTATTAAAACTGTACGAAGTACACAGGAAAGCAGAATCTGATTCTTCACCTCTTAATTAAGAATAATAAAACTCTATAGCAACTTTGAACCACTCTAGTGCAGAAGAATTCATTTTTAGGTAAACCAGAAAAAGTTTATCCAAGATACTTTATCCACGTTTACATAAATTACTATCATATGTAGAACATTTCCCTCAATCTAGTGAAGAATCTCCACCATGTCCGTATCAAAGAATGTCATTATTTTGATTTATTTCCATTATTTTTCTGTTCTGAGAAATTCTGATATCTGATCATATGCCTAAGTCTGTTGCTTGTTTGCATTGAAGTCTGTGCTTCAAATTCCTCATTGACATACTGACCAATGTAATTTAGCAGGAATATCTGTTATTGCTAGAGTAATGGGTCAGTTTTGAAACTTCTAAATGTCCAGGTAACACAAATTAAATTATAATCCAGCTTTCAGCTTTGGTTAACATAAAAACCTTAATAATATCAAATACATCTGTGTGAATATACCAAAGAAAACTTAACATTTGGTTTTGAACTTTGTTCCCACAAAGTGGCATCCTTCTGCAGGCAGCTCCAACTTTAGCTTAATCAACCAGTCTTTAAAAGTAGAACCATAAATTATGAAGCATTAGGCATAAAGCAATTCTCTATTTAAATACATAAATTTACTCTATTAAAGATTTCTTGATTTGATGTTGTTAACAGAAGAAATGGATTTTAGAGTGAGTTGCTCATTTATCTGGTATAGTAAATGCAAATTAGTGTTTTTCTAAAAAATAATGTTTACTGGGAATCAATAAAGAAATTCCACCACTCAGAGCAGTGTAACTCAAAAGCTGTTTTAATAACTATAAAATAATTTTTCTGGTATGTTGCACAGATTTCCATATATCAAAGAATATAAAATTCCTTAAAAAGTGCCTCATTTTCCAGGACTTTACCTATCTAATAGTGTATATTCATCTTACAGGTCTATTCCTGCTGAAAGGATGAGACTAACACTTAGCTTTCTCAGAGCTCACTCTGGTGAAGAATACAAAAACTTTCAAAGCAAACAACAGTGTCCTAACTTATACACGTGATGTCAGAGCAAGCTGAAATACTGGCTGCATGGAAGTAGAACTGAAGTTTACTGTTGATTTAATCAAAGCAAGGTGTCATCCAGGGAATTTAAGATATTTATTACCGATGAATGCACTATTAAAGGGTAGATAAAGCCTGACTAATAACAATTCTTCTGTAACCACTACATAAAAAATGCCTTCTCCAAGCTCTGTTTTTAATAACATATTTAATTTGCGGAGTAGATATTGAAGTTGTAATGTTTCATCTTTGCTGTTGATACACTTTCGTATCTCCAGATCAGTGGGTATAAAGATCTTGTTTATGAGCATCTATTGGGAGCTGAGCAAAATTGATTTTTCCTGTTCTCAGAAATCTTGATTCTTTAAATGGGAAAAGATTATCTTGTATTCAACATTATTACCTCTCTTTGTAGTAGGATTAAAAATATATGCTGAAAATATGGCTGTTTGTAGTTTAAAGTGCTCGAACCGAGGGAGATATCCTAAACAGTGAATATTATATCCTACATTATCATTTAGAAAATGTAACTCTGATAAATGATGCTTTTGTTTGGTTGGTTTATAGTATACTCAAATCTGTAAGTGGATTACATTATAGAAGTAGTAGACTGTCAGGTAGAAACCCAAGGAAACTCACTACCTTTCTTCTTTAATTCTTTTAGATTAATGCTGGAAACAGATTCAGATACAAATAGCTGAGGTCAGTAATGCTTTGACCAGACAAAAAGGATTAAATGAGCTTGCAGACATCTACTGCATTTAACCTTTTTTTCTATTAAATCAACTCAGTGTTAAGAAAGGCTCTGCACTGCCAGAACTCTGGTTAAACAGAACCATAGAAGACCTATTCCTTTTTGTAAATAACAACTTGAATCTCCAGATCTTGCTTTATTTTAATGTGACTAAAAAATGTTTCTAGTGCCTAGAGTTACATTAACTTTGAGAACTAAACAGACTGACAAAGAAACCTATAGATGCTATTTCCAAATGTTATTCCTTTACATAATAAAATAGATGCTAGGCTGGAGCAAGCAATCAGAGAAGCTACTCAAGGAATCATAGCTGAGGAGCTCTGATCTGAACTGCAAGCCTACCCTGAGGGACCTTCTTAACTCTTCCACCAGATGGATGTTTCCTCTCCATGCAAATGATTGAACTGTACGAGTATGCTAGCAGACTACAAAGGTGAAAATCATTTCAGTTCTGAAATAAGCTACGTAACTAATCAGAATGAAGTAGAATTTTATATATGTATATATGTATATGTGTATGTATATTTCAAAGACAGGCCAATGATTTGTCTGGCTTAGTTTCTGCTCTGATAAGCAGCCATGATTGGTGAAAAAAAGTTAAAACAGATAGGAAAGCAGATATGGATTCCTATCCCATTTCCATTACCAAAATTACTGGTTAACTTCAAGTTTTAGAAATCTTCAGTGGTCAAGGTAGGAACAAAGTAGCTTGAAATAAAGTTACATATCTACTACAATATCAGCTCCACCACTTATTTTAACACTGAAATAACAGAAGTTCAGAGAAAATAAATTTGAAAGTAAGACTCATAGGGATCAGGCTTGGAAAACTTTTAATCTTCTGGTCTTGCAAACAGAGAAACAGAACTAAATTTCTCCTTCAACTCATTCTCTCCTAACTGTGAAATACAATAAAGCATTGAATGAAATCTGATTCCAGTTGGGGGTGATGAGAGATTCTCTTTACGTGCACTGTATCAAACCAATAAACCAATAATCTAAACCAGCTGCCTTCTGAAGGCTGCTCTATCATTTGTTTATAATGAATTTCTAAGGACTTAATGACTACAGTTCAGCTCCTGTCATCAGGGAATCTTTGTACTTTGCACAAGAGTTGTCAGTTGACCAATACTAAACAGGCATGCATGGAAAAATACCTGAAAAGGATTTTTTTTCTCCACTTTCTCACCCCAAATTGGAAAGGAAATCAAATCAGATGAGTCAGGTAATTAGAGAGCCTTGGGAAAGTACATGAGCAGCTGTACAGAAAGTACATAGGCATAAGTGGATCTGATCTTTTTCTTTCCTTCTTCCTTTTCCCACCTTCAAGCAAGTTCCTTTTAAAGAAAAACTCTTTCTTATTCTTTTAAACGCCTCTTTTTCCCTCTACTTTTCCCCGCCACATCATTCCTAAATGTGTTTTCACATTTTTTGTTGCTGTTGCTCTTTTGTTTTTTTATTAGTTTGCTTTCCTGTTTTGTTCTGCTTTTCCTGAAAAAGCAAAAAGAGAAGATATTCTAGAAAGAGACCAGTAGAACCCTCACGATAAAGCATAGAAATAACAATCCATTACCCTCCGTGGACAGTTATAACATTTAATTTCATTTTCTGTAGACATCCTACGGAGCATAGAAATGCTAAGAGAACCTCGTTCCAATGGATATATCACTTCTGAAATGACAATTGCTATCCAAAGTCTGGCACAGTCATAGATACTGTGGCAGATAGGTACATAGGTACATTTGCCTCCTTCAATTCCACTCAGTATTTCCTACTTCTCTGAAAATAAACTTTTGTTAACATAATTCTTTTCTGCTGTGTTTGTACTTTCACTTAAATTGCTCCATTTATATGTGCAGTATAATTGAAAAGTTACAGAACCAGATAACCCATAAATTCGCATAAATTTCTGTTTCGTGTATATCAGAAATTAAAAAAGTGATGAGAAATTTCCTTACCTGGATGAATAACTTCTATTGCCTTCTCATAAACTCCATCTGGGTAAGTCACAATGGAGCAAAGGTAAAGACCAACATCTTCCAAAGTACTCTTGTTGAAGGATAAAGATTGGTCTTCCATGGAAGTATTTTTGAAATATATTCTTCCTTTGAATTTGTCTTCAATATATATGCCATAGATGGGATGCAAAACAGCAGTATTTTCTTTATGACTTCCGTTACGTTTCATCCAGGATGTCTGTGTTATCACACCATTTTTTGGATATATGCATTCCAGTTTCATCTTCTCCGAAAGCGTTACAGTTGAATCCACAAATCTTCCTTCCACACTGACTAAAACTAAGAAAGACATTCAGTTTAATTATAAACATAATAAAAAATTGAAATAATAAAAAAAAACTCAGAAATGACATTAGTAACATCAGAATTAAAATATTGAAGAAAATGTTCATTAAAAATAACCACTGCCCCCAGATATTTTAACTGTTTCCAACGTATGAGTATGACTGAACAGTTAACATTTGTCTGAAGCACACAGTGACACACTAATGAGTTGTGATCATATATGTGGTTATGTAAGAAGGGGAAAGAAATAGGATAGCAAGGAATTCAGAAGGGATCTTACTTCTAGTAAGTTGGAGAACACCAATAAGGAAAGCTGCGTGGTCCATCTCAAAGAACACTGGATTCAGTGACTGTTGCAATGTGGCTTTGTGCAGCCTCTGCACACCACGTGCTCTTCTCATGAGAAGGTTTTACTTTTGAAACATGAATAAAATCACGAGCGTTTTACTTTCACATTCTAAAAATTGTATCAAAGAGGCACAGAAATCATATCTAAATCTACCTCAGAGAAAAGTTTTCCACTACTAATGAGTCTCCAGCCATATGATAACTGATGTAGCAGAGATATTCATGTTTGATCAGGACAAGCCTATAGAATTCTACCATGCCATTTATCCCAAATCAACATGATTTCTCAGTTTTCTGGCACAGCAGTTCAACATCTGTCTGCTATTCAAGGAGTAAGAAATCTGGGAGAGAAGACATTTCCTATACTTTAGAGGTTATAATTCCATTGCAAATATATAATGTCCTCAAAAATAGGAAAACATTATAAACAAAACCTTGCTTTTTATTTATTTATTTTCTCCAGAAACCTGGGCTTAGTATTCCAAATGATACATACTTAACAAAACGATTCCCAATGAAAATTTCTTATGACCTTGTTTTCATAGACTCCACTTATGTATTGTTTTCTTTTCAATTATTTGAATATTCAAAGAATTTTGTCAAGTACTGGAACTTTAAAACATCACAAGCCCTAAGTATCAATGAAGCCTTACAATTTAAAAGCAGCATTTACCTACATGAGCAATTAACATTTTCCTGGAAAAAAACCATCATCTGGATTCACAAGATACTCCTAGATTGTCAATAGCCCATCTGATTCCAACTGAAAATTCTAAATAGAAAAAGCTAGTTGAAGACTGAGTTTTACTTGTAATACAGCTATCTTTTCAAGCAGGTTGAAATATTCACTTACATTTTGCTTCTCTCAGGAAATAGAATTATTGCTGATAAAAAATAAAGAAATAAAGAGGTTCAGAAGTCAAACAGAGGTTTGTATGGGAGAAGAAAGGATTCTGTGAGTCACTGAGTCCTGGTTCCAGGATGCTGCGTGGCATTATACCCCTTCATCAACTACACAGAATCTGAATGTTTCTTGTATTTGTCTTCAATGAACTCAATGACTAGCTGTTCTCATGGTGCAGTTGCAAAGGAGGCAGAAAGGTGACTTATCTCTCTACTTTGAAATATAATTCTTTATGTCATACTACATATGCTTATACTAGTTTACAAATGAGTGATATTTCACAAAATCTGAAGTTGAAGAAAAAAGATAAATAGATGTGAATATATTTTTTAGTTATTATTACAAATAAAATTTCTTATACAACTGTTTTGTTTAATTAAAGCTAAGACTAAGTGCTCAGGATATCCCCAAGATGAAAACAAATTTCCTTCAGTGAAAATTATTCTTCATTTATTTGTTCATACTTAAATTACTATTTTATTGCTCTGGATTTCATGCTCATTTATCTCCGTATGGCTTGAAGAGCAAAACAAAAATTATAAAATTTTCATCCAACCCCATATGATGACTAAGTATCAGAGCTATTATACGTTGTCTAAACACATGTATTTGTTGTGCAACAGTCACAGTTATTACAAAAGTCCAGGGATTCCTGGTCAGTTATTTGGTCACACCCATTCAAAGCAGCAGCCTTTAAACGGACTATTACTGGATCTCCCCCTAAAGACTGCATTACAATCCCTCTCTATAGACCTGTGCAACATGCCTGGATTCACAAATTAGGAAGCTGTAGCCACTGTGAAAGCTGACTTCACTGGTATAATTTGGGAGAAGGTACATGTTTTAAATGCCCTTTTCTTAAATAAGATACATTAAAAAGAGAAATAAACACTGCCTCCATCATGCCCTTCTGGTCTGTGGACAGAGCAGGTAACATAAGGGAAGGTTATACTGCAGCCTTCCCTCCTGCTTCCCTGAACCTCTAACCTGTGATTATCCCTACGGTCCCCAGAAGAAAAGGCTGGTAAATCCACATTTCTCTGAGCATCTGTGGAGAAGAGACCCTCACAGGAACAGCAATTACACATGCCAAGGTCACCTGAGCAGTTCCTTGGTCTCTTCCACTCCAATTCTCTGCCTACCTACTTGCTCTTCTTTCCCACTAATCCTATTTTCTCTCCATCCCGCAAAACCCAAAGCAAAGGAAGGCGTTGTTCACAGAGATAATCAAGTTCTATTTCAGTAATCGTTTGCTAAGTGCCAATTACAATTTAACAGCAAAAACAACATTGTGAACTGTAAGGTAGTGGCTCGAAACAAAAATTAGAAAGAAACAAAACAAAGCAGAAACAATTGCACACTAAACACAGTGGAGACCTGTGGGCTGGATTTCAGTCTTGACATGAACACACATCTACGACTCATAGTGCATCATTTCACTTCCTGCTGCATTAATTTCCCCCAATCCAATATATAGATAACATATAATGAAGAATGCTGTTTCAAAGCATGTCACAATGATTTCTGTAATTAGATTCTCTAATGGAAATTGCTATAAAAGAGTGAAGCATAAGATATACATATATGGCCAGCACAATGTTTTAATACGCTTTTTAATGATTTATTAGTATTTAAGATTTAACAGATAGGCCTGCAGCAATAGTGCAGGAAGAGTGACAAATATACTTCCACGCTTCTGCTTCTACCATGAAAAAGGCCTTGGCTGTGGTAGCGCAGAGAAGCAGAAGACAGCTAAAAAGGAGATTGCTCTAGGTACCACTTTACTTATAACAATGATCAGTGGAAAAAAAGGTCAGGGTAAAGGGTCTGTTTCAGTGAATCTTCAATGAAGAGAATGAAGAAAATGGACTGGAAGGAGGGAGTGTTTTAAATAGTGTGGGCTATCTCTGGAGATCAGCTCTTCTATCTAGAAGCCAGGGTAACTGACTCAGAATGGTAGTTCAGCAACAAGTGACACAACTCTCCCCATGGATGACAGTCTTCCTCTAGGTTACCATAGAAGAAATTACCTCCTTTTCCATTCACTATTCTTGTTTTCTTTAAACAGAAGGGCTGAAGTAGCTGGATAAAGGCAAATAATTCAATTTCCTCTCTCCTATTCTGCATCTAATCTAATTGAACTAATAAAGATCCGAAATTGGATTAATCTACATGCATGCTTGATGCAGTAACATAATGAATAAGATATTTTAGTATGCATTCATTAACATCAGAGTAGAAGTCAACACCTAGAATTCTTCCAAAGAAACTGGAAAAAAAAAAAATGTAAATACATCACATTTTAGGGGCACTTTAGTAAAGACTCAGAGGAGTCTTTACTTCCTTAGAGGAGGAGAAAAAAATTGAAACTTGAAGTCCTTCTGCAGAGTAGAAATGTAGGGAAAATACGATCCATACACTCTTGATGACTTTTTTATTTATTTTTAAATGAACTGGCAACTGCACAGGTTGCACTAGTTAAGTTATAATTCACACTGCAGTGAAATATTTCATCCCTCCAGAGTGCAAGAGGATATGTATTCAGGGGTCTTTAGATAAATACTATGTTTTTACATTTCTAGAACTGGAAAATTATCTTCATTTTTGGAACCAAACTGCTAACTGGATTTTCATTCTAATGTAACACTGAGCACCTAAATGGGTCAGGCAGATAAGACTGAGTGATAAAACCACAGCTGTGACATGAAGGCTAGATATTGCTAAATGTTGAGATTGAGGAAGGGTAGTTTCACATTTATTTATTTTCAGGAAGATTAATCACAAGTAATCAATGGAATCAGAACATAGAAAAGCTAATCTGAATGACAAAATATGCTCACGGTGATATGTACTAAGAGTATGAAGGTCTGATTAAGGAAGTGGGAGAAACGCCACTGCTGAACAAATTTAGAACTAGACACCATAAAGCAATACTGCTGCTGACTCTTAAGTGAGAGGTGTGTTGGTAGGAGATAAGAAGGTCTGTGGTATTTTTTAAGTTCACTGTGTAAGTGGTGATCCTTTGATGTGTTCATGGCTAGACAGTTTGCCTGTGACAGCTTACCGAACTTGATAGAAGTTCGTGTCTACTTGTGTGAAGGGGGAATTCTTAAAACAGCAAAACCACTACTCCTCTGAATAAAACAAAAGTGGAAAATATGACAAAAAAAAAATATGACAAAAAGTGATCAACAAGGTTATTCTAGTAAATAAAAAAAAGTTGACCTACTTAGAGACATAAAAATGTTTCAAATAATCCCAAGAATATAACCAGATAATTCATTTTAGTATTTAGTATTTTTCTTTATATTTTTAATTATGCAATTGCTTAACAATAGGAGCTATCACCAGGCCTTTTTCTTCTAACTAAACCTTTTTTATTCGGTGATATTGACTGTAAATATTTGCTGTTGATTTGTTCAATAAGATATTGAAAATGCCCTTAAAAACATTTTATAAATTCTTCTCCTTTAAGCATAAGAAGAAACTACTGGATTTTTGTTCAAATTGTATTGACATTTGGTTAATGTTAAAACCTTTCATTTTCATCTGGTAATAACATGGAAGATGTCATCTGAAAGACTTGAAAGAAACTAATTTACGAAGGAAAATAATAGATGATATTTGAGTCTCTATGAATTTAATGTAATGTTAGTCAACTGTGTGTGTTTGTTGGTTTGTTTTTTTTTGGTTGCTTGTTTTTGTTACCTTAGTTCTTGTCCACCTGGTGAAATCTTTTAGCTTGTTAGTTTCTGAAAACTGGTATTATTTACAGAAACCCGAGAGCTTCATTTTAATGAAAGAAAAAATGAAAGCAGAAAGATTTCAAGGTGCACAAACAAAGGACCTTGGGAAGGGACCTTTTGCTTTCAAAACACAACCATTCCTATGTACCTGTTATCCCTTCTGAATTATCTTTCTCCTGGTTCACTTCTGTTTTTCATGTCAATCATGTTGCTATAAAAAAAAATAATAATACAAACTTCTACTTCAAAACTGTTAAAAGCCAGTTTAAGGAAATGAATGTTGCTGTTTTTCCCTTATGCTAAAAGAGAGCTTCACTGAGATGTTTCCTAAACAATACCCTTAAATACAGCTGGGATGTGAAGCCCTCCTGAGGAGGCTATGGTTATTCTGAATTGTATGACACTGTCAGCTCAAAAAAGACTTCAAGTAAGATCTGTAACTGATCTTTGGCAAAGAAGCTTGTAGCTTGAAAAATGGCCTTCAAAATCCAAGGAGAAAGCTGCATCATATGCATGTGCCATCTTATTTTTGTTGATGCATTCAGGACCTGATACAGACCACCTTTTTAGAAAGAGAGTGGAGGAGCTGGGATTAGAGGAGACTTCAGAGCAGACAAAACCCAAAGCCTGTATGGCAGTGGCCTTGTGGAGCTTGTCATGCAGGTGGCAGAACTAGAGGACAGAGCAGGTCTGGTGAGGGCACAGGCTTTGGGGGGAAAGTTATTTTTGGACTCTTTTATTTAATCTTTCACACTTAGTGGGTCTGAGATCTTTCTTTTTTAAAGTTACCTTGTTCTGTTTCATTACTTGTGTTCTGATGAAACACAGCCAAGGGCACTGAATACTTTTGATATAGAGGCTTCGGGGAAAGCAGTGGCATTACCCTCTCCAAGGTCTTGCTGACTTTTTCTTTCCTCCTTTTTAATCTTTAACAGGTTTTAAATTCTGCAAGAAGTACCAACCCAACTATTTAAACTACTGCTTGACAGAAGCATGCTTCTGAACAAGGACCCTCTTCCCCTTGGAGAATACTGCAAAAATATATTCAAAAGAAAAAATTAAAACTATTTTCTAGAGAAAGTGTTGACCAAATAAAGGTCTAAATTCTTCCCCTTTCATGGGAGACAGAGGAAGGGAGATTTAGGACAAATAAAATCACGTAAAAGTGGTAACTTACTTCCAAAGCTTTAAATTGCATTAAAATGGAAGAAACAACAAACAATAAATCTGAAGTCAAATCAAATCTTCTGCTCTATTGTAATGAATTAAGCTTTGCTAGCCTTGTGTTTTGTTTATAATTCTACACCCCAATATGATGATACACCACAATTCTTCATGTAAAAATTCCTTTCCTTACTCAAATCATTAATAGATGTTTCTTGATCACTAAGCTGTTCTACTGTTCATTTGCTGGGGGAAAGTCCTACAAAGCAGGAAAGCTTTTACAAGAAAGGATCCACTGTAAATTGTAAATTAATGGAACACATGAATATCTGTTGTAATCATTTGTTTTAGTGGAAATAGCATAATTGTATCTTAATGTCCTGCCTGATTCACTACAACATTTTACATCTGTTTTATGCTAATACAGTTGCAAAGAAATCAATGATATTTATACTGACATAAAGCAGTGGGTGAGTCATATGCTCAATTAGTCTCTGCAGTTCAAGCAGAAATATAATACATTCCCTATATTTTCCAAAATCTAACTTGCAACTGTGACCACTGATTTCTAAGATCCTGGAAGTTTAATTATATTACATCAATATGACTTCAGAGCACCCATTACAGAATCATCATAAGTTGTTTTATAAGGATTTATTTTTTGAATTTAATTATTCTGACCGCATAGGTCTTTTATTTCTTTTATGTTCTCATAAGAAGGAGGCACTGGAGTTTGACAGATTTTTGTAAAAATTGTTTGTGATCTACATGAAGCATTAAATGGCTGTAAAGTAGTATACCTGCTCCAAGACGGCTTACCAAATATCTTAACATAATCTTATTATAGTATATTTATGATACTATAAACTTAAAAATATTATTCTTTTATTCTCAAGTTCTGTAGCTGAAATCATATGAAACCCCTGCAAGCTTGAAATCTAGCTTATTTTGAGCCATTTAAGTGAAAATCAGCAGATATTTCTTTTCCTACAACGACCACTTTCTATTTTTAATGGAAACATTATTTCTCTTTTGTTAATCTGTAAGACATTTTTAAAAAAGGAAGCTATCTGTTTTTATGATGTGCTCAAAGGCTTAGCAGAATAATCTGATGCATTAAGCAGGCAGGAGTTTAAATAGATATACCAAGGCAAATCTTGCTAGGATAATTTTAAAGAGTTGGTTGCTTTTCACGCAGATGCTGGTCTGTCATACATACAACTTCAGGTTGTTCAGGCTAGTATCTCATATCAAGATCTAAGGACAAAATTGTATTTAGCAACTTGTTTGCAGTAGTGTATCAGTTGTAATCAGTATTCACTTTGCAATGAGAGAAGCAGTTACTGTTTTTGGTTTGCTTATTTTTCAGAGAGAAATATAAAGTGAATGCTCTACTGCTCTAACTGTTTTTTTTTTTTTATATTCTTCCAATTCCTGCCTTGATGGAGAGTTTTATGTGCAGGTTTTTGCTGCTGTTTTAGTTCTAGATGACGGTGAGCAGTATTTCCTGTATTATATTTCAGCCTCGGTGGACATTATTTTTTCACTGCTGAATCAATCGTATTTTCTATTAAACCTGAGATGAATATATATGCGCTCCCCTTTTCCTTGAGCAGGAAATCTATTACTAAAAAGACACATATATAATAATATACAGAATGTAGCAGCTCAATTAATTCATCAAATGATGAATAAAATCTTCTGAGAACAAAGACACAGGTTTTGCATTGTTCAGGTGTTAGATATTCTCAGGCAGTGTCTAAAGCATATAAAATAGTTTTCAGTTTGCTTTTCTGGAAAGATTTTGATAGTGTTAATTACTTCTACAAAGAGAAATTTCTGACACTCTGAGATCATTTTTTCCTATATGATCTTCTGCTGCATTTGTGAAAGGATGTCTTGTTTATTGTACTGATACATCCAGTGGAAGTCCTGGGAAAACAAAACAACAGCTACAAAAGCAAAATAAAAATGAAACCGAAATACAAAGGACAACAAAAACCAAACCAAAACTTATCATTGCTGGCTGCCAAGCAATGAATTTCCAATGACGTCTCCAAAACACTGATATTATTTCTTCTTGAAGAGACTTCTGAAAGACACTATGCAGTAATGAACTCCTTCTTTTGTATGTAGCAGTGATAAAAAGCACTGACTAAAAGACAGAACAGAAGCACAACTCATTCTATCTAGAAATTCAAAAGGACACTGCAAACACAAGTGGGTGAGCTGCTGATGGTCTGTCATGAACAGAAGCTGGTGGTGGGTTCATGCACCACTTCAGCCTCTGCTGGTCAGCAGTGGACTATCCTTAATTCTCAGACTAAGTGAGTCCCTGTGAAATCAAAATATTATAACTAGAACCAAGAAAGAATGTAGTCTGGGAGAACAGCAGAATGAGAAGATTTTAAGCAGGAGAAATACAGGACTGTCAAAGTAGATCATCTTATATGCTCTATTTTTGACAGAAAAGATGAAGGTTTTGCTGTGCATGAAACTTGTACCTTTCCACTGCTATGGTTAGAGTAATGCTATTGCTCTTGGATGGACATGGTTATACCAGTACTAAATGTTGTTGACATCATTTTCAATCACAGATGAGAAGAGAAATATACGTGTTTGTAAGAGAGTCGCAGATAGCACTGTTACATTGACATAAAACCAACCAAATTAACAAGCAATGTCATCAAAAGAAACCTTACGGTTCTGTATCTATGAGGAGGTAAAAGGGTGCAACATTTGAGTGGCTGGCAGAAAATTTGTTAACTGATTGTTAAGTGGTTTAACTGCACATCAAAGGGTAAGGTTCAACAAAGTTTCTAGTGTTACAGGAATGGAAAACACTTGAAGGAAGTCACTGCTGAGCACAAAAAGAAAAAGAAGAAAATAGTGCTCAAACAAACGAAATTTTAACAAAGCTCAGACAGTTACAGTTTTCACAGGTGTTATAGCTGTGGTCTGAACTTAACAACAGCCCACAGAGCAGGCTTCGTTACCTCTCTCTCACTCTAAATGTATGGAATCAGTCAGATTTCAGACCTTTCCTTTAGCACTTGTCATCTACCACTGTTTCCAGTTGGGCATTTAATCTCTAACTGAAAATAAAATTATGCAAGCACACTGGGAAGAAAACACAGAATGTTTAAGAGTTGCACGAAAAAAGTGCGTAGGCAGCTAAAGAACTTTCTTCTGACACTTTATTGCAAATACACTCCCAGCATAGGATTACACAGGGTAACGTTTATTACCACTAAGAGATGTTTCAATTCAGCAGAAGAATAAGATATTCAAGATCCACCTAGACGCCTACCTGCGTGACCTGGTGTAGGGAACCTGCTTTGGCAGGGGGGTTGGACTCGATGATCTCTAGAGGTCCCTTCCAATCCCTATGATTCTATGAATAAAACAATCTACCCTGAAAAGCTTCATTCTGGCTGATCACATTTCAACCCCAATTCCTGCTATGTTCCATAGTGAATTTGCCTATATAATTATAGTTCCCCTTCTGAGATCTAGCCCAGCATCACCTGAAGTTAGATTGTTCTTTTGATTTTTACATCTTTTGGCTTCTTAAAGTCAGTTTTTTATTACACGCATAACAATTTTTCATCCATACTAGTTGTTAATTGATTTGCCATAAAAGCTGTTTTTAATGTACATAAGATTATGTACATTAAATAATGTACTGCTTTATTTAACCACGTCATACTCCAAACAACCCACTGCTGTGATACTGTTGTTGTTTTTGCTTTGTTTGTTTGCTTTCTGTTATTGTCGTCATAAGGAATTTCAGCTTAAAAAAAACCAATACTCTGACATTTTTCTGACCCTGGACTTGGTCACTTTGCCACTTGAAGTAGCTTAGTTCAAATTTTGTCCCTCTGTTGCTGTATGATGAATCCAATAAATGGAGCAGCAAATTTCTACCTACAAACACTCAAAACACTTGGAGGTCCTTTTTCTCTTTAAAACATTAAGATAGCACTGAGAGGTGCCCTGAAGCCATCACCAGCATCGTGCTAACCACCACCACTTCCTCCCAAGCAGTGTTTTGACTACCTTGGTCCCCCACAGCTGGGCTCAGGAAGGAGAGCCCCAGGCCGCAGGGCTGACCACAAGCAGCATGGCCTCCAAGCCCCAGAGTACTCCCCAGTGTGGCCCCAGGCCGCTCCTGGGCTGATGGGATCATTTGTAGGGCTGCTTTGCAAGCTGTTCACTGTGCACAGTAATTTCTGACAACGCAAGGGTTCTGTCTCGAGTGCAGCATTTTTATTAGGTCAGAAACCAGTAGGCGGGGGAATTTGATGTACTTTTATTGAAACTTATTTTCGGTGCTGGAAATAGTACATTCTGCAAACATGAGGCAACCACTCCAGAAATTCCAAGAAGCACACCCAAACATCTGAGCTCTGGACTAATGAGCAGTAGATGCCTTAATTCACACAAACAGATTCAAAATCACACTAAAAGTTTCAGAAAAGTTGTGAGTCATAACCCAGTTGCTATGGTAATACAAAATGGCCCTCTGTGCAAATCATCAATTACAGAGAGGCCTAGAACTCATAGCAAAAGCAATTTTCCACTTCTTGATTTGGTAAAAATCACTTTGAAGTGGAGGCATTTTGAGCTTCTCTAAAATATCTTAAATTTGGATTTATGTGATGAGCACTGCTATTCTGATATTAACATATTGGGTTCTGTTGCCTCAGTCAAGCACACATCTTTCTCAACCCACCTAAATTTTGAGAACTGTCTTCTAACAAGAAGTTTCTAAAGAGTTGTGGATTTTTTTTTCTCTCTTTTTTTTTTTTTTTTTTTTTTAACTCATCAGTGCTGTTCAGGTGGTCTCTGAAGTCAATAGCAACCTGTGTTGCAGACCTAACATAGAGAACTAAATGGAGGAGATATGACCTTCTTGTTAAACTTGTTAAAAGACTGACGTCATCTAACAATAACTTACATGAGGTTTAGATCTCATTAAATTGGCTAGCAAGCTTTTCAAAACACATTTTTTATCATTAATGGATCCAAAACAAGGACACAGGTGACCTTGTAGCTCCCTGTGCCCATCATACACTGAGATCCAGGCTGAGAGGACATCTGCTAGCCCTTCACTGCTACTTAAGATTATGGAAGGAGTGAGAACAGAGAATATTTGAATTTAAAAGTCAGTTCTTGCTGCTGCTGATCCCATATGTAGCTCAGTGTCAGGTAAGTCTTCCTGAAATATTTTTTTAATTATGAAACATTTCTAATGCTGCCTTTTAAAACAAAGATAGACAACGCCTAGGAAAGATTGCAAGGCATGCAAATTACTTGTTCTAGTGAAAAAAATTTTGCATTACCTACCTGAAGCTCTGAGAAATGTCAAATTGCATTTTGATGGTTTTAAACTTTTCAACCATTCGACTCACTAGCAGTGTAACCAGTCTCATGCTACTCTGGGCTTCCTTTTGTTTTTAGAAGCACTTCTATGGAACAAGAAGGAAAAGTTTTACCTGTCAGTAAGAAGTAAAAATTTGTTCTTCCAGAAAGTATCTGTGGATGTGTATCGTTTGCAGGAGCAGACCTACTACCTGCACTGGCTGCATCACAACCAATTCTACCTAGATGATTGAGAAATTTCACACGAAAGCAAGAATATATATGTATATGCTTTTTCCATCAAATTTTAGTATTAATCTTTTCAATGTTAGAAAATATGCTTTTTTCTTTTTCTTTTGTGCTGATTTTGGCAAATGTTACATTAAAGGCAATGCTAGATTTCAATTTTCAAGCAACAAGTTAGCTATAAACCATTGTATAGCAAGCTCTCACATAATACACATGATCTGGGATTCTTGGCTCTTGATCTCAGGCTCCTCAAAACAGATTATCAACTTCGATAATCCATCAGAACTGCCATTACTGAGTGATACTTCTGAAAGCAGGTATGACTTGGCCAGCATTAACTGTAAAAGGACATAAACTAAACCTTCTTGCTCCACTTTCTTTTGAAAAAACATTGTGCAATAACATTTGTTGCACTATAATGACTTGCAAATCAATGAGAAAAACTGTCAGCTTTTACATATCGAAACCAAGAATATTAAGGGCACAGCTAAGACACTTCATCCCTTGTTTTCAGAGAGAAGCAACAAACAAACTGGGACTTGATTTCATTTAATCCTTATGGCCAACAATGATAGCCACTGCATTCAGAGTTTTCTTTCTCCAAATAAAGTGTGCCAGCAGGCTTTGACCAGCGTTCCCTTTCAAGAAATCTGAGTGAGTGTCATTCGTGCTCTTAGCATTTAGGTACAACTCTCTGTCCTCATGGATTGTGAAGATGGTTCTCAACTGGGCAAACTCTGATCTAGTTTTCTTTAATTTTACTGAAATTAATTTTCCTCTGAAATAGCGACTGAGATTTCAAAATAATGCTTATTTCCATTCTGAAAGTTTGTTGCTTTTTTTCCCCACTGTATGCTTTAAAATTTTGCAACATTAAGAAAATAAAATACTATACTTAAGATTATAAAAGATTATTTCATGCAAGCTGGAAATGTTTACTACAAAACACTTCTTAAACAAGTATTCCAATATAAACAAGTAAATCCTAGTTGCAGTTTAAAGCACTGCATGCTATGATACGTTATATTACGTAAAGCACATAGCTCATTGCAACATTTATATATACGGTTGAGGATTATTAAAACATTTTTGCCCATGACAATTATCTGTCACAACTAGTTACTATGATAATTTCTTGGAGTGAATTTGAAGGGTGAGCAAAGTTGGCAGTTTTACCCTTTTAACAGATATAATCATTTTCTGCAAGTTGTAAGACGCATCTGTCACAGGTTTGAAATTAGCATGTATCATCACCCACACTTGTTAAAACCACAGACCAACAGATACCTGTCTGCTTCCTGAAATCGTCTGTTACTTTTGTCTGGTCTTAAGAAGCTGGAAGAATAAATACATAATGAGGAACAACAAATTGTAATTATGCACATGCTTTCCAAAACAAGAAGCCTTTGGTTCTATGGAATGTAAAAAATTCATCATTTTTCAGAGTAGTTTGATGACGTCTGGTTCCTATTACCATTTTAAGGCACTGACAAGTTAAGAGTCTTCAAATAATTTATTATGGAGTTACTGAACGAGGTCAGGTAATTCATGGAGCAGATCCCCCTGAAGGCCCTACTAAAGAGCATGGAAAATACAGATGAGGTGGCTGGTGGTAACCAACCTGGGTTCACCAAGGGAAAGTCATGCCTGACAGACTTGGCTTTTTATGATTGTTCCAGTGACAGTGGATAAGAGCAACTGACATCACCTACCTGGACTTGTGCAATGCATTTGATGCTGTCCCTGACATCCTGGTCACCAAATTAGAGAAAAATTGATCTGATGGGATGGACCACTCACTGGATAAGGAATTGGTTGTGGTCAGTGGCTCAATATTGAAGTGGAGACAGGTGACAAGTGGCATTCCTCAGGGATCGGTGCTGGGACTGGTGTTATTTAACATCTTTGTAAGAGACATGGACAAAGGGATGGAGTGCACCCTCAGTAAACTTGCAGATGACACCAAGCTGTGGGGTGCAGTTAACACACTAGAGGGAAGAGATGCCGTCCAGAGGGTCCTGGGCAGGCTTGAGAGGTGGGCCCATGCCAACTTCATGAAGTTCAACAGGGGCAAGTGGAAAGTCCTGCATCCAGGTCAGGGCAATACCAAGCACAGATACAGATCTGAGGAGAAGGATTTAGGGGGTGCTGGTTGATGAAAGACTCAACATGAGCTGGCAATGTGTGCTTGCAGCACAGAAAGCCAACCATATCCTGGGTTGCACCAACAGAAGCGTGATGAGAAGGTTGAAGGAAGCAATTACACCCATCTACTTTCCTCCTGGAGCAGTACTCACCTAGAGTACTGTGTTCAGTCAGTTCTGGGGCTCCCAACACAAGAAGAACATCGAGCTGTTGGAGCAGGTCCAGAGATTTGAAGTACATGCTCTCAAGAGGCTAAAATGTTTTCATTTTCCCAAGGATAAATAAATACCAACCACAAGTATTTACTTACGCCATTGCTACAGTCGCCTCCCACTACTGTAAAACATCTTGAAATATAGAGAAAATAGAAGTTATATCCCTGCTCTGTAACAACAAACATACTGGCAACTTTTTCTGAAAATTTTAACATGAATTTCTTCAAGAGCTTCTACAGCTCAGTAAAATTGAAACACTTAAGAGCAAACAAGCATCTGTTTTATGTTCTTATTATATTGTACAGGAATTCAATGGCGTAATTCAACTATGATTATGGATATTCATGAGAAAGAAAAAAAAAACAAAAAACGCGATAAACTAATATCCAGCATCCTGTGAAGATTTTACAAAACAAAGTCCTGACTACAGAGACTTAAATAAATCATTAGTGACTGTTAGTTTGCCATTAGAGCTGTGAGACTTCAAACATCTTTTACTTTGCACTCTGCAATATTGCATAGTTCCATTTCTTGAGAATATACTGCTTTCTTTACAAGGCTATGGACTTCAAGGTTTCTGGATCAGTAAAAACATTTTAATATGAATCAGACTGAAATAAAATTCAAGACTGAATAAGCTTTAAAAATACAGCTCTGTTTCATCTAATCAGATCCACGTGTATTTCTGCACTTTGAAAGAGCTCTTGTTAAATGATTGCTTACTTCCATTACAACTAATTTGGCAATAAGTGCCCTCATTTTTTGTGTCTCTGACAAAGGAAGCAAAGTGGCAAGCAATCGTTGTTGCAACTTACAACTTAAATTGAGAGAAATCATCAGGGTTGATTATGCTGAAACAAAGAAGAATCGGCACTTGTTAATATGATACCTATCCACTAAGACTAGGCAGAAAACACTAACTTGCAGAGCTAACTACTGTTAGGTGTTCTCATTCTCACTAGAATTGCAGCTTAGTTTTCTGCAATACT
This sequence comes from Odontophorus gujanensis, assembly GCA_013399175.1. NCBI lineage: Eukaryota > Metazoa > Chordata > Aves > Galliformes > Odontophoridae > Odontophorus > Odontophorus gujanensis. Next base: position 14,590 of record VXAB01010408.1, on the reverse strand, counting down.
ATGGGATGAGAATGACAGCATGTAATAACTACTTTGAAAGCAACCACATTCGATCTATAAAATGGAAGAGTCAGGCTTTGATGGTCTCTCTCTGCTTTTTGTTTTGTCAGGGAAGGATGCTTAGTTGATAATGAAATTACACTTCTAGTAATGACTTAATCCAATTATTGTAAGCATCATGGTTATGTCATCTTAGCAGTATCAAGTCACATACATAAACTACTTCATTTAGTCATAGAATGGGTTGTGCTGGAAGGGACCATAGATTGCTACTACAAATTCAACATGTATAACACAACATGACAGTCAATATCTTAAGTTCTTAAAGTATGTTTCCAATGTGCTTATCTGCAACATTACAAATTACAGGCTATAGACAAACATTTAACTGAATTAAACAAACAAAAAAAAGCAAAACTTTATTAAGATCAATCCAAATCAGCAATGCTAATAAGTTATAGTAACAATTTCAATATATAATTTAAGAAAATTACTGTCTTTTCACATCCTTTTTCTCTGTACACTCATTCTTCTTCATACATATTTTACATAGCAGCATCGTTATAATTTCCCATTGGGATTAGAGTACAGAAAGTCTAAGCTACATTTAATGCAACTTCTTTGGTTCAAAGCAATCAACTGCCTTTCTCAAAGACTTCATAAATTTCTTCCATAGCGTGCATGCTGCTGCCGTAAATCCATGAATTATAAGTGCTTTCTTTGAATTTCAGACTCCCATTGAGCAATCTGTCCGATTTCAAGATGAGAATTCATCTGATAGGCATTAACAATCAAGAAGTTGTACTACATTCTCTAAGCATTTTAAGTAGTAGGCATTTAGCTCGTTTCCTTCTGGCTGTGGAGTAGCTAAAATGAAATAAAAACAAGAGTTTAACTTAAAAACAAGAGTTTAACATCTAATTGATTCTCAATAAAAAATCATATTTTCCAAAGACCAAATGAAATGCTTTGCTAGAATATATCCTATTTTATGAGCATTCTGCATTGTGAGGAGAAAATTTTAAACAAATACTTAATGCTTCAAATTGTTGGGTTTTTTTGTGTGTGTTTCCTTTTAAAAGGCTATAATTAAAGAGCTTTCCAAGACCCCACTCAGTTGTAATAACAAAGTGAAAGCTGTCTTTTGATTCTTCTGATTTTTTTTGTTTGTTTTGCCAAAACTTTGTGGGAAAAGCAAAGTGGGAAATGAAAAAGAACAAAAGACACGATGAAAAAATTCCTCCACTTATACTTAGAAAAATAGTCTACCATTTTAGCTCAATTGTCACTTTAAATTAATTGAAGAATCACTAGGGTAGGCCAATAAAGAAACTTCATGCAGGAAAATATTGAAGACAACTTCACGTGACTGTAAACTGTAAAAACTACAGGTCCAGAAAGTATTTCATAGCCATTATTTTGATATTTAAATGTTTATTGAATGCAAAAATCAATATTTCAGACTAACACTTCCATTCTAAAGTTGTATATCAATAAACAGGGATCAATGTTATGAAGTTCTAGTCTGTGAAAACCATGTATTTCTACCTTGTTGACTCAACTTTATGATTTGAACAGTAAAAGCTTTGTTGCGCTATAAATATCAACACAAAGTTGTCTATTTATTAGCATGTTTTCTGTATATGAAAACATTGCTTTATATTATAATCGGTGTTTGACACAGTAAAGGATGAATTTGGAACATCAGCACAATGGATTACAGTGACATAGCATGGGAAGAACTAAGCTATGAGCTGTTCTAGCATCTCCTTCTAATGGAGATACTGACTAATAGTGTACTGTAAGCAGAAATTTTGTGGCAATTCTATCTTTTAAAATATAATGGTAACTTGGCATTACAAGCCTTTGCACTAATAACCTGTCTGAATACTAGTGTTGAGCAAATTAATTCAGGAGGAAAATTCATTGATTTAAAATTAAGTATTTACATGCTTTTGGAAAATCAGAGTCTGATGCAACTAATTACAACATAGAAACCCATTATTACCTACTGGAGCTGCAGCTTCAGACTAATGCTTGAACATCATTTCAGAATGAATGCTCTTGAATTTAGCAATCTATCATACAAAAGCTACTCAAACTGTAGTTATCTTCAGGTACTTCAGAAAACTTAAGCTTTCAAAAAGCCAACTAATTCACAGTGCAGTGTTTTAAGATCGGCACAACCAGCCAAAAATTATTCTGATATATAAATTAGAATGCACTAGTGATGGAAAAATACAGAATTGGCAGTAGCTGAGATTAAAACTTACTTTTCACTAAAGAATACGCTTCGTCTATTTTTCTCCTTATTGATGGATTCTTCAAAGTCACTTTTGCCTGCAGCACACAGAAACAAAATACGACTTCACTTATTTCCCCCACCACAACGCCGTAACAACAAACTTAGCTCCTCTGCTTGTAAATAGAAGATGACAATAACTCAGTAGAAGGTGAGAGTTAGCATATGCAATCATCATACAGAGCGTATTTATATAAGCAGTCTGAAATCACACAGGACAAGTTGCTTACTTTGACTGTTCAACCCTGAAGCATGAGCACCTCTGTGACTAAAGTAAGAAGATGGAGCTGCTGATGTAAGTTTTAATGCTACGTACTTAAATGTTGCCACACATAAAAGAAACATCATATTTTTCTTCAAGTATTTCTTAAATACTAACCTTCTGATAGTTGTGAAGCAAAGCCCAAAGTGAAGCTGCTCCAATTCTCTGAACTGCACAACTATCACTTTCCAAACAGGTAGTTAGCACTGCAATAGCTTTCTCTTTAAATAAATAAATAGAACAAATAAATCATCAAGAAAATATGAAAGCCGTAAATATATTTACACTTCTCTATTTGTATCCTTGGAGTGCACTTTTTTCTATGGTGTGCATTGGTATAGTAGAGGAATTACAGAAGTTATACTATCATAATATGCTTATAAAGTGTTTAGAAACAAACAAAAAACAATGAGTGCTAAAAAATAAGCAATGAGTAATAAAACATGCACATGTTAAGTACAGGCATCAGATATGTATAGGGACTGAGGAAGCTATGAAGCTGTTTTATAACTCCCTGGAGCCACAATTAGAGCCACATCAAGATGGAAATTAAGATGCTTCTATTTTCCATAGTAATTGCTATGTAGGTGATTTGTAACTGATGAGAAATCTTTTTCACTCTATAGTAGGTACCTTAATTTTCTAGCCTAACTGTGAAACCAGCCTCAAGTAAGGTTGTTCACTTGACAAAATTCACAGATAATGTACACGAATAATGTATACTTAATTAAGGTGGAAACCAGCATCAGGGAAAAACTGAAAAGGATGGACACTATAGAAGACCTGCTGAAAAGTCATAAGGAAGGCAGAAATATTTTATCTGCAATTAAATGAGAGAAACTGAAACACCCTAAAAAAAACCCAACAATTAAAACAAACAAACAAACAGAAAACAAAACCAAGAAAAGTTCTGTCCATGTTGTTACGTTATACATACATGCCATAATCATAACTTTATAATTATCATAAACATTTTTGGCACATGACAGAACACATAATAGCTTGTTTCAATAGTGATGATTTGCAGGAAAAAATAAGGCTTTGTTCAAAGAGATGAACTTCCATGGTAGGAATTTCTATTAAAAAGTTATAAAGTAGACTATCACAAACAACAGCACATGGAATCTTTTACAATAACTTTGTAAAAGCTATTTTGCTTTCCCTTTTGCTACATATTCTTATATTAAATGCATTTCTGCCAAAACAGCATTTCTATAACAGCTTCAATGAAAATCATTTTTATAAATATGCTTTTCTAAATAATATTAAGACCTCAATCAGCAACACAAATTGCACCAATAATACTGTATTTTGGAAGACACACCTAAATACCCTTCATTTACTTACCATTAGCTACGATCTTGGGCTTATTTGTTGGACTAAAACATATGTTATGTAGAATAAGTAGTGCTATATGTTGGCTGCTCTTGTGTTTGCATTTACACATTTCCACTATCTGGTCCAAAAAACCATTTATCTTCATAACCATTTGCTGTCCATCTTCACCAAAAGTTATGTTCAGTAGCAGCTTTAGCCAAAGGGTACATACATTGCTAGGATTTTTATGACTTCCTTTTGGTAATGAAAGAGACAGAAAGTTCTGCAGGAAGTTACTCTGTCAGAAGGAACAAAAAGGATGTTAGTATATGAACTGTTCAATGGTTTCTTCACTGCTGTTTAGACTTTCCAAGGTTTATACTTGGCCAAAAACTATCACTGATGTTTTTTATAAATACAATATATATCAATTGAAACCCACTATTAGTCAAGGAATTTTAAAAATAATTACATATGATAAAGAATCCACATCTTGGCTAGAAAGTTACTATGGTAAAATACATTTTATTCTCTATTCACTTACGTAGAATAGACAATATAAAATTTGGATCAATACAATATATTTATTTAAAGAAGAATTACCATCACTACATAAGCATTCTAGTTTGCTGTGTATTTATTGTTTTTGAAGAATACAACAAATATGAATAAGAGACTAGAGCATCTAGTTACATATGGGTAAAAGCTGAGAAAGCTGGGACAGTTTAGCCATGATCACAAGACACTCCATACTGAAGTATGAGGGTTTACTACATAAAACAAGATTTATACCACATTGTGAAAAAAATAGTGAAGATTATTATTTACTTACTTTCTGAATAATGCCTTTACAGTCATGAGATAGAGCCAGGTTAGAAAGAAGATCAAAGATCAGGTGCTGAAGCGGGCTGTTATCATTGGATAATTGGGAAGCCAATTTCAAGATGTTATGCATTAATGAACTGCCAGCTGCACTTCGTACAGACACAAGTGATGATTGTCCACCACCGGTCCAACAAAGTGAAGCACAACCTTAAGGAAATGAAACATTCACCATATAAGACAAAACACACATACACTAAAAAGAAGAAGAAATTAACTGAAGAGTGGTGAACATGGCAATTTACGGGAACAGTAAATTCTGTCCTAGAATTTAAGAATTTATTCTACTATTAAACAAAAGTAATTGCTCTGTCTCAGAATGTCTCCTTAAAGGCAGGTACACTCCATCGAAGAAAGAGTGCAGTTATGCAGCATGACAATCCAAAGCGATCCTCTGAATCTGTTTCAGAAGTCAGGTCTTTATTATACTTGATACTATGGTTAAAGCTTCCACAAGTAAAATGCTACAGTACAAAACTACAAGTTCAAATTAGCACATCAATGGGAACAACTAAGTTACTACTACAATGTTTATGTATAAATAAGCATTTATACATTTTTATTTAGTGGTATTTGTGAACTGCAACCATAATTAATTATTTATACGGCAACAATAAATTAAAAAAATGAGGCAGTTTTTAACATCAACATAATTCTTTCCATTAAGCAGAAGTGGTTAAGCAGTTTAGAATAGGTAATTTTGGGTCACTTCATAAACAGCAACTATGAACAGTAACAACGAACGTTATTAATTTAAAATCTTATTGGCAAGGATTAAAAATACAGCATACAGTCACACAGAGGAACAAGAAAACCATCAGAACTTGAAGCTTGATTTCCAGCATATCACAGAATCTTACACATTCACTATGGTTGGCTAATACATTCATGTATTCCTGAAGACCATGTTAAAAATAATGTCTTTATGAAAAAGAATAATGTAGACTGATTTAAGATCTGGAGATATTAGATTAAAAAGAGGGTGAAAATGTTCAGTTAATATATTCTTAAAAAGCTAATTTCTAAAGGTATTTTGACAGGGAGAAATCGTCAAATACTGAGGTTTCTGAATGTTATAAATGAATTGTTGTCAATAACCTGGATATGGAATAAGCAGTGGAGATACTTACTCAGTGGTAACAGGATTTTCTCAAATGAAGAGGATTCTTATGAAAAATACACTTTTATCAATTTAGTTACTGAGCCCAATATATAAATAGAAGAAAAGCACTGATAACATTGTTCTCAGCAATAAAATTCCCATAGTATTTCTACAGTACACTATTTAGTTTAGTAACAATTTCAGTGTAACCCTCAGACACGGTTTGAATTAAATACTATTTAATCCTTTAATACAATTGTAATATTGCTAAATCTAAGCAAGTGAAACAGGATCTGAGCAAGTCTTGAATGTATTAACATTAAAACTCTTGATAGACTTTGATGATCCAGTGCTTTTATACTCTGCTCTAACAGCAGTAATAAACATTCTTTTCCCATTATGTTTTTCTTCTGCTCCCTTTTTACACAATTCTGATTATTCTTTTTAAATATTCTGATATATTATATCACAGAGAGACAATACCTGCAGGATAGTATGCAGTGTAGACACAAAGCAAATGCAGAGCCATTTCCATTGAGAAGTCATCTATTAAAAACCACGGCCATAGCAAATGCATAACAGGAACAAGATGAGCTTTGAGTGCTGCTATCTAAGAGAACATGAGGAAGAATTTATATTACTATATTATTAAATTCTCTGAAGCATAAACAAAGTGGGAAAATCAAGTTTTTTTCTTACTGTGTCCCATTAGTTTCCTTTTAAGGATTGTACAGAAACATCTGGGATTTCACAAGACAATTCTTTATAGCCACTGCTCAGTTTTAAATATTTTAACTTTTTTTTCCAGTGAATTCCTTTGAAATCATTTTTAGTGATACGTATATCATATTGCATATATTTTCCACATATACCTTGATATTAAAATATTTTGGTAGCAAGTTCTCAAATATACACTATATTCTTGTTTCAGTTCAGCTTTATAAGATATAGTTATTGATTATTACCTGCTAGCAATTAAATTTATTCCTCTGAAGAAGTATGCCAATAAGTGAAACTTGTTATTCCAGAACCACTCTAAAAACTTTTAATTACTGAGATGCATGAAAATAAAGGCAAAGGTTTATTCAATCCAGCTGTGATTATTCAAGAGTTCCCCATTCTACAGCTAATTTAATTAAACTAACTAGAACTCAAAAAGTATGAAAATAAAAAAGTGCAGTTGTAGAAAGGAAGTAATAGAAAACCAGTTATCAACAATGTCCTTCTCTCCTTCAAGAAACCATCTCTGCACACCCTTGATAAAAATAAGAACAGTCAACAGCAATCCAATTGATTTTTTTCCTTGCTGTAAAGGAAATAGTCTTTATTCTGGAAGGGAAAGGTTGGATCAGTGTAGCCAAAGCAATGGTATACGGGAACAATTGGGATAACCAACTGGCTTATGCAGACCTGTAATTTATAGAATCATAGAATCACTAAGGTAGGAAAAGACCTACAAAGTCATCCAGTTCAATAATGTGCCTATCACCAATAGTTCTCACTAAAACATGCCTCAGAACACAATGTCTAAATGTTCGTTGAACACCTCCAGGGTCAGTGACTCCACCACCTCCCTGTGCAGCCCACTCCAGTTCCTGACCACTCTCTCAGAAAAGCAGTATTTCCTAACATCCAACCTGATGCTCCCCTGGTGCAACTTGAGGCCATTTCCTCTAGTCCTATTTACATGCTGTCCTGTATACAAAAAGAGGACTAACACATGCCCGTAACAGAGGTACCTCTGCAGGAATTACTTACCTTGCATTCTTCATTTTGAAAGAGGCAGTTTCTAAGAAGCTGCATTGAACATCTCAACTGCTTGTTAAGGCTATCCTCCTATTTAGATAAAAATATTTGAAGATCAACACAAAAATGCAAAAAAAAAAATCAAAACAAAAAAAAAGATTGGGAAGAAAGATATTTCACGTTGAGAAGGGAGAATCTAAGGTATCGATGTACAGGTCATGTCTTCCACATACTTTCCTTCTGATTTCAGGTCTAATTTCTTTCACCTAGTTTTAAACATNGTGGGGTGGGGGGGTGGCTGGGACTGCCCAAATGGAGAGATCTGTAATATAGAGCTCAATTGTTTTGACAATTAAAGAAGAATGGGATGGAACAAATTCTGGGTTTGTGTTGTTCCATCCTAAACCAGACATCTAAAAAAATAAATTCAGATGAATTACTTCCTGAAAGGACCTATTTAAAGTCCTTGGGGAAAAACAAAGATAAACAAGCTCTATTTTGCACACCTCTGTATTTGGTCAGACCAATTCATCGTTATATTCCCTCTGTCCTAGCTCACAACTCTTAATATTGGAAAGTTCCTGATCTTATAAGAATAGCACAAAGACCTTTGGACAGTGAACTAACTGCAGACTTTCGAGAATAAAAGTTAACAAAATATCTATCTTCATGGTAGCAGTGTGACACTAAAGGACTAATGATGGTTGACCTCTAACTACTGTAAGGTTGATGCACTAAACCACTTCTGAAAAATAACCCAATTCCAGTAAATTTGATCAACCCAGGAGACTATTTCTATATTTCTATAAGCATAAAGGAAAAAAGATGTAAAGTAGGATTGATGCTTAGTCTCCACTAAGGTGAAACAGCAGTATTTGCGTATGTACATGCACAGCTGATAACATTTAAAGATGAATTACAAATCTCTCAAAAAAGTTCATGAAGATCAGATGTAATAAAAAAAAGAAACATATATATCCTCATTATAAAAGCATTTTATGACTGGCTTGTCTCATTTTTAACTAAGCAAAATACTAATTCTATGATCCTTCAAGAACTTCTTTATGGATTAATTTACTTAATAAAACTCAAATAGCAATAAATCCTATGAAATTCCCCAACCTACTAATACCTAATGTGTAAGCTGCTAGCAAGTTTAAAAGCTTATAGACTGTGTTGATGCCCTAACTTATTTGTTTTAGGCTATCTTGATTTTTACTAAGATGCTATTCTGAGAGTTTTTCTAAAGCTTGGCTATTCACATACATACATGTACTTCGTTAGTATAATTCCTGTGACAGAAAAGGAATCTCAGGTCAAATGCCTCCATCGCTCTGAGAGTGAAGACAATTAAAACACATTTTTCCCAACAATCAAAATAAGAGAAAGAAATAGAAAATTACCTCTGGTAACTTCACTTTGAGAGCTGTGCCCCAAAGTGGGCTGAAAGGTTGCTTATGTGGTATCCCCTCATGCAAAGCTGAATTATTTATCTTTATGTACCACCACATACAAATAAGAGCACACTTACATATGCTGCAGCAATATAAAGCCCCAGCTCAATGGGGAAATATGCCAAAAGGTTTTCTGAAAATCTCTTTCAAAAAATTCTTCATTAAATATAAAAAAAAATCTTCTGGTTAGTCAAGGTCACCTTTCTCAGAGGATTTTTCCTCCCAGATTTTAAATTCCTTTTACATTTACTGAGAAGTACATGCCCCCAGCTTTCCCCGTTTCAGCCCAACAAATACTAAAAAGGAGATAACTCCAACCTCAGTGGGCATACTCAGACCAGGACACAATTCAGCCTCCATCCCTTGAAGAAGAGATAATAAACGCATTAAGGATATTTGAAGAGAAATCATTATGATCTTCAAATATCATGGTCAAATTCGTGTAACAGCTCACTGTTACAAAATGCAGTTCCACATCCTCACAAATCAAGCCTAATGCCTGTTTGTACCAATGCCATAGAGAAAAATACTATCTAGCTTAAACAATGCACATCTATCCTGCAGAAAGACACTTACTGCAATTGCAGGTTAACATGAGATTAGATGAGATATCAAATTTGACAGCAGAAGTCATTACTTGCATTTTAATAATTCTCTTAGATGAAAATAGTAGAAAGCAGGCAGAACCTTATGAAACTTTTATTATAATAAATTGTCTATTTTTAGATGTGGTAAGGGAGAGCTGGGTAATAGAAGAATCTGATGATGGAATTATTGGAAACTAAAAAAGAAAAGCTATAAAAAACCTTGTGAATTGAGGGAATATGGATAGTGAAAGGAGAACATATATGAGGTAAACAAACTGATAAGAAGTTAATGACAAGGTCAATTGAGTCTGATAACAGATCAAGGCATCCCATCCAACTACATATGACAGAAAGTGGAATGGAATTGGAAAGCATAAGAATATATAGAGAATATAAACAAGATTTACATGCATAAGTAAAATGCAACTAGTTGTGGGCTAGGATGGAGACTGGTGCAGGAAAAGACAATTAGAAAATGGCTAGGACAGTTTGAAAGACAGACAGAAAACCTGAAAAAAAAAGAAAATATATTCTTGTGGAAACAAGGTGAGAAAAATGAGCTGCACTGGGCAGGGCCATGACTGTTAAGGCTGGAAGTCCAACTATCTGAAATATTTCATAGAGTATACTGAATATTGTTGTAGGCTAAGAAAACATCACAGACTGCAAACACTGACAACTGGCAAATAGATGAATGTGCTTATGTGTGAATGCAGGCCGTCTCAAATAGAAGCTTTCCAATTGCCCACTTCAACATGAATGGGCTGACAGCTAATTTTGATAACTTGGATTCAAAAGGGAAGACCTGAATCCTGCAATTAATAAAGGGACACAAAAAAGGAACAGGAGTTCCGGGGCTGATCGTCCATTGTATTTCACACACAGATTGTTAAATTAAGAAAAATGGGGTCTTAGAGTACTGGAAAGAAAAGTTGGAGGTGAAATAAGACTGTATGTGAAAAAAATACACAATCAAGTTTGCAAAATCTCTATACCTGGGAATTGTTAAGAAGTCTTACTATAAAGATTCACTACAAGTCGGCATTTAGTCTCCTTCACCTGTTGCAGCTACCAACAGTATACACTTCAAGGGGAGAAAGAAAAAGAAAAAAAAGGTGACAAGTGCCTTATCATATC
>VXAB01010405.1:78790-96726 GCA_013399175.1 Odontophorus gujanensis | reverse complement strand
AAGAAATACTGTGGGATTTTACTTTATACTTCGAGCCTTACACTTTTGTGCTCGATAAGCACAAGCCAAACCCCAAACAATCTGTTCCTTCTCAGATCTTCCCGAATCACATGACTCCTTACCTAAACACTCAATTTCCCAGGATCCCACAGGTGCTCAAGATCAAAATGGCATAACAGCAGGGGTCTCCACGCTTCTAATTTCTTTCCTAATTTTTCCCACCTTCCCTGCCATTCAACACTCTCTAGTTTTGAGGAACGCTTCCTCCATGCGATATAAGATCCTATTGTAAAGAATACATTCAGGAAAACGGATAACACAGTTGCCAGGCTGGCATCCTGAACATAGGTGAAGATCTGAAAAGAGTACCTGGAAAGCAATCCAAATGCCATATCATCTGTCACATTAGCCATTAGAACTGAGCTAACAGTGATTAAACACTGAGTGATAGGTTTCCTCAAGTCCTTTAAGTAGTATGAACGCTTCTGTAAGAAATCTGCTCTCAAGATTCTAAGTCAATCCTTTCTTAAAGCCTTTCTTCATACACTTCTTCCCTGTGAAATTGAAAATGGCTGCAGGTGTAGCAGAGCTGTATATTTTGTGTTTAAAGGCTGTTTTTTTCCTTTAATCCGATGCTGCATCTCTCTGGAGAAAGCATCTGCAAGTGTTTATAAGGATTTGCTTTTGGAGCTCATTGAAAGTCTCTTGCTTTGTACCTTTGTGCGTCTTTCTCAGTTTTCTTTTTTTCCAGTTTCAGCTTTGTGTTCTGTATTTGTCTGAGCAGCTCCAGAGACTCGTGAATGGACTGAAATCCTGGTAGAAAAATAGGGACAACTAATTATATTGTGGTTGCTTTCACTACACTAAGGGATTCCTCTTCTCCTTCCCAGGTGTGTCTGACCCACGTCTAAATCAGAGCACATTAAACCCAATCTCTTTATTTCATCTTTTTACTGAATACCATAAATACGCATTATCAGCTAATGTTTCCAGCTCCTTGCTGTAGGATTCATATCTTCCAGTGCACTGGACATATTATATCAAGCATGATAGGAATAAACTGTAATCAACATACTTGTAGTTTGAAGTTAAGAAAGTACTGTCTGCGTATAAAAGCAAGGGTGGTGTTAGATGTTGAATTGTCCCTATATTGAGCACTGATTTTTGTTTATTTAAGTTTGCATTAAAGACACCCCGTGTTCCCACCAATGTGCTTGGTGCAGTGCCTTGAGGTAAGCTGTGTATATTTGACCAGGCTTCTGCAAGGTCTGTGGAGTTCCTCTATTTACTTTTTTTAAATGGTGATTGCAACATGACAGTGGGTGTCATTTTTCTTTTTGAAGGCAAAATAATGCCAAGTCTTTGTGTAAAACAGTTCTCTTCTGTTACTGACTTCCTCAGTCAGGAATCTCGAGAGCTCCCACTATAACACCGGAATCTTTTATTCTGAAATTTACTATCCCCAGCATTCTTCTGTTTACTGGATTAAACTTGAAGGTCAGTCCTTCCTGCCTGGAGCTCCTTCCAGTATCAAGATTGTTGCTAATTTAGAGCCTGATTTGTTGCAGCTCTGGAGCAAAGCTTGTTGGTTGCAAATAATGAAGGAGTTGGAACTCAAGTGAGGAGCTATGGTCCTAGATCACAGACAACTTGGAAGATGAGATGTGTAGCACATGTGTAGTGTTCGTCAGCCCTTGGAGTGCTGGCTGAGTGATCTTTTTGCATAAACTAGTGTTACCATTTAGTTTCCAAAATCAGCTGCAAGTGGGATACTTCATAGTGAACAAAAGCTTCCTTTTGAAAGCCTTGTGCTTCCTTCCTGTGAACTGCTGTTGAATGTTGAACAGACAGAACTGGCTCAGACTGATAACGAGTCCATGCTATGGGAATTGCACTCAGTGTGACTGTACCCATAAGAAGCATCTACTGTGTGTTCAGCAACATTATCTAAATGCTTCTATATTCCTCTATCCTACAGTCTGGGTAGGGTAGCTATTAAACAACCAGGTGCCTCTTTCTGAACATCCTGGTAGTGGAAAATGGGGAGTAAAGGATGTAAAAAATACAGAACAGTCTGAAACAATCAAACATGATCTCAGCAGCAGGACCTGAGGCAAAAGGCAAAAACTTTTACCTCTCAATTAAGGTTATTGGCCTTCTGAGCAGAAGATAGAAGTACTCAGAGAAATTTGGGAAGTGAAACTGCCTTTTAGATCATCTTACCATCAGATCCTCAGGAAGAGAAAGTAACCTGTGTGTGAATATCCTGCTGGTGCTGGTAAGGACAGCTGGGCTAACCCAGATGCCTAAAACTGACACCTGTGAAACCAAGATGTAGGAGAGAGCAACGGTCTTTTGGAGGTCCTTGTTTCATTACTGCAAAGTATTTTCTGCAGCAGTAGTTTACTGTACAGATGCACTGACAAATAACTGCATGAAATTCTCACCTGATCTGTATTCACTCTGGATTTCCTCAAGCTCCTTCCAAATCTGTCTTTCAAACCTGGTGATTCTTGCATGGAGGCTTTTTTCACCACTTTTCATTTGCTTCAGCTGCCTTTTGTGTTCCTCTGGGTTGTCCGATTGTTCTAGCTGTAGTGACAGAAGTAGAAGCTTCTCTTCTGTTTTCTTTTCTGCTGCTTCCTTTAAATACATGGCACACCTTAATGGTAAGATGCTTTAAATATGCCCACCATTACTCTCCATTCTGGTAACCCTGAAATTAATCCGTATTCTTTTCCAACCCCAAGAGTAAGAGCACTGCAGAAATGCAGTGAGGTCTGGTACCCTGGAAGGACATCAGTCTTCTTTTCCTCAGCTAACTGGATTAACTGGGGCAGGCCAGAGGGGCATTTTTATGATTTTATTTATTCATTTATTTTAACTCTAATTATTCTCTCTGTTTTGTTCTCTAACAACAGACTGGGAATGCAAACAACTTATTTCAGGCTGCTTTCATGCGCTTACCTCAAACACGTGTTTTTGAGACAAGGGGCAAAGCAATGAGGGGTATACCCAGCTCCACCACTAATATGAGTAAGGGCAGTGAGCCCCTAACAGATAGTCTTTAGAGCCCAGTGCCTTCCCTGCAGCTCCTCAGAGATGTGCTCATACCTGAGCTATGCTGCTGCCCACCCATTTCTTGCTCTCCAAGTTGCATTGAGTCTTCTAGTCTTCTGCTGAGGTCCTAATTTGACCATCAGCATGGTCAAAATCCCTCACCTCTGCAGCCCTGGTGGCTCAGAGAATTCAGGCAATGCTGGGCTCTGCCTCTCAGAGCAAATATTTGCAAACCTGGCAGAGTTTTTTGAACCTAAACTGAGTTTACGGTGATGCTGAAAATGCCTTCTGTGTTTACAAACATTGCCATGCTGTACAGGTGGCTGGTAGTGTGAGTCAGCTCCAGGAATAACCAAACTGCTGCCTCACGTTCCCAACACAGCTCCAGCTTCAGCACAAAACACATGTTCAACAGCATGTTAGAGATTACCTCAGCCCTTGGGGGCTGAGCTGTGTCTTCCCTGAGAAGGCACCCACCTGCTGTAGGGAACTGCTCTAGCAGGGGGTTGGACTCGGTGACCTCTGGAGGTCCCTTCCAACCCCTTCTGTAATTCTGTGACCCCCAGTTGCCCTGTGCATGCATGTATGCTTGTGCACAAGAATAAAGGCATTCCTTATAATGTCATCTGTTAAAAGGTGACTTAGAAAACTTGAAGTCCTGTTAAAGCTGCATTGCTTGACACTGCAGGCTCCCTGAGTAGAGCATAACTACGCATTTTGGTTTGTTTCATCAACAGAGTAGCTATGAGGCTGTGCCTTAAGGGTCAGAAACACTTCTGTATCCATCTGGTTGCACCAGCGGTTGACTGTACTGACAACTAGAGATTGTGAAGCCGAATAAAATGGAAATTAAAGTCTGATGGACTTTTATTTCCTTTTTGGGTAATTTCCCTGTGTGGTTTTGATTAGCAGTCTTCATTCTGGTTGTAAGTCATGGGAGGTGTGTTTCAATTGGTTTTGAACTCTGAAGCTGAGTGAACTACGTACAGCAAAGGAGGAAAAGCTTTTAGAGTTGTGAGGGAATTGATTAAAAGATTGTTCCTGTGCCAAGCACTAACTGATGTGGTGGAATCTAAACTCGCTGCATATTATTATACCGAGTACAGCACGGTGATGGCTATGTTTAAAACCAGTAACAACTTGCCTAGAAGATCCCTTACCATTCTGAGCTAGTCTGTGAATGAAAGAGAACCTGATGATGTTCACTGATGGCACTGATGGGATGGGTCACCACTATGGGGTAAACTGGGGCTTCATAAATGCCCAATTCATACTTGTTGCCCAGAGGGTTGCGGGATCTCCATCCTCAGAGGTACTTAAAAACCACCTGGAGGAGACCTGCGACCTGCCTTTGTGGTTGGTCCTGAGGGAGGAGCTGAACCTTGGAACTTCCAGATAAGGCTTTGAAATAAACTACAGTCATTTTTTTTTTTTTTTTTTTTCATATTTCATCATTTTACTGGCCATCCCACAAGGCACCAGGGCAGTTCTGTTTTTCTGCATGACCTCACTGCGTGCACAACTTGCTGGGAGGGAAGTCTTACCAGCCTCTCCTTCATCACACTGAGCAGCTGGTGCTGGTACTGGGCTCGATCTGCAGATTGAGTCAGCTGCACTTCTGTCCACTTCCGTTGGTTCTCAATCTGATCTTTGAAGTCCTTTAGAACACTTGTCAACCTAAAATCAGGATTGGGGTTTTTTTTAGTAACAAGACTTAAGGTTTAGTCAGCACTGTGGGGGAGTCTTGACTCATTAAATGAGTAAACTGTTTAAGTTACTTCAGATTTCGTCAGTAGTTCCGTAAGTAGACCAACCTCTATTATTTTATTTAGCCTTACCTTGAAGGTTGCATATACATGACGAAATGTGACTCCTCTAATGCCATCTAACTTAAGAAAATACCTGAGGGCTGAAAAACGCATAGCTGTTCTGATTCCTAAGGCACACTTGGATGTAGAGAGTGACCAGCTGAAATTTGTTTGGGTCTCAGCCAGGTTACAAACCAGCAAGTAAGGAGCGGGGTTTTCCAACTAGCCCGTATGCTTGAAGCACTTGTAACACTTAATGTCACTTATCAAAAGAGAGAACCTGTTTTTTAAAACCAAGTGATTGATAACAATTTTGAATCTGCCTAATGAAGTGATAATTACCGTCACAACTAATGTAATGTGAGAAACAAATTAGCGATAATAGGATTTCTCTAAGTGTCTTACTGTTGCTGTTTCTTTGCTGTAGACAGTACTTTGGTAAGATCTTGTATGGTTGTGAGGTCAGTTTATGGTTGTTACTCATTTTATTAGTTCTAGGACGATTTTAACAAAAACAATTCAGAACACTGATTTTGTCATTTATAGGGTGCACGTGACAACTGTAATTCCTGGGGCACCAGTTTCTTCTCATGAGACAGTGAGATGTTATTTTGATATGACATTGGTGATACAGACACTGCTCAACCTGAGTAATTTAGTACAAGTAAGGGAAGCACAAAAAGCTTTTCTTGGACCTAATAAAGCCAGCCACCTGGCTGGACCACCTAAACCTTACTTTGGAAGGGGCTGATAGGGATGGAAACTGTGCTCTTCTGAAGCCACTACTACCTGCTCTAAGGATATTGATCATGACAGCAGGATCTTGAGGATCAGCAAGGAAGCTGACAAATATTTGTTGTTCTGCCCAATCACCTAATCAGGCAATAACAGGTCTGGTATCTCTTCAGATAGAACTTAGTGTGGTAAATCATAGATTGTCATCCATTAGACATATGTTGCTATTTTTTGTTAATGTTACCAAACAGGTTTAAGCAATATCATTTTATTGGGAAAATAATTAATCATAAATGGTAGAATTTGGAGTCAACATTGCTCAAAGTTCCAAATAAAGTTCTGTTTATTTAGTGGCATTTGGCATTTGACTTTGTTGTATTTGTACAAAGGGAAGGAACACTTAAACCTAAAAATGTACTGTTTGAGAACTGTTTTCAGGCAAGTTAAAAAACATGGCAATTGTGAGCAACAGTTGCCATGGGGAGTACTGGAACAATTGCAAAAATAATTGATATAACATTCTGAAACTGAAAATGATTGCCCTGAATCACACTATCAGTTACAGATTTAGTAGAAGAGCAGCAGTACGAGGTGACACTAAATGATCATAATGGTCTGTCTGGGATCCAAGTCTGTGACTCGTGGCTCTCTACCAAGGAGGATGAGGAGGCTGGGGCCCATCTCTGCAGGGACAGCACAGTGTGGTAGTCAAACAGCACCATGTTCTGTTTCATTTACAATCTTCCTCAATTAGGATGGTGAGGCCCTGGCACAGCTGCCCAGAGAAGCTGTGGTGCCCAATCCCTGGAGGCACTCAAGGCCAGGTTGGATGGGGGGGAGCAGCCCTGCCCATGGCAGAAGGTTGAGCCTGGGTGGGCTCTGAGGTTCCAACACAAACCACTCTATGATTCTGTGAGTTACCATTCCTCCTGCATGGAGCTAACAAGATATAGATCTATAGTGAGTCGGGCTGCAGAGGTAGATGAGTTGGCATATACTATAGTCCAGAAAATCCCTGAAATATTAATGAGATACTTGTAGATATTTAATAAAAGCCTCCTCTAGTAGGGCTGCAATGAACATGACAGCAATCAACTATCAACAGGTAATCTACCTCTGTGCAGTTGAATACAGCTATTCCTCAGCTAACAGACCCTGTGAGACAAGCACCCAGTCCCCCAGCTGTGAAGGCTAACATTATCTAGCAAAGCACAGCTCCTCCTGAAGTCCTGAAATAGTTTAAAAATTCATCAGGTTTTCAGTAACTGTATACGGAAGTATCAGTTCACACTTTACAGTACAACTGCCGGGCCAGAAAAACTGCTGGTTCCCAGACTGCTCTATGTCAATTGAAGAGGTAACTCGGCTTTAATGCCAACTTGAACGTGCCAGTTCACAAGCAGAAACTCCAGCCTGTCCTAGCAAAAGAAGTTAATATTTTACTTCATGTTAAAAGACACAATGGTAGTGCACCTCAAAGCCTTGGAAGCCCACTACTGTTGACAGTTTCAGTAAGGCCTAAATGACTTAGAAGAAACTCAACATTTTCTTCACTTTTCATATTTCCCTCTTTTCTGGCATTTTTCCATTTTTCTTTCTCTTTTCTTTTGGTATTTACTTCTTGTTCCTCTGACGTTCTCTTGATTCTCATCAACACTTACTCTCACTCTTTAGGTAACTCCTTTTTCCTTCACTTTAATTCATTCCCCTTTTAGCTATTATTTCACCGCTCATTCCTATTTCTTTTCCTGTTTTCTTGATGTGAACATTTTGTGCTTAAAGTAGCATATTTTTAACTCTGAATGCAATTCAGATAAATGTAATAATTCAAATACTCCAACATTTTAATAAGTGGAAATACTGCCTTTGAAATATTGTCGCAGCATTATTGTAATTAGATTTCAAATTACTTGTGCTGGCTCTGCTGTATAATGCTAGGCTGTTTTGCATTGCTCTGCATATGGATGTCATGTACTTTAATTCATTGTGTAATCACTGGAGCTCCCACCTCTCTAAAACTCATCAAGACTTAAAGGACACTTTAAAAGTACTTTTGCATTCAGAACAGGGGAAAAACATGGCTTAAGAATGAAACAATAAATTAGAAACCTAAGGGCATATGAAGCTGTGCAGCTTCACTCCTCAGCTCCATCCCTGTCCTGCCCTGCCCACCTCCCTCTGCCATCATTGCCCCATCCCAGCTGCTCTCCCAGAAATTGAACAGGCAGAGCAAGTGCTTCAAGCAAGTCACAAGTTAGCCTCGATTAATGTGGTAAATAGTCTTTCTACTCAGTGCCTTTCTTTTAAGTATGGAAGAGTAATGGCTTTCATACCTTTCTTCTCACAGGATGGCATTTAGTGCCTCATTTTAACAATTAGCTTGCAAGACAATGTATTTTCATCATGTATTTTCATTATTTTATAGCATGGATCTTCATTAACCTTCTTTTATTGTTTTGAATAGATGCTAATTAATGGGTTTGTTAGAGTGTTTCATGACAACCTGCTCATCATACTAAAGCATTCAAGGTGAACTACCATAATGAGAAACCCTTCGTCACCTACTTGAAATCCAGAAGTTGCAATTCATGATGTTGATCTCGCTGTACTGTCTTTAAGTTTGATCTTTGATCAGAGCTGGAAGTTTCTAGCTTTCCTAATAGCTGCATTACCTAATGAGAATTCAACAGAGAATGCCTTTATGAGCCTGAATGTGAGCACTTACATTTAAATATGTATTAAGATTGCAAGAGTGAAGAAAACAACTGATACAAAGGTGCATCTTAGTACCTCTCTCACAAATGATTTCATTCGGGGAGGGCTTGAGCTCAATGTCTATAAGAACCATCAGGGGCTGTAAGAACCATTTAGTGGAAGTTTTTCTGGACACAGGCTTCGTAACTAAATTCACAGATAACTAACACTTTTTATTTCAACAAGACACTTCCCTGAAGCTGTTAGGATCCAAGCAGTATTGTTCCTTGACAGAAAATACCTGATGGTCTGCCACCACCAGCAGAAGGAGATAGTCACTCACATATAACCCCTGCTCTACCCCATCCAGGCTGGAATGAACGTCCAAAGCACCACAGAGTACTCTAGCCTGGTTACTTGATGCACTCCCAGACACCTTTGGGAGCTGTTCCTGTTCTATGGGGCCATTCCCTTCTGGGGGCACAAGGAAGAGAGACTGCCTCAGGAACCAGGGCTGTGGCTTTCAGGTGAATCATAAAATTGTAGAACCATAGAATCATTTGAGTTGAAAGGGAAGCTTAAGTGCCTTATCAAGTTGCTTATCTAGTCCAATTCCCCTGCAATGAACAGGGACACCTACAGCTTGAGCAGGCACTCACATCCCCGTCCAAACTGACTGTGTCTGTCTGCAGGGACAGGACATCCACCACCTCTCTGGGCAGCCTGTGCCAGTGTCTCACCAACCTTATTATAAAAAACTACTTGTTTATACCCAATCTAAACCTCCCCTCTTTTAGTTTGAACCCATTTTCCCTCTTCCTATCACCCTGCTGAAGAACCTGTCTCCTTTATTTGCATGGCCCCCTTTTAGTATAGAAAGGCTGCTCTGGTGAGGAAATACCTTCATCTGGTTGATAGCTGTGGAATTTCCATGTCAAAAGGGAGCTGCTAAGGGCTTATTACGCTGTTTTGCTACCTTAATACTCTACAAAAACTGGCACTGTTTTAGAAATTCTCGTTTGCTTCTTTCCCATGAACACATGAGTATAGTTTTCCTCTCTTCACCTGAGAAACTTCATTCTGCATCCAGCTCCTTGCCTGTGATGGATTATTTTTACCTGCTACTGTTTCAAATGATCTGACACACACCTGTGCTTCATTTCCCATTCTCAGGTAAAGAGGAACATCTTTATAGGAATTCAAGGAGACAGGTGTCCAAACAGTGTCTTGTAGCAAAATTCCAGGTGTGAAACATGCAAAGGTGATTCGTGTCAAAAGATAAAAAGTCAAAGCTGCTGACACAATACTTTTAAATTGGCTTTAATTCCAATTGGCGTATAAAGTTATTTAAAGGAGTAAAATTTCCTTGTAAGGCATGGAAGGATGAACTAAGAACAGAACTATCTGCATTTCAGAAACTAACCCTGCAAAACAAAGAAAGCAAATTCCTCACACCAAGGAGTGAGAGATAAGCATCTTTAGAAAAGGTGCTTCAGGGANTGCACTCTGGGCATTTATAACACAGGTAAAATACTTCCATTTATATTGTCATGAATAATTTCTCTTTGTAGAAGAGGGTACTTGGGTACAGCATGACTGGAACTCTGCCTTGTGCAGCAGAAGATGCAGTCAAAATGCAGTCATAGTACTCTAAACCAAGTGCATGAGAAGCCAAATATCCTGTGTCTTCTCCCAAGCTCAATTGTAATGGTTACAGACAACATTTATTTTGAAGCAGGGGCAGAAAGCTGCCATGCTGCAGGTTTACAAACCAAACATACTTAAAACAGCTATTGGACACAATGAACCTCCCACAAGACCAGTTAAAAGGAATCACAAGCAGTAACCATTGTTATTTCTTGTTTGCTTATCCTCTCCATGGAGGAAAAGAATTAAGAGAAAATTCCCTTTTCCAAGACATTTTCAGTGCTACATCTTCAAATGTTTTGGAAATATTGCTGGCTTTCTTTGGGAACTGGATATGCTGCTAGATGCCTCCTTGCAACCACCTTACAATTGAAGAAAAAACAGTGGAAGTGTGAATTACTTTTCACCTCCAGAATTAATGCAACTGAATTTTCCAGACACACTTAAAGCAGAGTCATGCTTTAATTCAAGGGTCTTGTAAACCATACTGAGAAACCAATTGTGATGTGTCATTCACAGTCTTACTGTTCCCTAATCCTATAACGTTTTTGTTATCTGTTTTAGGACTACCTCTATTAGAAAGGCCACTACCATCCCACAGCACCAGAAAAACAAAAAAACATCTTTATCAGAAACAAATTGCTGTATCCATTGTTAATATCAGTCAGCACGTATGACAATAAACTCTGTGTGTGTATGCCTCATCATCACTCATCAGGTATAGCACTGTGAATTTCTGCACTCACCATCTTCTCAAAACTGCTAACATGATTTTTGAAGGTAGAGCGAAGGCTGTAGATCTCCTTATCGATCTTCTGGACCTCATGCCTGATAACACGGATGTCTCCTGACAGCTGTGCGATACTCGCTTCACATCTGCAACCAGAGACAAGAGAACTTCTCCATGGACACATATAAGGGTGGAGCTGAAGGTCAGGAAGAGGAAGGCACTCAGCATTCGACCAGCAGTCCCCTGAAATGGAGTGACCACACAAGTGATCATACACTGCAAACCTCCTCGTGGCTCCCAGCGGCTTGAGGTGACTTGAACCAGCCCACAGCTCACCCTGCTGGGCCAATTCCTCCTTGATTTCCTGCTGCCTAATCTTAACGGTGAGCTAATTGAAATCTGAAATGCAAATTGAGAGGTTACTCAGCTGCTCCGGCTGCCTGCAGTTTTTGGATGCCTACCCAGAGCGTAGGAGTGCCCAGACAGCAGCATTCTCTGGCTGGAAGCAGATGTGGAGGATGATCAGGTTTGGAATGGCAACAGGCAAAAAAAAACCAACATTGTGTTTCATAGGAAGCACTTGTCATTTACTATTTAAACTCTTTCAGTTGCATTCAATAATATATCTTGTCATATTTCATATGGGCAAACAGGTGATTTGAGAATGATGGCATTAATTGAATAATATTTAACCAGCTTACCTCCAGGTAATATATGCATCCCATTTCTTCCTGTCTTTACTGCACCTATACACAATGCATAATATATGTGTATATATTAACATAAAACCTTTTTTTTTTTTTCCCCCACAGGAAAATGATTTGCTTTAGTGTATATGTAAATATTTGTTTAGCATCATAAATACATCCAGCATGAGCTAGAAGACAGAGACTCCTGCTCCTGCACCCCTCCCTGAGGAGTGGAGGATGACAGAGAATCTCCTCCACATCTGCTGTCTGCTCCCACCAAAGTGGTACTTAAGACCAGATTGAGAAAACAAATATCCTACCTTGTGCAGTGTGTGCATGGCATGAAGCACTGCACCAGTTAGTATACATAGAGGATTAGAAGTTGAGTAAAGAAAACAGATGAGTTCTAAAATGACAGAGAAGTTATCCTCCAAAGCACCACAGGTTAAAGCCAGTGGTGTTGACAGACAAAGGATCTAAAGTGGGATTGTGACAGTTTAAAATAGACCAGCCTTTTGTCATCTCTTGATGATGCAGAAATATTGAGATACACCTACAGAGCATTCACTTCAAGGAAATGAAAAGTGTTTCTGCAGATAAGAGAGGCTTTGTATGAAGGTCAGAACATCGATCAAAAAATTTATATATATGTTATTGGCCTGGAAAACAAATGACAAAATGGCTCAAAAGGAGAACACATCTTAAGAGGGTGGGGGTGTGAGGTGGTGCCTGCTCCACAGCTTCTACAAGCTCAAACCTCAAACACCAGCATGGAGCTGACAAGGGATGATGTTCCAGGGGCTGGGACCCCCATAGGGTTGGGGGACACCCAGCACTGGGGACACCCAGCACATTGGGCTGGAAGAATTCATTCATATTTAACAGTAATGAGTCTGTGACAAAGATGTAGTATGGGACTACAGCAGCCACTCTGGGGCTGGAGCAGTGGGGATCATCTCAGAGTTGTGCTTCATGGATCATGTCTCTACACAGAATGCTCGTGGTTTGTGCAGCATAGCATGGTTGCAGCCTGGCAGACTTAGTCCTGAAGGGAATGGATATACTTGGGACTTTTAAAATCCTGTGCTAAATCAGTATTTGATGTAGGAGATGCTCAACAGATTGTGCTGTGTTCAGATCATAGTTTTTTGGTCACATACACAGAAACAGGGAGTATGTGAGGAACAGCAAGATGGGTATGGAAATTTGCAGGAAGTGTGCCTCGTGTGAGATTTGCACATAAATTAAAAAGCTAGAAGAAATAAAAGCCTCTAAGGAGTATAGTGAAGGATTTAATTATAGGCAGGAATATAACTGCCTCATACACGTTTGAGGGACGATAGACCCTTTGAAGTCATGGAAGGAGCAGTATATTTAATAAAGGACTACTTTATTCGGCAAAGTTTGCATATTCTGAAGGGCGGAATAACTCCATAGGTTTGCATCAGTGGCTTTGGTAGCCCAGTGTTACGCCGGACTTTTCCTCAGAGCAACAAGAACAGCATAAAGTGCAATGTATATTCAGTCTTTTTGTTGGTGCATCTAAAGAGATGAGCCAATATTTATGAGAATTGTTGTTTTTTCTTGCATTTAATAACCAAAGTTTTACTGATCTAAAATATGGTTCTGAGCCGAAAGGAAATCTTGCTTCAATTTATTTTAACAATCAGAACACTGATCTAAAATATGGCTAATTTTAGACTCTGGTTGCTGACATTGAAGGCTGTTTTTTCTCTGTTTTGTTACTGCTATTTGACACATGTATGTTTACATGGTGTAGATATCTGGTCAGAAGGTTCCAGAATTAATGGACAACCACCCCAGTATCTGTCTGTCTGTCAGGGGGCGACAAAGTGACAGAAAAGGGAGACACAAATTGAATTACAAGAGCTAATCCACATTGATCCTTTACACATGGCAGAATACAGAAGGATGAATCATCTGCTCTGAGAAAGAGCAGTGCTCCATTAAGGTTTATTTCATCCCAAGTAATCTTGGACTGAGGTCAGGCTGCAAATCAATAGCAAAACTTCCATTGCAAGTTTGCATTGGGAAGACTTCTATTCACTCAAAATATGTAAGTTCTATGAACCCCTGAATTTGTCAATTATTCTGTGTGGATTTTCATTGTGGAAGTGGACCAGTCTTTTCTTTTAACCCTCCACATTTTCTTTTTCCATTTCCTGCTTTCCCCAAGTGTGTTTGGTTTCCTTTGCTACAGGCCAATGCTCCAGCACAGCAAAGGGGAACAAGACCTACTGCTGCTGGCAAAAGTGAGCAGCATGCCTGGGGAAACACTGGGAAAAAGTAACAGGATACATCGCCCACTGAATGTTAACACTTTGCTGAAAGTGTGTCATGTGGAAAGTCTGCCCATCCAAGTTTGAGAGCACCAAGAGAAAAACAAACTGCATGATCACCTCCTACATTCTTTCAATGCTGATCAGCCACGCGATTTAAGAAATGTATCTGCCTCCTGCCAACTTCGTATGCACTGACTTCACCATCTAGTTCTGAATTCTTGGGCCTTCCTTCAGTAGTTTGGAGTCCTTCAGCACATTACAATTTTTTTTTTCTGCCTCTGTCTCAGTATCTATACCTGGAAGTGAAGATATCCCTGGATATTTCGTTTTTAGAAGCTGTACATAGATGTGTACTTCCCTCAGCCAGAAATTTTTCTTATCACCACATTCCTGGCTGTTCTTCACACCGTATCAAGTTTCTTGCTTCTGAAAGGTAACTCTGGACTCAGTTCAGTATTCTGGTATCAGCCTCTGTGCTAGGTATGAGCCCTGTTCACCAGTGCTCCACAGCTCTGGTCCAAGACTACAGTCTTGGCATTTCTAATACTGCATATTTGTGAGAGCCCACAGTTATTCACCTACCATATTCCCTAAACTTTGTAGAGCATTCATCAACAGAGCAGTCCCTCATGGGGTTTATGAAACACTTTTTCTCTGCAGTTTGCCCATATGACCCAAGTATATTCCTTCACAACACCAATCATATTTCTGTTATCCACAGATATCAATAGCAATGATTATATATGGAAAACGTGACTGGCCCCTGAAGAAAAACAAGCAAGTAAACATAAGAAGCATGCCAGTTCAAGGAATTTTCTTCCTCTAAGACCACTTTCTCCAGTGTATTCATCGGTTCAGACATTTCTTAATCCATACATTCTCTTGATAAATAACGCTGATGAGTTTCATTTTTTGTTTAAGTCATAATATTAGGTATTACTAAATGCCTCACAGAAGAAATCAAGTTTGTTCTACAAGACCCACTTTCCAAGAGAGGAGGTGAAGAACAACAGAACAGCTTAACCTACTTCAGCTGAGGTCAGGCCAGAATAGGGAAGAAAAAAATTAACTATGTTATGAAGAACGAGGAAAATAAAGGTACTTTTTTCCTGGTTTGATAATTGTATTAATATGTAGAACACAAAGCATAGATCTGGCACAGAAAATGGAGATACAAAATGAGTGCAAAGTACGTTCATGCCTCCTCTGAGCTTGCTTTGACCCAATTGTCTCACAGAGAGATGGCAAAGAGGCCCAGAGTACACTCCTTACCTCACCACTCTTCCACGCAGGTCTCCAAGACTCTGGATATATTTATGGTCCAGACTTTGAATAGCAAAATTGGTTTGCACTGTGGCACCATCTCTTGTTCTAATTTGTCTCTCCAAAACCTGTGAATTCAAAATACTTAATGCAGGATTGCTTTTGCATGTTATTTATTTATTTATTTTTCAAAAGTATGGGTTGAAACACCATTTTCAGAAAAAAGGTCTAAAAGCTTATTTTTGTTTCAGGGAAGTATTAAACAGCATATTTTTCTTTCAGAAATGTACACCTGTATAAATCAGTGCTCAAGACCAGGTAGCGTGGGACTTTGGGCAGCCCACACCAATAGAAAGTGTCCCTGCCCATGGCAAGGGGGTTGGAGTAAGTTGTTTTTCAGGGTCTCTCCCAACACTAACAACTCCGTGGTGCTGTGAAATTGTATGTCTACCTTTCCCTTAAGACTGTGCTTTATGTTGATATGTCCAGCACCCAAAAATGGGGAAATGTCACATCCACCTAATCCCAAACAGGTCAGTATGAGCAACTTGTCAATGACTTGTTTTGCTCTTTTTGTTTGCTTTATTGCACAGTAATAAAAGTCTGATCTAAAGACAGAAGGAGCAACCACCCTGAAGGCTTTTTGGCAGTGGCTCATCCTGATCATATCTGAATGTGTCACGTAGCCTTTGTGAAGTTACCATAACCTTTCTCAGACACAATGCCCCAGTTTTAGGACTCAGGTTGAGAGCAGAGGCCCTGAGCTGACGTTTCAGTGTGCCACACACATCCAGGGCTATGGACGGAGATGGGATGAGAGGCACTTCTCACCTCTGCAGCTAAGCTTTTAACATTGATGTCTCCCTCGTGGAATTTGCAGTCCCTGCATTGAATCATGGGCACTGAGTTAATAAAGGCTGTAGCACTAATTGAACTGAGGTTGCTAGGTTAGCTCATACAGTTTTCCAACTGTGTCAAGAGGGATGTGTTTCACCATCTGCAGCTTCACTTGTCATCCCAAGACAAAATACCCTTCTTTTTTAGGGCACTCTTCATATTTGAGGGAAGATTTACAGTATGAGAGCCCCATTTCCTGGTGAATCCCTTTGTTGTTGTTGTTGTTTTTTCATGCTTTAGAAATGGTCATTGCTCAACAGCTCTAGTTGAGCAGGAGCAATCCCCCAAACTTATACTAGTTCTCTGCTGGCTTTCATTGACAGGTTCTCACTGTGCTGCTTACTGTGGTATTGGTTTTTCACACTCAGCAGACTCTCACAGCTATAGCGTTGAAAGTGAACAACCACTAGAGATTAGGACCCAAAGAAGAGTCATTTACATCCGGGGAAATAGCTTAGACTTTTAGAAAACTGACAACATCTTGGNCCTTCCACTTTCCCTCTTTCCCTTTCCCTCTTTATCTGCCCTCTTCCCTTCTTTTTGTTCACAAGGAACTGCAAGTGCCACTATACAAGAGTATCAGAATTTACCTACAACATAGTACTCATGGTAAGGACTTTTCCACCCCTGGAACCACACAAGTGTTGAGCTGATCATGGGCTAGCACTGTGCTACTGAAACAAAGGGAATTTACCCTTATCATTTCTTACCTGAATGTCCTGGCTGAGCTTTTCAACTATGCCTGTTATGATCTGCACATGGTTCTCCAGTAGTTGGCGAGCAGCTGCCTCTCTGTGCTGAAAGCCTGTGGTTTCCTGGAGTTAGGAGACAATGTCATTCTTGATTCGGAAGGCCTGGTGCAGGAGGAAGGCTGTGGTCCTCTCCTGGCCAGAAAGCCACCCCTCCAGCAGATGTACCTTGTCTCCAGGACCAGGAGCAGGGGATGGGTCTCTCCTGTGAACAGCCAAAACCCCCCGGGTGTTGTAGCAACAGTGGGAAGCCAACCAAGGGAATGGCATGGAGCTGTGTCGGGGGAGGTCAGGCTGGGTGCTAGGAAAAGATTCTTCACCAGAGAGCAGTGGGCATGGAACAGGCTGCCCAGGGCTGCAGTCACAGCACTAAGCTGCCGGAGTTCCAGCAGCATTTGGACAACACCTTCAGGCATACTATTTGGATTTTGTAGGCAAAAAGCATACTGTCTGTGAATGGGACTTCTTTTTTTCTTTATAAAGCTGGACTGGAAGATGGCATTCCCCATGAAATGCCATTGGCAGGGATGTGCTGTGCAAAGTAGCCAAAGAGGTGGTAGCTGAGGAAGCCTAGGCATGTACCTGAGGATCTGCATAAATTCAGTGGCGTATCATCGTAGCAGTCCTTATTTTATCCTCTTCCTAATTCATTTCAAATAAAGGCATACATTAACACAGACCACACTTGGAGCACTCTGGCAGAAACAGTGTGACTTGTGCAGTCCCCAAAACACCCACCAGCAAGGAGCAGGCAGAAGCAGAACTTGAAGAATACGCACCAGTGCTTGTGTTCAGTTTCCCTTTGCATTACTTGCACCTACCCGCTGGGAAGGAGTTTGAAAACTAACTGTTTTCTTCCAGCCACCCCAGGCTTGAATATAACCAGTGCAGCTGCATATAAATATAGAAGGAAGGGAGAGAGGAAGGAAGTTGCACAGAACTGAAACTGGCAGGTACAGAACAAAACTTAATTTAGACAGGAACAATCTGGAGCTTGAAGAAAATTGGAATTATGAGCTACTTCTGAGTAAAAAGGCAGAGAGAAATTTAATTTCTGTAGAACCTCAAGTTTGTGTGTTAACCAAAAATTCTTTTTTTTTTTTTTTTCCTTTTTCTCAATTTAATCTGAATGGCCCATTTATGCTTTCAATGCTACATGAAATACACTGATATCAATTTAAAACTTGCAGTCAAATGACAAATAAAAGTACTCAGCCATTTGGGAAAGAAATCATACATCTTACCAATGTCCCTAAAAATGTAACTCCTTTGCCTTGTTCCA
The DNA here is from genome assembly GCA_013399175.1 of Odontophorus gujanensis. Classification (NCBI taxonomy): domain Eukaryota; kingdom Metazoa; phylum Chordata; class Aves; order Galliformes; family Odontophoridae; genus Odontophorus; species Odontophorus gujanensis. The sequence goes on along the minus strand of VXAB01010405.1, from coordinate 78,869 downwards.
CTCCTGTGCTGCAATATCTTAGTGAAACAGCCATATGGGTGGTTGTAATGATGTTCTGCAGCTGGCTTATGTCTGCCTG
>VXAB01010405.1:0-76923 GCA_013399175.1 Odontophorus gujanensis | reverse complement strand
CCTTCCACTTTCCCTCTTTCCCTTTCCCTCTTTATCTGCCCTCTTCCCTTCTTTTTGTTCACAAGGAACTGCAAGTGCCACTATACAAGAGTATCAGAATTTACCTACAACATAGTACTCATGGTAAGGACTTTTCCACCCCTGGAACCACACAAGTGTTGAGCTGATCATGGGCTAGCACTGTGCTACTGAAACAAAGGGAATTTACCCTTATCATTTCTTACCTGAATGTCCTGGCTGAGCTTTTCAACTATGCCTGTTATGATCTGCACATGGTTCTCCAGTAGTTGGCGAGCAGCTGCCTCTCTGTGCTGAAAGCCTGTGGTTTCCTGGAGTTAGGAGACAATGTCATTCTTGATTCGGAAGGCCTGGTGCAGGAGGAAGGCTGTGGTCCTCTCCTGGCCAGAAAGCCACCCCTCCAGCAGATGTACCTTGTCTCCAGGACCAGGAGCAGGGGATGGGTCTCTCCTGTGAACAGCCAAAACCCCCCGGGTGTTGTAGCAACAGTGGGAAGCCAACCAAGGGAATGGCATGGAGCTGTGTCGGGGGAGGTCAGGCTGGGTGCTAGGAAAAGATTCTTCACCAGAGAGCAGTGGGCATGGAACAGGCTGCCCAGGGCTGCAGTCACAGCACTAAGCTGCCGGAGTTCCAGCAGCATTTGGACAACACCTTCAGGCATACTATTTGGATTTTGTAGGCAAAAAGCATACTGTCTGTGAATGGGACTTCTTTTTTTCTTTATAAAGCTGGACAGGAAGATGGCATTCCCCATGAAATGCCATTGGTAGGGATGTGCTGTGCAAAGTAGCCAAAGAGGTGGTAGCTGAGGAAGCCTAGGCATGTACCTGAGGATCTGCATAAATTCAGTGGCGTATCATCGTAGCAGTCCTTATTTTATCCTCTTCCTAATTCATTTCAAATAAAGGCATACATTAACACAGACCACACTTGGAGCACTCTGGCAGAAACAGTGTGACTTGTGCAGTCCCCAAAACACCCACCAGCAAGGAGCAGGCAGAAGCAGAACTTGAAGAATACGCACCAGTGCTTGTGTTCAGTTTCCCTTTGCATTACTTGCACCTACCCGCTGGGAAGGAGTTTGAAAACTAACTGTTTTCTTCCAGCCACCCCAGGCTTGAATATAACCAGTGCAGCTGCATATAAATGTAGAAGGAAGGGAGAGAGGAAGGAAGTTGCACAGAACTGAAACTGGCAGGTACAGAACAAAACTTAATTTAGACAGGAACAATCTGGAGCTTGAAGAAAATTGGAATTATGAGCTACTTCTGAGTAAAAAGGCAGAGAGAAATTTAATTTCTAAAGAACCTCAAGTTTGTGTGTTAACCAAAAATTCTTTTTTTTTTTTTTCCTTTTTCTCAATTTAATCTGAATGGCCCATTTGGCCTATGCTTTCAATGCTACATGAAATACACTGATATCAATTTAAAACTTGTAGTCAAATGACAAATAAAAGTACTCAGCCATTTGGGAAAGAAATCATACATCTTACCAATGTCCCTAAAAATGTAACTCCTTTGCCTTGTTCCACTCCTGTGCTGCAATATCTTAGTGAAACAGCCATATGGGTGGTTGTAATGATGTTCTGCAGCTGGCTTATGTCTGCCTGTACCTGGAGTGGCTTTACATTTGTCTGTGCAATTAGGACTTTAAAGTAAGAATTACCTTTGGCAGCTGTGAAACACCAACAAGATCTGAATAATCATTTAAGTCCCCTCTTGGTAAAAACTCTAAAAACCAAAGTGACCTGGAGTGGCTTTGTGTGATTAGGCAATTTTCAAAAGTGTCATGTTTGTTACAAACCACCACCTTTAAAGGAAAAGGACAAAGACAAAGAAAATGCTCTGCTGGAGAATAACTGTGTGAGAATGTAAGTTCAGTGAAGCTTACTGATGCGCAGCTGACCCTCCAAGGCTAATCTTAAGAGCCAAGCTCAGGGCCTGGTTAAGACATGAGTATGATTGCAGCCTCTAGCATATGTGGAGCCTAAAATAAGTCTAACGACGTTGCATTTTGTGTGGCTTAAGAACATGCAAAGAACCAGCTTTCTGCACAACGGCTCAGCGGGTTCACAGTAACCCACCAAGGAAGTGCAATGATCTGATTCCAGCCCAAGCAGGAGCTGCTGAAGGCTTAAATGTGTGATCCCTGACGCTCCAGTCCCCTCAGGCTCTTTTCCTTCTCATCTGCCTTGCAGATGTTTACCTGCTGAGGAAGCCCAGGGAATTCCCCTCAGACACAGCATGTTGAATTTCAGCTTCTTTGCGGATCACAGTTCCACATTCTGCTTAATGCACGCCGCATGCACACCCCTGGGTAAGTGCTTGTCTGTGTGTGGTCTGACTTTTCTTGCTGTTCTGCTGGATCTCTTCATCCACTGCACCCTGACTTTGCTGCTGTGTAAGGCCAAACCAGCCCGCTCATTGCTGTGACTCGCAGCTTAGATGAAATACTTGTCTAGGCTCATGTTTCCCAGACCTACAGATGAGTCATACTCATTTTAGAAGAATTCTTATTCTTGCAGTTTACAGCTGAAATTCCAATTAAATCACCAAGCAGCATTGTACCACAGGACCCACAGGGACCAGATACAATGAGGCTGCTAGGCACCTGGGTGTGCACAGCTCTCCCTGCACAGGTTGCAGAGCTGGTGCCTTACTCTTTCTTTCTTCTTTCCTGCTCAGTCATTTGCTCCCTTCCCTGCTCCCAGACCCATTTTTGCACCCTTTTCTGTACTTAACAACAGCTGTAGTGCCTACTGAGCATCCATGGTTTGACTCCACTTGTTTATACAGCGGAATATTGTTCCATTTGGTGTTTGGCACTTGGCTAAATTGCTTTTTTTTTGTCAGGTGAGTGTGTCAGACTGGCTTCCAGTGAGTGCCAGACCAACGTGAGAGGGAGAGCTAAGGAGGCAATGAAAAGAAGAGAAAAAAAGAAAACCTTTTCAAAAGTAGTGGTGAGCCAACAAGCTAATGAGAGGTGTTGTTGCCACAGCCACCGTCCTAAGTGCCCCGTGAATGGCCTGAGGATGCTTGTCACAGCAGCACCCAAAAGATGTGGAATTTGGGCCATTTCATGTCACTGGCCAAGGAACACCAGCTGCCCCAGCCCACCCCAAAGAAGCTGTCAGCAGCTTGAAGTCTTTAAGTGATGCTCTCAGTGCTAGCGTCTGGAAGCACGGGATGGACACTTCACATCATCTTCCATAAATATTTTCCACATTGTTACAAGCCTTTTGATCATAATCTGTCACTTTGCATCATTTTGAATGCTCATATGCATAATGAGGGTAATAAAATATTCTCAGTCCTCTGTCAGTTTGGGCAGATTTGCCAAAGATTAAGATCCAATATTAAATTAACTTCTGCTACAAACTATGTTGGCTTTTAAATTTAAAGTTAGTTAGCTTTGCTTTTATTTTGCTCTAGTAGAACCAAAATAGACTTAAGAAGTCCGAGGCACTTTTTGATTTATTATTGACCTCCCTCAGAAGAGCTGAGTGTGTGCTGCAAACTAGCCCTGCGAACTGCTGCTCTGAACATGTCGTTTATTATTATCAACTGTAATTAACCCCTGGGAGGAGAAGCTGGGGCTTTTGGTTCTTTGGAACTTCATACCCTATAAGCACTTCCACCACTGCTCCTGCACACATCAGGATGCTTTCTGTAGGCCAAGCTATCTCCAGTGGGGCTCAGGGCCAAAGCATATGCAGTGCTTTCATCTATAGGTGAAGGTTAAAGGCCTGAAGCAGCCAGCAGAGATGCTGTGAGGAAATAGAGATTAAAAGCTCCCTGACTCTGGACGAGCTCTGAAGATTGTGCTGTACTGTGTGTTCCTGCAAGGTTGAAGAGCCACAAGGAACTGGCTGTACCAGAGGATATCCCCAACCCAGAGCCCATGGAGTGAATGTTCAAGGGAAAGAAGGGAACTAAGTGGGGATGCAGGACCAGCTGAGTTGGACTGGGCCTGAGGAGTGACAGGAGCAGAAAGTGGGAGGGGAGGAGCACAGAGGTAGGACCTGGAGGTCCTGGTGCTTTCCTTTCACCGAGAAGGATTAAATCACTTCTACATCAAAACCCCAGCCTCTCCCCTGCCTTTGATGAGCATCACTGAGAGATACAAATGTATTTGCAGCCCCCATGCAGCTGGGCAGGTTCTCGTCCCTTCTCTGGATTTCTCTTTGTGAGAGAGAAAGCCAGGTCTTGCCATTGTGTAGTCACAGGCTGTTGAAGGCTGTGCTCTAACTTCTGTTAGAGGTCCACTCAAAAAGCTGCCCTGTGAACAGGCTTCCCGAAGTCAGGTGTCACACCCACCCACTGAAGTGACCCCTATTCCTTTCCACACTTCCTGCCAGCTTTCCCACCCCTCCATCCATGCCTCCAGCTCCACCACCCCTCCTGAAGCTTCCCTCTCCTGCCGTTAACCAGCTGCAAAACCCCACTGCCACCCACCCAGATGGCAAGTCCTTGTGCTCCCACTTACTGCTGCTCAGGAGTCTAAAATAAAACAAAAAAGATAATAAAATAAAGACAAATAAATGATCCTTTCATTGTGGTTTCAGCAGAAACCAGCAGGAGCACTTAATTTTAGCTCTACATGGCTACTGACTCTATTGAAATCTGCTGGAAATTCAAAACCTCTGAACTCTAAGGCTCCAGCAGATCTGTCTGAAATGCCCGAGGAATTCAAAAATCATAAAAAAGAACAAAGAGAGAGGGGAAAGAGGAACAACACACTTCATTGCTCTTGGAAATCAGGTTAACAGCAGTGCAGGGGCACTTATAGGGAAACACTGCACATCAGGAAGGGAAAGGTTCAAATCATAGAATCATAGGATCATAGAGTTGTTTGTGTTGGACGGGACCATTAAAGGTCATCTAGTCCAAGCCCCTGCAGCGAACTGCCAGATCAAGTGCTCGGAGTCCCATTCAGCCTGCCCTTGAGTATCTCCAGGAACAGGGCATCCATTGCCTCCCTGAGCAACCTGTGCCAGTGTCTCATCACCCTGGCTGAAAAAATGTTCTTCCTTAAACCCACTCTAAATCTCCCTTCTTTCAGTTTGAACCAGTTTCCCCTTGTTCTATCACAACAGACCCTGCTTAAGAATCAGTCCCCTTCTTTCTTACAGCCCCCTGGTAGAGACTGAAAGGCCATTCTCACATCTCCACTCCCAGGACTCCTTGCTGCCTTCTCTCCTCCAGGCTGAACAGCCCCAGCTCTCTCCGCCTGTCCTCATTGCAGAGGTGCTCTCCATCTCTTGGATCATTTTTGTGTCCCTCCTCTGGGTGTGCTCCAATAGTTCCATGTCTCTAAGGCTAATACAGAAAATACCTCCAGATGCTGTATTTCCTGTCTATATTTTGTTTTTGTTACTCCTGAGAATGATTTAATTAAAAAATAATGATAATAATAAATGAGGGTATTTCACTAATAGTGTAAAGTCTTTGTTTCATTAGTGGGACACTGAACATTTCCTAATGGAATTTTCTGAATGCAAAGCTACAGTTCTAACTTTGGGAAACCAGCCTTAAGCTTGTAGTGCACGGGGTTAAAGAGAAAGCAAGAAAATACCACAACAATTCAGAGAAAGAAAAAATGTATTAAATGTGACATCAAGGGCAAACTGTGACATCAGTTTGCCTTTACACAAAGACATTTCCTCTACTGTGCAAAATAAGAGTTGATATGTGTCACAATGGCACTTCATGGTGCTGAGTAACCAACGAGGACCTTTGAATTACACGAGCCTGCAGTGTTGTCCCTGGATGCAGATCACTGCTCATTTCTTTCACACCGTGTGAGGCTGTGGCTTGGAGAGGACATGGACTTTTTCTGTCCCACAGGGACTTTGGAGAAAATATTACAACTATGATCTAAGTGAAGAATCCATCTCTTGGGTGTTGTTCCAGGAAAGTGCCACTATCCTTTGCATAGAGATCTTCTCAGCAGCATGTCTGCTTCCAGCAGCATCCCTGTGCAGTGCTAGGAGCCAGCTGCAGCACAATGCTCACTGGTTGAACCAGGACAGGGCTGAGACAGCAGAAGTGTTCTTCACAGCTGAAAAATAGCTCCTGTCCAGAAGGAGCTGTTGCGTGACTGAGGTCATTCATTTGGTTATTTCTTAAGTCACCTCTTTTGTTTGGCTTTTGGAAATCAGTATCCAAGCAGGAGTTTCAATAATAACTGATCAGCTATTTGCCATTGACTGTGCGTCCTGTAAATTTTCACCCACTGGGAGTGATTTAGGTCAGCCTGCCCTTCACTGAAGCATCAAAGAAAACACTTCTTTCCCAGGAATCCAGATAAACATTTTTTAATCCTCTCTAACAGTTAGGGACAGTACCTCCTGTGCAGAAGCTCTGCTGAAGAAAAACCAACCAAGGTTGATCCTAAGAACTGTGTGAAACACACAACCAGTTTGTCCACATAGAATGTGAAAGTTTATTTATTTATTTATTTATAACAGAGATCTTGAAAAAGCCTGCAGATATGTACTGAGTAACATTGCAGGTTACATGCAGCAGTGTTGCAGTGGGCTAATCTGAGAGTTCACTAGTTCCCCACTAGCTCACTTAATCTAAACATTTCCCACTTCAGTATGGGGAAAAATGTCTGTACATAAATGCTCAAAGGTGGACATGTATTCTTAGTTTCTCTTTTCTCCTATCAGTGGCAGTTAGCCACAGCATCCTCTGTGCTGGCAGCAGCTCCAAACATCATTTAGGAGGAGGGAAACTGGCAAGCTGTTAGATTCTCCTGCTCTGAGATGGGTGACCTTGAAGAGTCATTAAAGCTAATAGCTTAATGCATCATGCTTGGTCAATTAAAAAAAAAAAAAAGAAGAAAAAAGAGGAAAAAAAAAGTGTATAAAAATCTTAAGAATAGTTCTTAATCTCTCAGCTAGTGAAATGTTGAGATACAGGCTTGTGTTATTTCATATGCCACAGACAGGGCTTGTTGGTCTGACCATAACTGATCTCTTCTCTGGGGACAGCAACAGGGCTGAAGGGAATGGCATGGAATTGTGTCAGGGAGGGGCAGCTGGGGGTCAGGGAAAGGCTCTGCACCAGAGGGTGGTGGGCATAGAACGGGCTGCACAGGGCAGTGGGCACTGCCACAGTGCTGGAGTTCCAGGGGCATTTGGACACTGCTCTCAGACACAGGGTTTGATTTTGGGTGGTGCCATGTAGAGTCAGGAGTTGGACTATCTAGGAGCTCACAATTAAAAAATAATTACGATATTTATTGTCTTTCTTTGAAACACACAGTGTGGCTGTGGGGTGACTGGAGGCTGGCAGCTGACATGTATGGCTGAGCAAGGAGAAATCAGGAGCTTCATGTGCCCCACAGCTCTCCAAACAGGCTTTCCAAGCCAGTCCTTGCCCAGATCACAGGAAACATAGACATCTTATTTCAGAAAAATGCTCCCAACTGCTTTCAGGCAAGAGTGCATAGGACTGGAGGCAGCCAGCATCGGCAGCTTGGGAAGGACAAGTGAGGTTTGGAGCACATTTTCATCAGAAGAACAAAACACATCTGTAGAACAAGGTAGCCATAATAGTGTGGAGCAGCTGCTGCCATTCATAACCTCAATATGGAACTCCAGATGTGCCTTGAAAGTTCTGAGAAAGTGCATTACTTGGCTGCAGTCTCACAGTACTTCTCCACAAATCATTCAGCTCCTATCTGCAGTTTTTCTGCCTTGTAGGATGCCACAGAAATCAGCTGTCTGACACAAACACTTTTCTACACTGAGCAACACTCCTTCCCTCATGGAGTGGGACCAACTGCACAAGGCAGCATGGCATTGTATTTCATAATTATGGCACGACAGCCAAGGTTACCCCTGGAGAGACTCTAACTTGGAATTCAATGAGCTCTGCGAGATGGTGAGTTCAATTTATTTACCTTGTTCTCAAAGTAACCTGACAAATAAAATGGTCAGTGATGTGACTCTTCTCTTTGTATCTATACGAATTCAGATGTAAATAGTGATTTATATCCAAGTGTACTGAGAATACAGATGTAAATAGTGATGTATGTCCAAGGGTACTGAATTTAAGGGGCCTTTTCTAAAATTATTATCCCTTGAAGCTACAAACAAGCCAAGGTCAAATATGTCAAGTAGTTTATTTTTAGTTACCACATATTTATGAGACCCATGAATTATTAGCTGGTTTTTATATTATATGCTGCAAAGCACTTACCTCACTGCTACTGTTGATGAAATAAATCATTATTAAGTCTTCTGCATGAAGAGAAATGAGACTATAAAATAGGCATGTAATTACGTAGCTGTTGAATTGTCTCTTAAATAATCCGCACACAACAGACATGTATACAACTTCCCACTAAATAAAGTGTACAGCAAAATAATGGGGGATGTAGCAATGCTAAGTGCAGCTCAACGTGGCTATAGTCTGGGTAAAGCACACAGATGTGATGATGGCTTTCTGGACTGTAGCACTGTCACACAAGAGATGACCTAAAACCCTGCAGGAGCCCATCCAACCCCGTACCTTAGTGAAAATGAGTGGTGGGTTTGAGGCTAAAACCCTTTTTGATCAAAACTGTTTCCCAAGAAGCAGCAGAGCACGGACTGCAAAGCAGTGGGCAAAGGGCTGGCAGCCAGAAATGGTGGGAAGTAGGAAGTATTTGATGAATTTAACCTCAGGCATATTCCTTGCTTAAGCCAATCATGAAGGTTTTGTAGTATATCCACAGATATGATTTGTTAGCATTTCCTAACTGCTTCTGTCATGAATTAAATAATGCTGATGCTCTCATTATCAATTGCTTGATAACATCTGCTAAATAGATGTTTTTTAAGCAATGATAAAGATCCAAGAAGTTCAGCAAATGGTTCCATCAGACCACTGCTATGCCCAGGATCCATCTCCTGCATTTTTATTTAAACCAGATTGAAAGATGAACTATTTTTTCCCATAGCAAAGCAAGCAGTTGATCTGGCATGCCTCACAGAGCTCTGCTTAGACTTGTTGAGTATGTTATTTGGTACTGTTGAGCACACCATTTAACAGCAGGGAAAACAAGCACTAATGAGTACTTTCTGGGAAAATCACTCATATTTTGAGTGCTAACAGCAGTGCCTGCCATTAAGCTAGAAGCTGTACTCCTGGCAGGCAGCTGCATGGTGGCTGTGGTTCTTGCCAAGGCCATGCAAACCAAGCAGGGGACTCAGTGTGTATGGATAACACCCACATTATAGCTGGTCTGGGGATATGAGTGCCAATGACAGGACAAGAGGGGATGGCCATGAGTTGCGCCGGGGAAGATTGAGATTAGATTTGAGGAAACATTTTTTCTCTGAAAGAGTGGTCAGGCACTGGAATGGCCTGCCTAGGGAGGTGGTTGAGGCACCATCCCTAGCGCTGTTCAAGAAGCGTTTAGATGAGGTGCTAAGGGATTTGATTTAGTGGTTTAGTGAGTAGGGATGGTGATAGGAGGATGGTTGGCCTAGATGATCTGGTAGGTCCTTTCCAACCTAATGTATCTATGAATCTATGAGTGTCAGGCTGGGACAAGTCAGCCTTTTCTCCTTGGCTGCGCTGTCGGTGCATCCCTTAGCTTGATTACTTCAGCTTCCTTAGGTAGCAAAACCCTGAGGGCTCTCATCTGGCTGGACTTCCCACACGACACATTTCATCAAGTGATCTTCCAGCAGTTAAACACAGGACACAACCTTGAGCGATTGGTCCCAACCTGTGTTTTGACATGGCATCAAATCCCCCCGAAAATGCAGCAAAAACCTTATATTTTATTGCATTTCCACCACATGCAAAATCTCAAGATTAGTAATACAATTTCCCTTACATTCTATCACCACAGCACATTGGTGACATAATGATCTAAAAGCAGAGATATCAAATGGACACAGAACACTTTAAACTGGAAAGTAATTTGAGAGAAGCCAGTCTGTAGTATCACTCAGTGCATGGATTTGCCTTGCACACAGTTTGTAATTTTGGATTAAAAATTGCAGGAATTTTGCAGGAATTTATCCCCTTTTACTCGTAAGCTTCAGTCCTGTAGTCTTGTTTGCAAGGACAAATCAATACTTGTAAGCACTTTAACTAGTTTGAAGCTTGAAAAGCCTCTGAAATGAAGGTGCAAATAAGGATAACCAAAAAGGCTGAGCAAACCAGATCTCATAGGAGTCAGCTGTACATTTCTGTACAGTTAGAGTCCAGACTTGAGTGTTCATGTATTCAGAGCACCAGGAAATGTTTTTGCTATTGCTGCTGCTCTGTCCATTGCTGCTTGAAGCCCAAAGCTCACCCTTTGCTGTGTGCAGCAGAAGGCTGGTGCTCAGGTGACAGATCCAGCAGCTTCAGGTGGGCTTTAATCTGTCCTTTTTAGATATTTTTCAGAGCAGTATGCTGTCTCTGCTGAGATAGACTTTGGTTCCTATGCTTTAATAAAATGTCCAGAAACAACAGGATGTGAAAGTGGGGCTGATTTCCCAGAGAAAAATCAGATTCCAAACCCAGGATCAAAGATCCTGCTCTTGTCTGGCTGAACTGCCTCCATGAGGAGGATGTCAGCAGCAGTGGTCACAGCTGCAGGGTCATGCCTGACATGGAAATGAGCAGTAAGCCCCTGGCTCCCCAGGCTGCCAGTCCAGCAAATACGTTCATTTTAAGCCCATAAAGCTAACTATATCGTGGGCTGCACGGAAAGAAGCATGGCCAACAGGTTGAGGGAGGTGAACCTGCCCCTCTACTCTCCACTGGTGAGATATCACCTAGTGTGCTGCATAAAGATGTGGAGTCCTCAGTACAGGAGAGATGTGGACCTTTGGAACACATCCAGAGGAGGGCCACAAAAATTACCCAAAGGATGGAACACCTCTGCTACAAGGACAGGCTGAGAGAGCTGGGGCTGTTCAGCCTGGAGAAGAGAAGGCTCTGGGGTGACCTGAAAGCAGCCTTATAGTAACTAAAGGGGGGGCCAATAAAAAGAAGAGGACACTTATTTAGGGTCTAATTGTGGAGCAAGGGGAGATGGTTTCAAACTAAAAGAGGAGAGATTTAGACTGCATAGAAGGAAGGAAGTTTTTTTCAACAAGGCCAGAGAGGTGGTGGATGTCCCATCCTTGGAGACATTCAAAGTCATGCTGGATGGGGCTCTGAGCACCTGATGGAGCTGTAGGTGTTCCTGTTCAGTGCAGGGGAGTTGTACTAGGTAGCCTTTAGGGGTCCCTTCCAGCTCAAACAACTCTATTATTCTATGTCTCTATGGTCTTTGAGGAAAAAGCAGCAGAAGGTTTTGTTGAACAATATAAACATGGCAAAACAAGGCATGTCAAGCGAGACTGAAACTCATAGCCAGAAAATCTTGTTTATGAATGCATAAACTACACAGTGCTACAGCTCCATATGAGAAGCAGTGGTAAAGGGTTTCAAGAATTCTGGAGTTGATGCTGCATGGGCAGCACATCCTCAGGCAACTGCAGTTTAGCATATAAACCTCTTTGTTCACAAAAAGACTTTAAATTCATAGAGACTAACAGAATGCCACTCCAAACTGTACCCTGAGAGACTGAAAGTCTGAGGAAAGACATGGGATTACTGAAGAAGGACACCATAGCCTGAAATTGGTAGTTTCCTTTCCCTTTCTCTTTTGGAACCTCATATTTAATCACATGAACATTAATCCTGCACAGCCAGAGCTCCAGAAAGCAATTGACAAGGAAACCAGGGTAACACCAAACCCAACCTCCCCAGCAGTCGTCAGCCAGTTTGCAAGAAAAACAGCATCAAGCAAAGAAAGCACCTGGCTCTAAACTCACGTAAGTCCTGTCCCTGGGCAGTGGGCAAAACGCCTTTCACTGAGATGGCATCTAAATGCACACAGACTTGCCTTCGTAGCATGTTGCAGCAGGAGCAGGAGAGCAGCGAGGTCACCGTCCCAGCTCGGCGCTGGCTGCTGCTGCCAGTGCACTGTGTTTGCTGCTGTCTCTAGGAAACCAGGATCCTACCCTGAGGAGGAGGTGAGAGGAGGGCCTGTCGCTGGGTTGCTTCTGCATATCCCATCCAAAACCACTCTGCTCAAGCGATGGTCTTGTGTGGAGTCTGTGTGGTCAGCTTGCAAGGAATGCGGTGAGATGCAAGGCGCAAGGACAGGGCTGTACACGTGGCAATCTTATCAGCAGTGCAGAGGTGAGTTAGATAGGAACAGTTCTCAGCAACAGTGATCAAATAATTGCATCTGGCAGCTCTCTATGTATTAGTGAAACGATCTGCTGTTTTGCTTGTGTCATGCAGTGTGTATGTGCAGGATACAAAGCAGGACTGATCGTGTCAAGATGCAAAACGCGGAAGGACGGTTGCTTCCTTTTTGTTGATGCTTTTGCAAATAGGAAATGACTGTGATTTTTTACAAACATACGTCAAAAGTGAGAGCTGAATATGCAAGCAGCTGAAAGACCCTTGAGGAAATATCTCTGTACACTGGCAGTAGTTTAGATCAGTTTAAAACCTTTTCTGACATTCAAAAGCATCATGCAGCGACAGCCGGGTGACTTCAGCAGGGCAGCCAAGGCAGCTCTGCAGCTCCCCTGTGAGAACAGGCTGACAGACCTAGGGTTGTACATCCTGGAGAAGAGAAGGCTGAGAGGGGATCTTATCAGTGCTCATAAATAGCTAGAGGAGGGGTGTCAACAGGATGGGGCCAGGCTCTTTTTGGTGGTGCACAGTGACAGGACAAGGAGCAACAGTCACAGCTGGGAGCACAGCAATTTCTGAATACGAGGAAGCAATTCTTTGCTGAGAGGGTGACAGAACTCTGAAACAGAGATCATGGAGTTTCCTTCTCTGGAAATAACCAGTACCCTCCTAGACACTTTCCTGTGCAACCTTCTGTGGGGAGCCTGTTTAGCAGGAGATTGGACCTGGTGATCTCCAGAGGTCCGTTCCAACCCTTACAATTCTGTACAATTCCATTAATTTGGACTGAAAGGAGCAAATTCCAAAAAGCACCACAACTGATGATTGATTCAAACTTGCCCCATGTTGTCTCAGAGCTTCTTACCCTTTTGCAAAACTCAACCTTCCTTCCTCTCTATCTTTGCCTCTTAGGAAAGTAGGAAGTGGAGTTTTTGTTCCCCTTGCTCTTCGTACAGAGTAAATCTGAGCTTTATTACCAGCCCTGAGAAACTCCACCCTTGGTAGCATCAACAAAATTAAAGCACCAATCAGAGAATACTAGGCAAAAGGGTTTTTTTCTTTTCTTTTGGGAATCCATGGAGAAGACAAAATATTTATATATTTATATATATATATAAAGCACATATATATAAAACATATTTATAACATGTAGCAACAGCTGTTGTTTTCTGGATTTTGGTCAGGGAGTGAGCTTAGAATTACTATGTGATCCACAAACATTTGAGCTTTCTGGGACGTGCCTTTACCTTCTGGGTCTCTTAATGGATCTCACTGACTTCCAGAGTGTTTATCAAAACTAACAGTGAGGAGTGATGATCAGCAAATCCAGATGCCCTGAGCAAAATAAAAGATTGAAATTAATCATTCTTGCTGTAAATTACGTTATTTATAGAGCTAATCTTTCACACAATAAGATTTTTATTGCTCAAATCAAATGGAAGCCTTAAAAAGAAATGAATCACAAACACCAAAATGTTAAACTGAAAGGCCAGTGAATTATATTGAAAAATGTAGGCAAGGTATTATCTCTCTTAATTGACTGTTAACGTACCGTTCTTGTTGTAGAAATATACTGTTAATAAAACAACAACCTGTAAAAACAGAAAAAAAAAAAAATTCAGACTTACTTCTACTGGAGATTTTTCATAGCCCCTCCCAAGGAGTGACAGAAGGTACTGCAACAGATACTTCATTTAAATTTACATACATTCAAAAATATTTAAATACTGCAGCGCTAACTGTCAATATCTGGATCTTAGTGTGACAGATCAGTCTGTTCCGGTGCAGGTAAGTTAAAAGACAAAGGCATAGAGTCATTGGTACCTTAATGCAGTGACAAAACCCATTGTCAGATTGTCACCCAATGTGCTGGTTGGGTTGGTATTTCCCTGTGCTCCCTGCGGACCAGCCAGGGGGGCAGACCTTTAGAGGACAAAATTAGAGATCTGCAAGCATATGGGGATGAGGCAGAAAAGTAGCTTGTGACATGACATTTAAAATCTTACAAAGCTCTTACTATCAATCCCTTGTTGCATCTCTGGGTATTTCTGCTCACCTCTTCGTAGTGGGTAGGAAGAAAGAGAAGGGCAATAGAAGTACACCAGTACTGTTGATAGCAGTGTTATATGACAAGCAGCCAGTGGGCTGGTTTGCAAAGGCCTGCCTACAGGTTTAGCTTTCTGTCAGCCCAGGGAGCATGTGAGCAATGGGCCCCTCATGTCTGCCCAAAAAGACCTCCTGCAGAGCAGCCATTGTCTTTTTCCAACCCAGCACTGAGATGAGGAGCGATTGTCACTGTGCATGCTACAAGATACATGTGCAGATGGGCTCCCACATATTTTACACCTCAAACAGCTTCCGGGACCTGGCAATGTGCACAATAGCCATGTATTCCTTGAGGCAGCCCCTTGGTGCTACGTTTAGTATCAGGACGAGCAGATGGGCTGCTCACACTGCATGCAGACACACTGGCTTCCCTCAGTGGGAAAATAAACCATAACTTGTCTAAACAGGGTTTAAATGGAGGTAGAGAAGATTCTTCTGAAAGGGCTGCTTGGGTTTTCCCATTCTGTGTTTCTGTATGGAGGGAGGGAGAGGGAGAGGGAGAGGGAGAGAGAAGATCTGCTGATGGCAACTGGCTGTGTCCCAGCGAGTGGCCATGAGGTGCTTCAGCCCCACGCTTCCACAGCCAGCAGACGCCCACCAGCATCAGCACTAGAAGTGGTGATAAGGACCCTGGAGTAACCTTAGGAGGGAAGATCAGAGGGAATCACTCCTATGAGAATCACTGGAGTAAAGACTGCAATCACATCAGTTTGGGACAGGAGCTACAATATCTTGCAGATTCTATTATTTTTTAAATCAAGTGTATTACTTTTGTCTGACTAGCATCAAGCTTTCAGCTGTTCCAAAGGCAGAAGTTGCTTTTGGTTTCAGTTACAGGTAGGCCATTTCTGCAGACCTGCTTCACATACTCAAACATTAATTTTTTTTCACATTCTGAATGCAATCTGAATGTAAACTATGATAATTCTCGCTTCTTTAAGCAAAAATCATGACATTTTATTGTAACTGAACATGCTGAGATAAACAGATATATATATATCTTTTAATTCTTATTATATATATAATAAGAATACAAAAATGGAGTGTGTCAGTGGGAGGAAAGCTGATATTACAGCAGATTGCATGTGTGTGTATACATACCCAAACAGCGTAAAATGCAAAATTTTGGAGTGTTAAGCACTAAAACCTTAAAAGGACAAAGACAGAAGGATAATAACAATATTCACATACATAAGATTATAGGTCAAGTGTGATGGATTTATGCTATTTTATTTGTTGAATGACTAGACTGTTATTCCATTTAGATTTTAGGGGTTGTGATCTGAAGGGTATTATTATGTCTATATAAGTAGGAAATGTAGGAAGCTTCTATTATCTTTGCTGGACATGTGGTGGTAATGTTTTCCAGTGATGAGCACCACAGAAGTATTTATTAGATTTAGTGAATTAAATTAAACACAGTAGCATTCCTAACGCGGCACAATAATTAAATAAGTACTATTACAAAAGACTCTTGGAAAGACATAACTGTTTCAACCAGTGATTAAATTATGTAGATACTTACATTGCATATAAAGTGTGGTAAGGCCCAGCACTGACTACACTGAGGACAATTTAACAAGCAAATCAAATTTTTCTAATGCTTTTTGTATTTGGTAGGATTAAGGTGCACTTTGTAAGCAATATAAGCAACTTGACTTCATAACTGTTCTTGGGTCACATGCCTGACTCCTCCAAAGGGGATAGTTTGCCTGAGGTAGTTTACATATTGCTGTCAGGGAAATGTCTCCTTACAATTCTATTTATTTAAATATATCTGTATATCTTCCTTAGGACTGTGGTCTTTTGCAGATATCAGTAATTTATTCTCTTCTGTTTCTCTAAATACATTTTTTTTCTCTTATTTTTAGTCATTATGAAGGTTTTGTAAACTATCCTTGGCAATATGAAACATGAGCAAAACCTGTTTCTTGACAGTATGAGTGGTGTTGCAAATGTTTACATTTTTGTAGTAATACAGAACTACTAATTAATCAAGGTTCCATCTATTTTTAACACTTTTATCTTGATGCTAGGTTACTTAGTAAAAGAAAGGTCAACAATTTTATGTAACGATCTAAAAAAAAGAGCAAATACATGTTGGGATATGCGTCAAGCCATTAGAACATCCTGGACTTCTACTGCCTTCTAGTCAATAGTATTAAGCCTGCAGTAGATGGGCAGGAAAATAATTTCTACACTGTTCCGCTCAGTCACAGAATCACAGAATTGTAGGGTTTGGAAGGAACTTCTAGAGATCATCTAGATTATCTAGAGTCAAATCCCTTCTGATTGCCATTTGAGATAAATGTAATGGGAAAGAAAATTCCTTTTGCAGAAAGAAAACAAAATATACTCACAGCTCTTTTTGTCTGTTGGATTCTTTCTAAGTATGCTCTTTGAGCAGCGGTTTGGACTATCTTACAGGTATCTTACAGGTATAAATGAACTTTCCCAGCTTCGTGTATTTCTAAAACAAACAAAGAAAAAGATGATGAAAGGTGCTTAATATTAGCATCTCAAATGCTGATGAAACAAAAATATTGCTGCCAATCCAAAAAGAGCAAAGACTGTAGCTGTTACTGGGAGTACATATGTGCAGTGGGAAGGGCATATTTGGTACAATGCAGTAAAAGACCTCAAAGTAGACTAATCTGTGTATCAGCAGTGAATATGCTCTATCATGAGTGTGTGATCACTCCATGTAAGTAGTAATAAAAGGGTATTTTCACATAAATGATGTAGTAAGGTTGTTAAACATACTGTTATAAATACAAAAAGTATTTGAATATTTGAAACAGTTTCAAACAAAAAACTTGACTGAATATAAGAGCCTTTTTTTTACAATAAGAGCAGTGAGGCATAGGTTTCCCAGAGAGGTGATGGATGCCCCATCCCTGGAGATACTCAAGGTCAGGCTGGATGGAGCTCTGAGCACCTAATGGTGCTGTAGATGACCCTGCTCAGGGTAGGAGAGTTGGACTAGATGACCTTTAATTGTCCCTTCCACCTCAAACAATTCTGTGATTCTGTGATTTTGTTGTTGCCTGTTGTACACATGTAATCTCATGGTGTAATTTTAACAATGATTTATCAATCTCTTTTTGAATGAGTATGTTAACACTGAGCGTATTCACCTCAAAGTCTAAAGTTTAGCAAAGCCATTTAAACTTAAAACAGAAATGGCCTCACAACTCAGAAATAAGCCATGCTTTTTATGATGTCCATTTCTGTACAAAACCATGTGTTGTTTCAGTCCATTCTTAGATATGGAAAGGTTTATGAAACCAAGACCAGCAAAGTGAGTGTCAGTTCTTCCAAAAAAAAAAAAATAGTTCCTCAACACTTACTTGTCCTCTTTGCAAACTGCAGCAGACTGCAGCAGGAGGGATGATGATACCAGCCACCCCAAATGATGGGACCTGCTTGTGTTTGCATGAAGATCTCTTGGTATAAAGGCATTGTCTATTTTAACTAAAATAATTTTATGCATCCTAAACAAGTGCAGATTGTAGCTTTAGCTTTTGTTGTTAGAATGGTGCCGTAATTATTTTAAAGATGTGTAGCTTACAGTGATTAGGCAGGTTTCCATCTTTGATCAGTTCTTACTATCTCGGCCCTTTCTTTGAGCAGAAGTTCAAATACTAATGCAGAATAACTGTCTTGGTAGTCATGGAGGAGAATGATTAAGATAGTTTAAAGCTTGGAGTTACGAAGAAGTCCCCTTCACAGAAGGGAAGAATGAAATGTAGACATATTCATTTGAAGTGCCTTAAGACTTCCACAATAAATGTTAAAATTAAAGAGTCTTTTTTATTTGTGGAGAAACAGCAGGAGTTGGCTCCGAGAATCTTGCAATGAGTTGAAGAAAACAATTTAGCTTAGAGCTTATAGTAGAAATAAAATACATTTGGTTCAAATATTTTTCAATCACAAATATGGAATGTTTTGTTGCCAACAGAGCAAAACAAATTTGATGAAAATTGGCAGAGGATACAAGATGAAAAAGAGCACAAGGAAAGAAGAACCAAGGAGCGCTGCCTAGGCTGTAACATCACGTGAAAGCTCCAACAGAAAAGGTGAACTTACCCAGTGCCACGATGTTGGATGGAAACAGGATTAAGACTTCTAAGCCCCTCCCTGTTTCAGAAAAATAAAGTACTTGAGTAAGTCCTGGGTATCCAAAATATCAACTTTCCTCAAAATTTGAAAATGATTTTGTCTTTTAGGAGATACTGTTGAGTGCATTGATTTCACCCTGCCATACCTCTTACAGTTCGTTTTTTCAGGTGAACAAAGTGGCACTTAGCAAGTATCACTTCATATTACCCTGAGACTGCTACAAGGCATTGCTGCACTTAGAAATACTGCTTCAGAAGGCCTTGTCTTTCTAAACTGATTTCTATTGATCCTGTAGATGTATATGAATGTTCTTTATCATACAAAAACAAACAAAAAAACAAACCCCCAAAACACCATTATACCAAAATATATGTAATAAAGATAGTGACATTTAATTATTGTAATAAAGATAGTGATATTTAATTATTGACAGGACACCTCCATTACATTACCTTGAACATGAAGTCCTTGTCAATGACAGATCATTGCCTTATGAAAATGAAAAGGACCCATATATAAAATGTGTGTAGTCAACTGAGATGGATGTGTTTATACTAGTTCTTTCTGATGTTTTGTTAAGGCATTCCTAAATAAACTTCATGGGAAAAACATTTTCCTCAAGCGTGAAGAAATTGGTGGTTGATCCCTCCAGACTTTGGAAGGTCATTGTTCTTTTGTGTCCTACTCCATCTGTTTCTTTCATGAGGTCAAACAAGACATAGCCAGAGGCTGCCAGAAAACTCCATTGCTGTTCATGAGGGGCACATGTATGTTCACTATAGCCCCTCTGACCTTCCTGTTCATCTAAGCAGCACTGGAGCAGCTGAAGGAACCTTAATTCCTGATGCAAAGTACAACATAGAGTGGTACCTTATTTTTTCCTGCCTGATAGTGACTTCCAAAGCTATGATGCTTATAAACTTTTTTTTTCTGTTGCTCAAATATTGACTTATTCCAGGCACAGGATGACTTAAAATGCCTTTTAGTGTTTTAGCAACTACTTAACATTTTATATTTATATATTTTATATAAGGGATTTGTTTAGGGCTGGATTTGCTCTTTTTATGGCTTCTGTATGCTGCCGCAAGCCACATGGTGTCAGGCAGTGGTCCACACATTTATACAGATACTGAATATGGTTATCTTTCTTTATCTAACAAGACAGTGAGCACTGTTGTGCATATTCACTAGGGAAAATAGGTTCTGCATTAAAATGTCATTTATCATATTATTAATTCAGATGAATGCTTGAAGATGTCTAAGAAGGTTTCATCATCTGGAGCAAGAGAGAAAGCACAGAAAAAAATCACCAGAAATCCCTCCAGAAAATTGCTTCTTATACTGTCCTCCAGCTTGGCTTAACCCTGAAGTGCAGGTTGACATGAATTCAGCTAGGAGAAATGTCATTTTGACTTAATCCAAACAGAAATCATCCTGCCTGCTGCCCACACCCAACTGTGATGCGCAGTCTGGAGGTCTGGGTGGGTGGCAAACCATGGAGGCCTCTGCAAGGAAGCAGCACTTGTAGATAATCCTTTGTGAAGTCTCATTGCGAGCACTGTGAAGTGGTGGTGATGACAAATGTGGACAACGGGCTTTCTCAGTGTGTGACAGCCTGCCTGCATTCAATGAGCCATGCTTCAGCCCTCCCCACACGTACCGCTGATCTCGGGTGAGTGTTGAGGGCCTGTTTGGTGTTGGAGAGATGTGGATGTGCTGCAGAATGATTTCTTTACCAGTGAATTTACTGATACACAGAATAGACTCCTTTTACAACACAGTGTACTCGGTATTTCTGACAAAATGCTGCCAGCTTCTTGATAGTTAAGCCATCAACTTTTGGACAAAATAACTGCTGGCAATATTTTGTAATTACTCATTGTTTTCCACCTGGCTCTGAAAGAGTGAATTAATTAAACTTCTGAACAGCCATATGAAGTAAGTGTTACATTAATTAAAGCACACGTGGCTCTGGAGAATGTACTGTACATCCAAGAAATCATATTTTAGCCAAATAAAATGCAAGTCAGCTTTCCGGTACAGCAGTGAAACCAAATGAGAAACACATCTGCATACCAAACTGCTACAGTGCTCAAAGTGAAAGGCAGATAAACACATTTGATGGTCTGTGTGCCTGCCACATTGTTGTTTTCCATTGGAAATCCATACCAATAACAAGAAAGAATGACCCAGACAGAGCTACTGCAAACCTCTGAATAAATATGAGGACTTTAGGTCTGCATGGGGTTTTGTTTTTGAAACTGATTAATCAAGTATTCCCTAATTTAAAAATAAAAATTGTGTACGTCACATGGAGTATGAATTTTACAAGATGTCACTTTACTCTTTGGTTTCAAATTTATAAGGAATTATTGTCTCAGCAATGGGTGGACTGATCAGTCTTGGTGACTGTCAGATGGGGATCATTACAGAGGAAAAGTACTTAAGGACTTCAGTTCTTGTGACTAGGGATCGGATATTTTGTCTTTACTCATTTGTATTTCATCTTTGCTAAATGATGTAAGCCACCTGAATAATTTGCCAAGGAAATTTTTCACAGAGGAAAGATGTTAGTCTATACCACTTTCCTCAGATATTCTGGGTTAGTGTTACAAGTGAGAAGCATTACCATGAACCCAACAGACCCGAGATGGAAGATGTGGAATATATTATTTACTTAGAGCCCTGTGCTGCAGAAGTTTTAGCATGAATATCCATCCAACCCATAATGCAGCACCAAGAAAGGAAAAGAAAACCAACACAGAGTGTTCCTGTATCCTGCAGTTATTTTGGGACTTCAGTGCTGAAGATGCTTAGATGCTTAGTGAGGATGCTGTCACTGCTCAGTACTGGGGGGCACATGTACAAGATTTTTCTCACAAACACTCACTTTAGCAGTGTGATTGCACTTAAGTGAAAGTTGACACAGCCTGTCTGCTTCCTATGCAGACATGGGCATGCTGGTCCAGCTCTGTGCTAGGACACTCACTGACATTCAGACCATCCTGCAATCTTGAGGTGGAGCCTGCAAAGCTGCATAGCTCCATGTAGCTTGAGTTCCTTGGTGTGAAATCATTTTTAGTTTTTGGGAAAATTCTTCTGGATGATTTCTACATTTGCCAGCATATAGACAAATGTCTCAAAGTCAGATAATCAGGCATGCATGCTATGCTGTCACTATGTATGATTATGTGTACACCAACTGCAGTTCCAGCATGGAAAGTCTAAAAAATGAACATTCAAGTAGTTAGTAGTTCCTTGTGAACTCTATTTGCAGTTATTTGTACATATATTTTAAATATAGTTTAAAATTTTCTTAATGAGTTTGTTTCTCCATTTCAGGGACGCATTATACACCAACTTATTTCCAGCAATATTCAGTACATGTGTTAGCCCTTTTTATTTGCTTAAAAATGTTCACATTAATTTTTTTGGAAAAAATAATATTTTTTTTATGCGTAATTAACTCTTTGAGGATAATGACACTGCTCCTCTGAAAAATATATAAATGCAGCTCTCTTGAAGAGACAAACAGTTTAAGCTAATTCTTTATTTGCCACCAATGAGTGGGTTTCTCATGGATACTTTCAAGTTTGAAGAAAATATTAAAGAAGGAGATAAAGAACATTTTGTCACAAGAAACAAATGTCTTCTGAAAAATTGTCTTTTAATGTCTATGCACCATAAGCAAGCAATGAAATGTGCGAGTGTTGCTTAGATAAATTTTACCTTTTTACTCTTCGTCATAATACTCCCCAAAGTGTTTTAACACATTAAACTTTTTAAATCTGCTACTCAGAGCTAAAATTTGGTATGGCAGACTGTAAGTCTGAATCAGACATAATTTTTTATTTCAGTTGAAGTGAAAAGGCAAAGACATCCCTGATGAAAGCAAACAAGTCAAAAGAAGAGTGAATGAGAGAGCTGAAACAACACCAAGAAAGGAATAAACAGAGAAAGGCAGAGAGTTGTTGCTGTGCTTGGAGAGATCAGTGGGAGTGAAATGATGGAGAAGGTGCGTGGGCAGCCAGAGCTGAGTGTGGATGGGAGCTCATGATCAGAGGAGGCTGGCACTCATGGATGGCTTGGTGCTAGCACCCGCATGTAGAGATGCTGTTGGCAGACCATCCTGCACAACCACACATTTTTCTTTCTAACGACTTGTTTTTCTTTACTCCTTCAATATCTTTGTTTTCTATCTGGAGTTCTCTGGTGATAACTTTCAAAGCAAAAGGAATTTCTTTAAATGCTTTATCAAAATAAGATTGCTGTTGTGCTCAGGAGACAAGGGTTGGGAATTCCTGTTCTGCTGCTGAATAACTATGTTACCAAAATAGTAACTTCTCAAGTAAAATGACTTTTGACTTCTGCAGAAAATCAGTTTTTCTGTGTTGAATTACAAGGCTCGTGCCAGATACTAGGGCCAGTTGATCTGCACTTCACAGATTACCCCATTTCTTCAGTTCTGTCCTTCTCAGGACCAGGTAAATGGGTGAAATGCTCTGGCACCCCCTTACGACCTCCTAGGCCACAAGTGATAAACTCGATAGCCAAAGTATTGCTCACCTGCAGTGCTCTGGTTGTATGTCATGCAGCACGTGCCTTGGCAACATGAGAGTCCTCCTCTTTGCTTCCTTGCAGCTTTGCTGAAAACAGACTCATAAAAACACAGAAAAAAAAGATGTTTAATTGTTTGTTTGTGGTATATCAGCTATACAGAGATTCTCACCACTCTGGCTTCCATAAGCTGCATGAATTCTGAAAGGTTGAATTTCTGAAGTGGTAAATAGCTTTGAGTTTGTGTGTGCTATGCTTCAAGACTTAAAACCAATAAGGAAAATGCCAGGCATAGCTGCCTCTATCATTTTTATTATCTTGTGGAAAGATCACACCATTTCCAGCAAACAACTAGAGGCAGCCCTGAAATATTGGACAAGGATGTGCCCCAGCATTCTCCCAAATGCATCTGCACAGCCCTTTTAATGGATGGAAATGGATCAGAAAACATCAGCAGTGCCTTCACACAGTTTTCTGGGGCTTCATAGTGTTCTCTAGTGTACAGAATTGTTCAGATAGATGTTAAAATGTTTTTCACGTTTATTTTAACAGAGAGTCTGCAACACTTCTACTCCCTGCTGTAAAAAATCCTGCCCTCCTAACTGCCTATGAGCCAAACCTGTAGCTTTGGAACTACAACTGTTCCTTATATATCAGGACAATTGCTTTGGTTATGTGTTTGATTGGCACAGAACAAGAAGTTATCACCATCTGATGTAGCTGCTACCTGAAATAAGCTCACATCAGAACCCAACAAGAACAGTGTACAGATTTTACGCATTAGACCACCTAGGTGTAACTAAGGTATCATCTCAATTGCTTGCAGGCCACTGCCACACCACAGGTAGCTTCCTCAACAGTTCTGCTTGGTGGAAAATGCCAAAAGTCATCCCTAAGTTCAGTGAGCCGGTAATGAGGGGCTGGGTATAATGGTCACAGGTTCAGCAGTGGCTTCATTTTTTTTCCTCTTAGGCTTTTTCTTGTTGGGTTAAATTCTCAGTGTGGACTGTGATTTGTGAGTTCAAACATTTAAATAGCTGCGTGTGCAGCTAAAGTGTGTGCAAATGGTAGATGCCTCATTTGAGATCTTCAATGTTCAGTTCAAAATTTAAAAAAAGATAATGTCAAAGTTTCATACGTTTCTCCAGAAGTTATCACATTTAAGCAGGTAACTAGACATCAAGTTGCTACTGCTTGCATCTGTCATTTAAAAAGTTCAAACGCAAGACAGATCCCAGAAAATATGACATCGTGCTCACAGCTCTGAAAATCTGCCTGCCAATGCATGCTGCACTCACCATCTGGCTTCTGCACTGAAGATGGCTTTGCAAGCCCTCAAGAATCAGTTTTGTTTGGGCTCGTGCAGGATCCTGTGCAGCAGATGGTACTTCCACAGAACTTGGCTCTCAAGTAGCTGGCCACAAACTGCAGTGCATCTGATCTGTGCTGTGAGAATGCTTGTCATTTAAGGTGGCTCCTGTTTACCTGTACAGTTTGTTTCTCTCTCTTGATATGCTGAAGCTCTCTTGATCATGTACATTGAATAAATGCACATAAGAGCTGCTGTTAAGGGGTACACCATAAAAGCAACTGAGGATAATCAAACCCAGCAACACTGTATTTGTCATAAATCTCATATTGAAGCCAAAAATTTGAAAGAAAACAAGGTCAAATTTTTATTAAATATTACTATACATGAGGAAAATGCATATTGTTCCTAAAAGACTTTGACCACTGAAGGTATACTGAAAGTATCATTCATAAGGTCTAAAAAAGAGACAAGGAATAAAATCATCACCCAAAGGAAATATCCAGCATTGCAGATGAAAATCATGTTGGTCCAGCAGAACCACAAAGCTTGCTTTCCAGATTCCAGGTAATCACTGGGAAACATTTTCATCTTTTTGTTGTCTATTACAGTTTCTCCTTAAGAAAAACTGTTCATGCTTTTCATATTGGCTATGTGACATTGGCAGATAGATATTCAATTATCTATTTACACTTTTGAGTTCTGTCAGGATAGTGTGGATTTTTAATTATCAAAGCAGAGTGAGTGTAGGGATACATTTTAAAGACTGTCCCCATAGCATCTCTATCCCAATTAGGTGTTTCATTTCTTTCTGCTACTATGTACTGTGTTCCCAGTGAGTGTTGTTGATACAGAATTGGTCCAACACTATCAGAAAGACTTCACCATATTAAGCAGTTGTAAGTCAAGTGAAGAATAGGTAAGCTTGTGGAATATATAATAAATGCTCCACAAATACAGTTCACATTACACATAAGTGAGATTGCTTTGCCTCTCACCTACAGATAGATACAGGCACTGGCTTTTTAAAGAGAAATTTATGTGAGGCTGAAAGCAAGCCCACTGAGTACTGCTAAATTATCCACCAGCCTAGTCTGGAGTGCTACAGATCTCCAAGATCCAAGGGCTGCATATTTCCCAGCATGTGAGATGGCCCATGTGTGTAGATGTATTTGCCCAGGAACAAGGGGCGATGCCAGTAGGAAACTTCTCCATCTGCCTCCATTGCCAGTTGATGGTTGCACTAGATGGTCTTAGAGGCCTTTCCAACCTTGATGATCCTATGACTCTATGACCCTGCAGCAGCCAGGGCAAAAGTAATGCCACTGTCAGCTACCTGTTGCTTTCCTATGGTAGCTCTGGTGTTTTAAACATCTGTATTTTATACTACATTTTCCTAGAAAGTCACTCTACATATTATACAGTCTCTAACTTCTTTCCCTGCCCTTTTTAATTTCTTATTTGTCATCCTACCACAGATGTATTACTTTCTAGTTTCATTGCTCTCCACTCTTTTTCATAACACTGATAGCCCTCTTTGATTCTCCCTCCCTCACCTAGAAGAGTAATGATATATTAATCTGAGCTTCACCGACTGAATCTCAAATTGAGGCAAATGGCATTTGGCTAATTCACAGCGTGTTGTGATAGCATTTCATTTTTTTCACAATCTCTTCTTAAAAAAAAAAAACAAAACCACAAATCACTTCCTGAGACTATTATCTGTCATCCCCAAGCTAATTCAGAAAATGCCTTCTTTTTTTAATTCCAATCTGTAAAATGCTCCTGGGGGAACAATGTCCAAAGGCACTGTAGCAGAACAGCCAATGATGAATTAAGGCACTACATTTCATTTCTCGTGATGAGAAGTGGGCTGCCTCTGACTTTGTTTCAAACAGTGATAAACCAATCTTTAGACTATAATGTCTCTTTTACTCTTGAGTTGTGTAGGTTAGTTTGGAAATGCAGAACTCCACGGTTTTCAGTGTTAGACCAGTAATCCTCCAAATAATAAACTCATCAATCATCAATTTAAAAATTACCAACCATCAGTACTCATCTAAGTATATAGTACAGTTGTGGAGCTGACTGTGAGCATTGCCTGAAGGCAGTTCTCACATTTGCTTTGATAACTCCTACTTGGAGGCCATGTCAAATTTCTGTGAGAATTGTGGCTTTGAAGAATGATTTATACATGATATATGTGCATATAGGTAACAGCTCTCGTAGATTAAAAAAAAAGAAGAAAAAAAGAGAAAGAAATTTTTTCTACTACTCTGGAGCTGCACAATGTCGTCATGTTTCAGACAAATCAGTATGACTTTTTTAACCTTTTCATATGTTATTAGTGTACTGAAACAAAACTCAGTTGTGGCTCACACAAAAATGCATTAAGAAATCACGACGAAAACCTTCCTTTCCAACCTTAGACATTTAATGAGTCAGCAACTGTTCTTCTTTCTCAGATCAAATGCCATCCACATGGAGACAGAGAAATAAAAAATTAAAGAGAAACTTCAAAATAAGAAAGATCTGACATTAAAAAACTTACTCAAATGCCACAACACAAAGGCAAAATATCGAAAATGTTCAAGTTCCACAGCCAAAAAAAAAAAAAGTGCCATGCTTACTTTCAAGCAACCCAATACAAAACACAGTTTCGTACCAACTACTCTTCAAGAGTAAGACAAATTGTTATCACTTAGTTTCTAGTTATGACCTTAATACCAGCACAGCAGTTTTATTAAATACACGTGCTTCACTGGGAATATATTGGAAAATCTATTCATTTATAATTGCATTTCCATTCTTCAGGATCCGTTACTGATAATGTCATTTCCAAGTTACCTTCTCTAAACTACAACTGCAAGAAGCATGTAACAGTAAGCTGCAATGAATAATACCCAGAGGGCAGCCACCCAAACACAGTTCAGAAAAGGCAGAAGAGATGTAACCTCATAGCACAAAGCAGAAACATGGTCCTGTCACACCACTGAAGGCTTGTCCATCTGCCACATGGTGCTGTCTGAACTCCTGGCAGGAGCTTCTCATTCAAATCTGTTCTGCAGTGGGGTCTGCACCCCTCTGAATGCCCTGAAGCAGTGGAGGAAGCAGCTGCATTGGCCTCCAATCTTCTGCTTCACAACTTGCCAGTCTTTTAGCAAATCCTTGCTATAGCTGGAGAACCTGGCAGTGAAGGAGCACGTAAAAACAGGATAGAAGGAGCACAAGGTGGAATCCCAGGACACCATCAGGCTCAGCCCATGTTCTGGGATGGAAACCCAGAGCAGAGTGCCCAGGCCTGTCCAGGTGGCTTTTGAAGATCTCCAGTGAGACTCCACAGACTCTGGGAGATCTTTTCCATTTCTGTCACAGCAAAGGCAATCTGTGTTTTGAACATGTGCTGCACATAGCCAGAGGGGTTTCTCCTGGTGACATCAGGCCAGGAACTGCTCATCACATAGTATCTCCCACTGTCACCTTGCCTCACCAAGGACAGGCCAAGGCAACTTTATCTCAGGACCTAAGATAAAGGCTGTGACTTCTGTCCCTGCTGATGTCACAGCTGAGGCAGGTAGCTTTCATGTCACTGTTTGAGTGGAATAAAAATCATCGTTTTTTTTCTCTACTCTCGAGGGATAAAAGACAGGCTCAGAGCTATTTC
Organism: Odontophorus gujanensis; assembly: GCA_013399175.1. Classification (NCBI taxonomy): domain Eukaryota; kingdom Metazoa; phylum Chordata; class Aves; order Galliformes; family Odontophoridae; genus Odontophorus; species Odontophorus gujanensis. Next base: position 48,956 of record VXAB01010405.1, on the reverse strand, counting down.
TCCCCTCCACCTCCTGAGGTCAGTGGTTATGTGGTTGAAGGGTATCTATAAATGTGGTGGCCACAAAGATTAATCTAGTAGGAATTGGTCTTCCCCTCCTGCCTTCTTTCACAAATGTGCTTTATGTTTGGATTAATGTAGTCACAAAGGAAGGGAATCGTGGATGCAGAAAAAGAGCAGATGGCCTCGTGGTTTGCTTCTTCATTTGAGGTGAAGGTGATTAGCTGCTCTGAGATATTCAAATAACACAGACAGAAGAAAAGGAGGAGATAAACTCAGGAAACTGTACTCGATGGAGTTTCTGAACGGTATGGCCAATATGAGAATGGTACCAGTAGCTCTTGACATGGTGGGAGTTGCTTTGGGAGGCAGAGCAACAGAATAATGAAAAAAAAAGAAGCTCACAGTAGTGGATGCTTAGATGTACAATCAAGCTACAACTAGATACAAAATCAAGTTCTCATACTGAGGAGGACCTCTGAGGCTGGTAAAACTATTACAGCCCTGGAGCATCAGAGACAAATACTGAGGCTTCAGGGCAGTGGTGAAAATTTCATTTCTCTAGAGCCCCTGAAAGGGACTAAAAGCAAATTGTCTACACTCCATATGAATCCACAAAGCCTGGAAGGAGGCTGTCAAGTAAAATTGCAGTGGAAAGGACACACAAAAAATTAAAAATTCATTAAAGTTACACGGTTACAGAAAAGTCTTCTGATTCTCAGTGCAACCAGAAAATAAATTTAAAAAATGTACTGAAAAAGCCAAATTGAAAACAAACAAACAAAAACCTACAGATATAGCCAACTATCCCTTTACCTAGATAACCTGACAGTCAGTTACAAAAGAAAGAACGAATTTGTAGACAACTCAGGCACTAAAACTCTCTGAAAATTAAGTTCTGAGGTGTGTTTTGACTTCATACCTCGTATCTTTTAGGTCCTTAGCCATGAAAGCAGCTCAAAAAATATTACCCAGAGGAGAGATCAGGCAGCTATACACAACCAGATTTATAGGCAGCACAATAACTATAACACTGCTACTAAATCCAGTCCTGCTCTGAGAAATTCAAGGTATGACAACCCCAGTAGAAATACAGATTTTTGCGCAACAAAAGTTTTGCAGGAAAAATGCACAGAATACTAATAGTTGTGTTAGGAAACTCTGGATGACCTCAGTGAAGTAGTGAGTTAGTTTAGGAAACAAAAGCAGTAATTAAGTGTTTTGGAAAACAAGAAAAGAAGGACAGACAAACAAGGAAGGCACAGGGCTAGTGTACTGTTGGGTCTCAATGTGTTCTGACTTAAGGGCATTGGAGATAGTCAAACAGGGACTAACACTGAACTCACCAAAGTCAAGAAGGTGAGGCCAGATGAGTGCTTAAGGTTGATGTTATTGTGTCTCTAACTGGTATGAAGTCATGAAGTACTGCTAATTACTTAAAATGTGCTTGATTGGGTTTATTAGCACAGGAATCAACAAAAAAGAATATGGAGACTGAAGCACAGAGTACTTGCAATCTGCCAAAAATCATTGTGGCCTACGGAGGATTTCAAGCAGGAAAAAGCAATCTGTAAACTACATGGATGCAAGTCATATGTTTAATACCAAAAAGAGTGATAACACGAGTTTATATAGACTGCTTGCTTTACTATGAATACACTGATAGTGCGAGGAAACCAAATAAGCTATCTGTATGAGAAATTACAATGAAAGGAACTTAACAATTTAATGATTGAAGTGACATAATGAAGCAGTATGATTAATATTTTATATACGTATATGTACATAAAACACACTTGTATGTAACCTCTAAATGACTTTGCAGTCAGCCTTCTTTCCCATTCCTCCTAATGCTGGTGTTTCAGGATGGAGTAGGAAATGAAAGAGACAACATGAGTCCTCCAACAACTCTCCTATCAGCTGGACTTGAAATTGCCTATTGAGTTGCAGGACCCTGTCAATGGCAAGGGGGCTGGAGCTAAAAGGTCTCTGAGGTCCCTTCAAGTGCAAGCCATTCTGGGATTCCTTGAATCTGTGACCAGAGGATCTAGGAAGCAGTTCTGAATGTGAGTAATATTAGCATGGAAAAAAAAAATGAGAAAAAGAAATTAAACTTTTATCTTCTTAAGATGCAGAGAGGTTAAAAAACACCAAGGCTGTTCAGAAGGGAGTGTACTGTAAGAACAGATGACCAGAAAATAAGCCAAAGTTTCAGAAAAAAAGAAATGTCTTTAGTCTGTCTATATTTACTCAACAGTAGTTGATGTAAGTAACATGTATTGACTGTGATGACCAGCAGATTTTAAGACTGTTGTGATATTTGAAATGCTAATTTATGAGGTATGTTGTCAGCCCTCAGGTGTTCCCCATATGACTACACAGGTTCAGCAGGAAACACCTGACAGAACAAATAGGAATTGAAAAAAAATAAAAATAAAAGTGCTCATTACTGGTGATGCTTCAATGGAGACTTGACAGTTGCCAAGAACTACTATCACAAAGGTTCGTTCTGACCATCCAAGATACTTAGCATCCAGATGAATCTACAGAGACACTTTTTGGACCAATAGAACACAAAAATACAGAGCAATGAAAAAAGACTAAAATTATCATGAGAAGACTTAAAAGGCACCATGTTAAGGATCCAGGCAGGATCTGAAGGATGAGGTGCTTAGCAACAGAAGATGCTATAATAGGATGAATACAGAGGGTATCTGCCATGGTAGAATTGATTTAAAAAATATGTTTTGTTTCTAATGTTAAATAAAAGTATTCATATTCCAAGATGTCTCAGTGTTTGCTCTGCATACAAAAGGAAGGAAATAAAGAAGCTTGAACATTACAGCTGGAGATCAGTCCCAGGAGCTGCGTTAGAACTGTACACACACCCGGATGGAGGAACCATGCATGTCAGGTGTCAGTAGCAGTCATTAAACAAATAGCTAAGTGACATCAGCAGAAGGTCAGCAGTATGGTAAAAAACCTAGAGACAGGCAAGAGGAATAGAAATCAATCTCCAGTAAATCGACTCAGCTTCTCATAACAGCATACCCTATAATCTTCACGATACTTGGCTAATATAGAAAACATTTTGAATCCAGCATTAACACACAGTAATGTCTGAACATATATTTTAATGGATACACCCCCCAAAAATTCAATACCAAGTTAAAAATACTCAGAACTGCAGCAGGAAGGTGAGAAATTTTGCAGAGCTGAGTTGTGATTGGCTTAGCAAGATGCTATGTTCCAACAATTTAGAAGAGCCATATGTAGTAGAAGTATAACTATCTGTACAAAATCCAGGAAATGCACTCATTACTGTGTACTTGTGTGTGAAGGCAGGGCTTGTAGTACTGTATATAGCTAAGAATGCCTGAAGTATAAAATTATATAGCATACTTTCTATGTTTTTTAATTTTAATAATGTGCTCATCTGCATAATACATAAGTTCTTAAAAGAAACTGTGTGGAAATGTAAACCACAGATGTGCCTGAGATACAGCTTACCGTGCCAGGACCTCAAATATGTCAGTGGGTTGCCTCTGTCCCATTGCTACTGTGGGAAGAAAACAAACAAAAAGAAACAGCCAGGGTCTTATTTAATTAAAAAAAGCCGCCACCACCATTACTGACAAGAACCTGGTCATTTGAAATATCACTCACATGAAAAAGGAGATACAAATTCATAATAACTCACAGAAGAAAGTCACAAAGAAGTCTAAGTGACAGCAATGAGTATGTGCACATGAGCTTAAAACACAGTTCCAGGTTGAAGTGACTCAGGTTAGGTGAAACGCTTTCATGAGATCTTTCCTTCATCATAAGGGAGTCAGTTAAATAACTCAGGCCTGTAAGTCTGTGTTTAGTTATCTGAATTTGGGGATGAAATGCACCCTAAATCCCTCTGTCACAGCCATGTCCCGGATCTAGAGTTAGTCATATGGAGAATGAACATGGTGCCCATCACTGGGTAAATGAGTGAGAAGCTCTCTGGGAGGACAAGCTGGTCTGGTGCAGTGGAAGATATCCAGCTTTCCAATTACCACGAGAGTGACTTCCTCCCCTGACTTGGGGGCTGTGGTGCACGTTTTTTAGCTCGAAGGAGAATAAAAATAAGACAGCGATGAAAACAGTGAATGGGACTTCGTGGGAACTGTTTCCATATGTGGAATGAATGTGGTGATATGAGTTGGACTTAATGATCCCTGTGGCTACTCTATGATTCAGTGATACTCTATTTTCAGACATACAGAGACATATCAATAATGACATAAATATCAGAGTCTACATGGTAACGTTTCTTTTACGGAATAACCAGTATCAAAGGGATTTTTATTTGACCTAAACTAATGAAGGGACAGGAAGCTTTGGGTCAGGCTTTAAGAGTTTAGAAGATACATTTTAGAAAAAGCACAGCGTTTAGCATTGAGCAGTACAATTATTTTATAAGTTCAAACTAAACTGATTAGCATAATGACCCAGACAGAGCAAATACAGCTCTGAGAAGATTGTTAGTTGCTTTCCTGGTGAAATGTTCTTGCCTTTTTGACATTTATAATTGATATGTTTGACTTTTTTTTTTTTTAATCATTCCTTATTGCGAATGTTCTCATTTTCATGTTTGAAACACCAGATCGTTTGGCGCATGTGTGTTTTGTTTTAGCTTACAAAACATTGCAGAAATAAGGCATAAAGAAACGCTTTACAGATACCCTTTTATTATTATTATTAATTATTTCCAGGACTAATAGAAGCTTATTTGTACACGTGTCATTCCCAGCTGCATGGGTGTTGCAACCGTATTCTTGTTAAATGTTGAGATTTCCATCTGAATGTTATGTGATGTCTTGCTGTGATCTTTCTGCCAGGTTCAGATTCAACTTTAGTTCATTAATATAGCTCAGACAATTCAGTGTGCAGAATGACTCACTTTATTGCAGAACTGTTTATGGTGAGTTGACTTGAATTAATGCTGGAATAATCCCACTTTGCCCGATACAGTGCTGCCATACTTTTCCTTCTGGTCCCAGGCCCACTTTGCCCCCAAGCATTCCTGCAGCTAAACAGCCTCAGCTACTCTGACCTTTTTTTTTTCCTGTTACAAGCAAATCCACTTTCTGGTTGGATAAAACGGACATGACTTGGATGGGTTTGGAAACTGCCATGTAGTGACACAATTTGAATGTTGATGTCAGGACCAAGATGATGCTGGGTTTGGTGGAAGCAGAATCAAGAGGTCTGCCTGCAAATTATTTGGCAGTGCTCAGCACAGAGGTCATAAAAATGCATTATGACCCAGACAGCAGAACAGCAGCCTACCACACTGCAGCCAGAGTCCACTTCTTCCGGGCTGTGACTGCCACACAGTATTACACGCAGGAGAACGGTTGCTGTAGTGAATATGTCTACACAAACAAAAAACTTCCTGATGTTTTCTTTTTGAGACACTTGATCACTGGTGAAAATAAGCATAAAGACGTGTTGACCTTCGAGTAGCTCACTATCTTGGTGAATAAGCAGTTATTCTGAACCTATTGTTGTTTTCATTCTATACATTTTCTTCTTGTGAAAAGAATACCCATTTTTCTGCACCTTTACTAGAAATTTCACTTTTCAGTAAAGATGCAGAAGCAAATTTAACTTTCCCTTTACTCTTGGATTCTGCTTTCAGAGTAAACCCATTATTGATGATGGGGTTCAATTTCAGCATGTTTCCTTGAATGAAAGATGCCACAACAGAAGCCACGTCATAGAGGCTTCCTTCAGGCTTTGATCCACATGAGTTCTGCTATCTGATGCTTTTGCTTTCAGGTGTTTAAAAGCTGAGGATTCACAGAATCACACAGAATTGTGGGGGGTGGAAAGGACCTCTATAGAGATCATCGAGTCCAACCCCCCTGCCAAAGCAGCTCCCAGCCCAGGTTGCACAGGTAGGCGTCCAGGTGGGTCTTGGATGTCTGCAGAGAAGGAGACCCCACCACCTCTGTGTGTAGCTCCAGTGCTCCATCACTGCACTGGGAAGAAGTTCCCACACACATTTCTGCAGAACTTCCTATGCTTCAGTTTGTGGCCATTTCCCCTCGTCCTATCACCACACACTGCTGAGAAGAGTACAGCCTCGTCCCTTTGCCTCCTTCTTTTCCCAAGGCTGAACAGACCCAGGTCCCTCAGCCTCTCCTCATAAGGGAGGAAAGCATGCCCTTTATCATCTTTGTGGCCCTCTGCTGGACTCTTTCCAAGAGATCCCTGTCTTTTTTTTTACTGGGGAGCCCAGAACTGGACACTGTACTCCAGGTGAGGCCTCACTAGGGCAGAATAGTGGGGGAGGATCACATAAACAGAAAAGAAAATCTGAACAAAGGTGTGGCTCACATCACCCAGAAGTGCTTATTCGCTTCAGTTTGTTGCAAAATCATCCAGCTGGTATTTCTTTAACTGAAAAAAGAAACTTCAGGCAGCATCAAGCATCCAAAATGGAGTGAGGGAGCCAACAGTCAGCTGCACTGTGCCGAGGAAACAGACAATATATTTATCTACAACTCTTTCCCTTTAGAAAAAAAGAAACAGGACAGAGATGAGCCATTTTCCCCCCCGGCACGCTCCCAGGAAACGGCCGTACCTTTGTGCCCACAGCCACCGGGGCGTTCCGTAGCACACACCGTGCTGCAACTCGAGCACCGCAAGGTCACCGCGCAGCGGCCGCTGTCACCGTGTCACCCCCAGGGACACCCCCAGGGCGCGGCGCCGGGACACGGCACCCACAGCCCTTCTCCTGCCGGGCATCCCCGGCTCTGCTTTCCCCGCACTCCCAATAACGCCGCCGCGGCCTCGCTTTCCCCCGCTGCCCGGAACTGGCTGGGAGGAAAATGCCGCATCACAGCGGCGAGCTGGCGGCTGTCCGCCCGCCCGCGTCCCCGAGCATCGCAGGGGAGGGGGCCGGCTGAGCCCGCTCTCGCCGCGTCCCCGCGCCGCCCATCCTATATAGGGCCGAGCCGCCCGCCGCCCCTCCGTTAACTTTCCGCATCCCGGCGCGGGGATCGCTCGTGGCCTCAAACTTCCCGGGCGCTGCCAACCTCCGCGCGGCTGCGGGGGGCGGCGTGGCCCCGCGTTCGTCCCCCGGCGGCGTCGGGCGCCGCTCCGACTCCGTCCCGCCCCGCACGGGAGCGAAGGCGCCGGCTTCGGGCGGGCTGTGCCGCTGCTGCTCCCGCAGCCGCNTCGCCCTGCGCCGGCTGCGCGAGCATCTGCTACCCCAGGGCAAGGGGCCGCCGCCCGCCCGACGCGAGGGCTCCGCCGCCGCCCCGCCGCACCCCGCGGGAGCCAAGCCCGGCGGCGAGGAGGGGCCCCGCGGCGGAAAGGAAGGGCGGCGGCCCGGGGCGCACCTGTCCCACCAGAAGAGCTCCTCGCTGCCCAGCACCGCCTGCTTGGAGCAGCTGCTGCAAGGCTCGCCCGCCGCCGCGCGGAGGACGGAGCCGCGGGCGGAGGAGACCGACGGCGGCGCGGTGAGTGGCTGCGGGAGGGACGGACGGACGGATGGGGGACAGCCGAGCCCTTCCCTCTCGGCTGCCTCGAGCCCCTCCCTGACGCGGGGCGGGCGCGCAAGTTTCCGCGGAGCCGCTGTGCCGGAGTCGTGGAGCGATGCGCGGTGTTGTGCGTTGTTGGTGTGCTTGAGGGATGACTTCAGCGCCGTCCTGTGATAAAAATGAGTGCTGTACTTGTTAGTCAAATCGACTCGAGGCAGACTCTTTCGCTCGGCGAAGGAACAGCCCTTTTGTTTACAAAACGTGCCAGTTGTTATTTACGCGTAAGGGAGTTAACTCTCCTTTTGAGCGAGGTACAATCATAACATTTGGAAGGAGTGCTGCTAATGACAGCAGAGCCGCACCGAGCTTTCCAACAGTTGTCTTAGCGAGCAGGACCGCGGCCAATGTCTCTTCTCGCTTCCTAGCGTTAGCTCTGACTGTGTCTACGTACCGAAGCAGCTCATTCTGATAAAAAAGTACAGCATGCTGTGACCCTTACATGCTGCTGGAGCTTACAGCTGCGGATTGCGGTGTTTATTCCGAAGGGTTGATTGAAAACAGCTGTTCTGTGACTCCCCATTAGCACGTCGTCTAGTCCCTCTGGTCTCCAGAGGTACCATCTCACTCAGGTTCTTAAATCAGATTTAATTCACCCGCTTAGCTGGGCTATAGGACTGCAGGAGTGATGCAGTTCCAATTATAAAGCTCTTCTGGATGTCCTCCATCTGCATCTGGTGATCTCCAGAGGTTTGTATGAAGTGAGTTGCATCCTCCATGGCTGCAGGGGTTCCCACTGTAGTGTCTTTCAGGATTTGGACTGAGTGATCCTTGTGAGTCCCTTTGAACTTAGGGTCTTCAATGAGTCAGGTCCCATATGCTGTGCTCTTGGATCAGCCAGGTTCCCACAAACCTCTGCCTTGGTTGAAATCAATAGCAGCAAGGTTCAGTGAGATCTAAGTAAGTTATGGTGTCAGCCATCAGGTGGGAAAGTGGCCTGCTTGAATTAAATAGATATCCTCAGTAATCCAGAAATTGAACAGCTGTGATCCTCAGTGTAGAACTGGTACAAGGGCTTCCCTCATATTCCAGCCTCAAATCTCAAATACATTTTAAAGCAAGTTTTAATTCTGGCAGTATTTCAGTGGTCTTTTTTTTAAAAAAAAACCAACATATTTTTAGCATAGTCATATGGGAAGGCGGTATGAAATTCAGTGATGTTCCTTCAGTCTTCATGCACATTTATTCTGCTGATTTTTTTTTTAATATATTTTTCTGTAGCAAATATGTATTGACTAGGTATTTTGGGCAAGCTGAAGGTAGGAGAAAGTAAAATCTTCTAAGAAATATCAAGTCTATTGCACTTTTAAGGAATGAGTGTAAGTTATGTAGCAAGGGGGAAGACACACCATGGAAGCTGCGCTGCTCTGTGGGCTTAATTCTGGAATATAGCTCTTGGTGTAAGCAATCCATTTTGAAGTGATTTGAACAGAGCTAGAGGCATGGCAGTATTTCACTGAACACTGGCAGTACAGCATGTGCCTGTCTTTCTGGGAATGGTTCTCTTTGGAAGACTGCATGTTTCTCAAAGCTGGCTTTGGGCTGTTTTGAAGGTAGACGGGCACAATAACCAGTATGCAGTAAACCTAGGTTCCTTGCAGCCAGAATGTAAACTCTTTTGACTAGGACCAGAAAATAAGCATGTGTGTGATTGTCATCCTTCTTCCAGCTGTCTGTCTTTGGATGTTAGGGCACATGGGAGGGCTCTCTGGTTACTGCAGCAATAAGGAGTGAGCAAGGCTGTGGATGCAGCTCAGCCTCTGGCTGTGTAGCCATAGTGAAGGAAGCTTCATTAGTTTTGCTGCTCACAGAAGCATTTGTTTAATTAATATGGCATCCTTCAGACTGACCTTTACGGGTCTTCAGGGCCGGAAAACTGTTAGAGTGGTTGTTGTAGAATCCAGCATGGTGCGAGGAAGAGAGATAAGGCAGTGTGAAAAACCTGGAAAAGTGTTCTCCGACTGTCTGTCTCTCAACAATATTTCTTTAAAAAAAGTTAGTGTAAAAGTGAACTTTGTGTCTCTTGCAGAGGATCAATAGATCACTGCGAGGAAGTCACATGCTCAGGGTAAGAAAAGTAGCATCATGCCAAGGTGCTGAAGACAAAGAAGGGTAAGAGCGGTGTTTAAATAACAACAGGAGCAGGGACAGCCCTAAGGTGGCCCTAATGGGAGGAGGGCTGAGCAGGGTGTGGAAGAGGATGCAGGGCCAGTGAAAACCTGAGTGGCGTACCATGCCTGGTTTTCTGTCTGTACAGAATGAATCCATACCTGGCACAGAGCCACTAGGGTCAGTGCAGTTATGCTAGCAGAACTCGTTGCCTTGTTTGTTCTAATTAGTGTAGCTTGCAGGTCACATTTCAGTAATCGATCCAGCCACTGAAGGCAAAAGAGCAAAATGAAAGGGAAGGCAAATGATGTTGGTGTGAAAGTCTGCTGCTGACAATAACACATGAGAACCTGAATTGGTTCTTCAGACTTGTGAGAAATCAAACTTGGGAAGGAAGAGGGCACTAGGAAACCTGAACATCTGGCTTCCAAGGAGTACATTTTCCTGAGGAGACGGTAATATGAAAGAACTGGAGGCAGCTAACTGGCACAGATGTCTGGAGCATAATTTGCAGAGAACAGTCTTCTGAGAATACAAGGGCAAAATTTTAGGCAACAGGAGAGAGCTTTCCTTTGGGAATCTGGTCGTGTAGAAAAGCAGTGGATGAGTCAGTGTTCAAGCTAACCTGATAGAAACTATGTAGAAATAGCAAACTGGAAAAAAAAGCTGTTGGTGAAGCTCATTTCTTTTTTTAAAAAAGGTTGTTTTCCAAAACAGTTGCAGTTAGTCAAGGCTGTTGGTTTCTCCCAGAGTTCAACTAGACGTCCAGTCCCACCAGGGGATGCTTTGCTCTGCCCTGCTCCCTCATTTTATTAATTTCTGATAAATCGTTTCTTTCAGCAATCTGAGATGCTGAAGTCTGTTTCTCATGCTCTGTCAGACTCTGAGCCATCTGTCAATGTACAGTGTGGTAATACAGTGTGTACAGTGCTGACGTGAAAACCAAGAGGTAGCACGACAGAACTGTGTTTAGTTATATCCTGAACAACCTCTGCTTAATTAACTGGAGATCTTGCAGTTTTCAAAGTGAATGGTATGTCATCAAAGATGGCATATTAGCATTTCTCCTCCTATGAAATACGTAGGGCAGATATTTTATAGTGAACTAGTGGCAGCTGTAGTTAATAGTGTACTCATTTAAGCTTCATTTTCTTTTTTTTTTTTCCTGCCTTCACTCGTTGCATGCAAGGCAGAATAAAATTATGGTGCTGGGAGTAATAGGTGGTTGGTAAGTAGGAGTTGCAACAGTCTTCTGCTGAAGGAACAACAACAAAAAAAGGTTGTTTACTCTCCAGTGACTGCTGTAGTGTAATAACTTCCGGCATAGGAATAGTACCACTTCAGCTGAATTTCAGAGGACTGTGTTGAAACTCTACTGATTCACTTTATTTAACGAGTTTCATAACTTTACTGAATAGTGTTGAACTGGCAAAGTGTGAAAAGCCAGGCACCAGGAACATAGTTGTAGCATTAAAGTCTTAAGAAATGCTGAAAAATATTTTTCCCCCTTCTGCTGATGTGTTGGATAAAGAAAATGGCTGTACACAGCAGGAAGACTCAGCATCAGTTACTACAGTAATGCACAGAGAAGCACTTTGTTAGTGTTTTAGAAATGAAGACCAAAACAGTTCTAAAGTTCGCAGTGTGTCGGTCACATTTGGCCTCTGTAGGTAGTTCTAATTTAACAGTTTTGTCTTGTGATGTGATGCTAATATATTCATACACCCGAGCGTTGTCTTTATTTTCTTGTCTTTGATGAAGGGCTGGCTGGTCCTTGGCAAGATGGCTGAGAACTCCGCACTCATCTGAAGGTTTGCCTTTTCCCATCTAATCTTTTACTGCTGATACTCGATCTCGATTTTGATATCTTCTAGGGAATTTTAAGAAGGTAGCTGTAATGAGAGCCCTAAAGCTGTAATTTTAAATAAGAAGCAGTCTCCCATGTGACACAATGCTGATTCTTGAAAGGACAGAATAAAAATGGCAAACTTGATTTTAAAACTCAAACAGAAACTTACCGTCTACTTAAGGATGCTGTAACACCTAGCACTGCGTCCAAAGACGTTTGGAGGAATGGGAGGCTTTACTCTTTATTAGTCAATAATTACATTGGCTTTCTAACACGGACAATTGGGATGACTCAAACTAAATACTCTAATCCATTTTCAGTTTGTTTAAAAATGAGGCCAGTAGAAGAGGAAAATAAAGAAGCACAGGAAGTCCTGAACTACTAACCTGGATAGCAAGCATTACAGCTTAGTACCAGCTGCTGAGGTCTTTGCCTAGAAAGACTATTTGCCCAGAAAATATGGGTTCCTACAACAGACAGATGATGTAAATACAGTCACAGAAAGGTCATGTCACAATAGTTTGTGCTCCTCATGAAGTGTTTATGGCCAATGGACCCATGTTAATGGAGTACCTTGATGGTGGTTTTCAGTGACAGCATGTCCTGCTGGAGCAGTGCATTGGTGGTCATGAGCTGGGGTGAAATACAAATGTCTTGACTTTGTTAGTCTTTGGGTTCTGTTGTTACAGGACTGATGACTTTGTTTCTCAGTAAGAAGAGATGTTCTGTAACAGGTGGCTGATGTTTCTACCACCTGCCCTCAAGTGTTTTTTGATCAGCTTACAGCTTTTCTGTTTCTTCTCTCGAGCTCCTCCCTCACTGACCTGTTATTTTCTTACTGACCCTATCCAGATAAATAATCTGTCTCTCCAAAAATGAACCATTTTATTTATTTATTTATTTCCAGAAATGTAGCAGAACAAAAAATGTTTCTATAATAGGCCCCCCATTCTGACTTTTTTTTTTTTTTCATTAATAAAATATATGCCATAAATGATGGACAGTGTTGATGCCAGGTGATGACATAGGAAAAGCTCTGGGTTATTTTCTACTGTCAATAGAAAAGAGACTTTGAATGCTAGGATACCAGCATTGCTTTGTTGGGCTGTCAAAATGTTCAAGTATCTGCAATAATCCTCTTTACTTTGTTGCTGGGAAGTGAAAAACTCTGTAAGCAGAATTTATTCCTTCCTTCAGTTTGTCATCTGTAATGCTTCATTACTACTGTAGATTTTTTTAACGCCGTTTTGTTTTAAGATCAAAGCCTTCCTATTTTTCCCTCTTATGCATTATCTCCCTCCTATTAAGATCAGAAGTTGCTGTAAAAAATCCAGAATCAACATCCATTACTTCTGAATGAAGTCTTATTTTTCAAATTTCACTCAAATATGCTGATCTTTAAATCCTTGTGTTTTTCTTTTCTCTAGCCCTCCTGTGCTCTTTCAAAAGGGCAGAGAGAGTACATGTCCATTTAGAGAAACTAACCAAATTCAGTCACTTGTTTAACTGTTTGCACAACAACTGGCACCAATACACTTCATAAAACTGGGTTTTGAACAGCTTTTGAAATGCAGCATTCATACTCTTACCCTCTCTGTCCTACTCTGGAGAAGTTCTGCAACTGTTTCTCTAGAAAAATCAGGCTCAGAAATGAGTCAAGAAATGTGGTCTTTGGAGGGTTAGATGCTTTTTCACAGAAAAGCTGAGTGCTATTTACATAATGCATTTGAGCGTGAACACCAGGCACGATATGGACAGCATCCCATTTGTTTTTTACGTAGTTGATCTGTTTGGCCACAATCTCTTCTGTGCTTGTGAGCAGGTGACCATGTTAGGCAAAGATGAATAATCCCATGAAAGTTTGCAAGCATTTGATGATCAAAATATAATGAATGCACCTGGTGTACCTTTTTTGCTGTTTGTCCAATTAAGCTGTACAGAACGTTGTAATTAATGAATATCTATAATACATTCCCACCTTCTGCAAGTTGCTCAGTTTCATATCTGTCATGTAGGAGACGTATGTACCCATGAGATGCCTCTTTGTTGCTTCAGTTCTGTTATTAATTCAGCAGCTAGACTGCCTGTAGCTAATGATAAATTTTATATGAAGTTAGGTTTTATGGAAATACTCGCATCTTCTGAGTAATGTAGAGCACCTGGACATCTTTCTGGTAAGGTGCCTTATACTATAGTTCATTTAATAAGAGAAGGAAAAATGTAGCTGATGACTGTTGACTGTGAGCCAGGTGCTCTAAGTCTTTTCTGCTTAGTACTGGATCTCACTAATGAAACAATCAGCTGACATGCAGTTCCAGTCTAGGCTAGCTCTGTCTCTGCTGGCAGATCCAAAGCATGGCATAGACATTGAGACCTCTTCCAGAAACTAATTCTCACCCAATTTGAATAAGATTCCATCCTCAGCTGTAGCAGAGCTTTTGTGCTCCATCTGTAAGGCATAACTGCCTTCCCAGGTCTTGGGGATTCTTTATCCCCAAACCTCCGAAGTTTATCTGTTGAAGAGCTGGCTTGAGATTTGATTATATCTGGCAAATAGTTCTGTGTTTCTGGAGAGCAGGATCCAAATTCCTTCCAGCTGGAGAAAACAAGCACAGAGCTCTTGTTGCTGTGTTTTCTGGGCAAGGAATGATTACCAAACGAAACTTCATGCCCAGCAGTGAGCATGAAGTTCTAGGATGCTTGGTGAAAAGTAGAACAAATTCTTCTGCAACTCTCTCTCTGCAATTGAAGGTGAGAAACAGAGCTTTGGCCTTCATTTTAAGGATATCCACGTGCCCTTGAAACTAAAGGCTCGTTGCCCACTTTGGTACAGACTTTTGTATTCTGTTATCGCTGTAATTGCATTTTGAACATGCTGGTGGTTTTGATCTTCTGGTTTATTGTCCCTGATACATTATTAATATCAAAACTGACTGAATCTCAGTTCAGTAAGGATTGGCTTTCATAGTTCAGCTTTATGTTGTATTTTTATGCTAATAACCTAGCCATTGTGTCCTGGATTTAAAACCAACAAACAGCAACAAAAACAACCAAAAACCTCACTGATGCACAAGAATTGGGAGCTTTAATCTTTGTCATGTTTTTAAGATTTGTATCTAAGATTCAGCTAAGAAATGTAGTTCACCGTGCAGGGTGACAGTTAATCTCATGCAATTGAAGTGCTCAGATTTATGTTGCAATCATTTCTCTGAGTTAGTGCCGAATAACAATGGAAACAATCTAATCATCTCTGCACTGGAGATGCTGGAGTGAAAGCTCTTTCCTTTAAAACTTGAATCGACAGTTTGGTCTTTTTGTTTTGTATATTGGCGTTTGTTTCTCTCAGTTTGAGCATCACTTGCCTGGCTTTCAGGCTAGCAGCATGTAGCTGGCCTCATGGCTGTGCGTGGAGGGGATGTGCTGGCTATGAGGCAGCAGCAGTGTTTGAGCATGCAGCACACTGCATGCAGGACTCTAGGGTGAAGTTTCAGGTTTTAGCTTTGTTTCCATCATCCTTAAAGTCCTAATCTGGTAGGAAAATAAATGTTTGGGATGTCATGAATTGTGCTGCTTTCTACTTTTTCCATTATATCCTTTTTTCTCAGTATCTCCGCATGCGAAGCGCAGTATAATTTTGGTTCCAAATTATTGCTTTTGCTGCTTTCTAATTTAACACAAGTGGGGAATTTTGAGAAAATTCTGATCCTTTCCAGTGAGTATAGAGTGCTGTGTAGGTTGCTCCAAAAGTAATGCCTATTTATTTCTGTGCAAACCACATATTGTGCTCTATGAAGAGCACAATAACACTGTTTCATAGAGCAAATTCTCAGCTACAAAACATATTTTTATAATAGTCCCCAGGATTAGCTGTTCATTTTTGCCTGCAGTGAACAAGAGCCTGCATGCTATGCTCCTCAGAATGTGTACCA
The DNA here is from genome assembly GCA_013399175.1 of Odontophorus gujanensis. Taxonomy (NCBI): domain Eukaryota; kingdom Metazoa; phylum Chordata; class Aves; order Galliformes; family Odontophoridae; genus Odontophorus; species Odontophorus gujanensis. Next base: position 33,489 of record VXAB01010405.1, on the reverse strand, counting down.
GCGGAGGTGGCCCACTGTTGTTGCTGCTTAAATGCTTCACTGTGCTCACATCCACTGCTTGGTCTCCATAAAAGTTCAGCAAGTGTCAGCGAATGTCAGTGGGGCCATTTTTTTCCACATGGAGAAATTTAGTGACACTCCTTTGCTCCATCTGCACTTCCACATCACATGCCATTCTGTCAGAGTGCCCATCCGCTGCCATCTGTCACACAGCAACCACATGTAATGGGATATGAGTGGGATGGTTCAGCCTCTACTGCTGCACCACCAGCATCCACCTCTGATGTTGTGGGTCAACATAACAAAATAGAAAGCATTACTTTCAGAGCAGTCCTTGTGGAAAACATTAATCCTAAAACAATAAATTCATACAAAGAGAGCTCTTCAAAGCCACTCATTAAAGACTGGCATCTATCACAAGCCTTATTAAGTAATTTCAGGTGCTCAGAAGCCAGATTCTAAGCACAGCTGTGCAACTTTCTCCCGGTGCTCTCTCCTGCTGTTCCTAAGGCAAACGTTAACTTAGAGCCTATGTGTAGCAGTGTTGTGAATAATACAAGCTGTAGTTTGTCAGATATTGCTAGAAGCCTCTGTCACTTGTGGAGTGGTGAGCTCACACTGAATTTATTTTATCTTTTTAGCTAGAATTTTTAAATATGCCTATCTTGGCATGTAGACAAACACAAACTGTTTGCTAACAGAAACGAGAGAAAAGCATGCTTAATGATTGTTCTTACTTCTTTCTGCTTACACACTTCTTTCAAAACTCAGGTGGTGTATCTTATTTTTTAGTAATCTCACTGTTTAGAGCAGCAGCACTAGTATTGCCACCCACGGTAACCTTAGCACATAGCATGTAATGAAATTTAACAACTTCTGTCAAAATCCTGGTGTCAGTTGCTTTGATTAGTGGAGAAGAAACAGCTGCTTGTAGTGCATAGGATTTTTCCCATTTTGAAAAGTAGTTCAAAATATCCAAAGGACAGCTTTTATTTGTCCTTACTGGACAGATTTTTTGCACAGTCATGTGATTTGTACACTTTTTCATTAACAAATGAGGCAAAAAGAACAAAAGGTGTTGACATTGCTTAATTGTAGTTAATTACTGGTATTTGTCTTCCTGTGCGCAGTGATTCTGACATATTTATTTCCTTGACGATTGTGCTGATGAATTTCTACCAAAGTTTTGAGAATCTCTCTACAGTGAGGTTGTGATGCTCGGGAAGAACAGATCATAGGCAACACAAAGCATTTTGGAATGGTGCTGTTATTCAAGACAAAGTTACTAAAAATCTTTACAAGTCTCTTTCTAAGGAAAAAGCTATCAGTCTCTTACTCTGTCACTCAGTTCTTTTCGTAGTGAACAGGAGTAATTTCATTCTGCTATGATTGATGTGATCAGTGTCACTTTCATTGGTGTTCAGTGAGCTGACAAGTGATTGGGAGCTGTAAAAAGAAAGAGATGGGGAAGTAAAAGTAGGCTGCAAGAACCACATCTGGGGAGATGGTGAGATACAGACAACTGTTTTGATCTGTAGGATTGCTGCCAGCAGTTCTTGGGAAATCTCTTTCAGCAAAATGGGTTTTGTTTGACTTCAGAGTCAGTGAAAACAGTGCATCTGAGTGTTGCATTTGTGTGCATGCCTGTAGTGAAGGTGAAGAGCAGTAGGTAAGGTGGAGGGGAAAGCACAGGGAAGGTGAACAGAATTTCTTGTCTGCTGCAAGTCCTTTCTTTTCCACTTTTTTGTTAGTGTGTGTCTTCCTTGGTGTGAGGACTTGCACGCTAAAGGTTTACGTGTTAATGGTGCAGGGAAAATAAAGTGCCATTCTGGACAATGTGTTTCATCTTATTAAGATGAAACTATTAGTACTGAAGTACTGTATTATCACATTAATAGCTGTCCAGTCTTTTACATTAACTATTAACATTCAGCATTAGAGGCTATGTGTTTCTGCATGCTCCCTGTAATACAGTTACTTGTGGTAAGGCAGACCTGTAGGTCTCAGGCATTTAGTAAGAATGGACTTCATCTGCAGGAGGGTATGATGGCAGAGAGAATAGTGATGCCAGATTGCAGAAGGGTGGCACTGCTGCATTACTATCAGGTTATGTGGGTACAGTCTGTAGAAGGCACTGGCATGGTCCCTATCACTGCTGGAACCTGGAGGCACATTGTTCTCTGGAAGGCACCTGGGAGAACAGGCACTTTTCCATCATGGCAACATTTTATGGCACTCTGGCTGAGGTGGTTATCGTTTGTTTTTTGCAAGTTCATTGGGGAATGAGGTGGTTTCCAGCAATACCTAATGCACTAAGTGGCTGGAATGTTGATTTCTGCTAAGCCTGGGATTACTTCTTAATTCTCATCTGCCAGCTTTACTTATGTCTGTCAATTTGTTGCTCATGTTGTTAAATAGCAGATGGAGGTACACCATCATATAGTGTACCTGAAATCAGAGGGTACGCCTATTACATGCTGCATAGATGGGAACCTGCAGCTGTATTTCATGGTTTGCCATTAAATTCAGTTTTAAAACAATGGGAAAAGATGCAAAAGCACCAACAGATTACACGCTTCAAGTGTTTATTTCCACATAAGGAAAAGAAGCTATTCAAGAAAGTTGTCCTATTATGCTGTCAGAGGAACTGCTGTCCTAAGTAGAGTTAAATGTAAACTGCGTTTCAATTCCCAATCCTCACTGTTTTGTTTTCTTTGGGCAAATATAAAGCCACTGTCATTTCTCCTGTCTGGGAATCTACTGCTGTAACTCATGTGAGAGGAATACACTAGCACTCCTTGTTTCTTCAGTTATTTATTTATTTGCTGTGTATCAGAAAGGGCCAACCTGCTGTAAGTAACACTTGCATTTTGTTTGTGCTGCTTGATTGCCTATAATGGAGAAAATGCCTTGAGGCCTAACGTGCATTAAAGTGTTGCTTTGTTCAAAATGACACTGCAGCATCCAAAAGAAATAATTGAACAAAGTCACACACTTCAGTTTTTTTCCATGTATGAAAGTCATGCATCAGTTCATGAGCAGTGTCTAGATGAAGCGATTACAAAATGTGAAAGGCAAGATTGTTGCTGGACTAGCTATTATAAAAATAAGGATGGAGAGTAATCTTTGTGCTTCTTTGTGGCAGATGTCTTATAGTGTTTTCTCCAGTGCAGCTGTGGCTGTTATAGAGGGTGGCCAGCAAGAGTACTCTATTAATAAACTCACAGTGAGATTCTGACAGTGTCAGTCATCAGTGTCCAGGTTATAATCTGTTTCATATTGGTAAATATGGAGAAATAACCAGACAAAAACCACCCATGTACTTCTTCCACCACAACTAAAATCTCAACGGCTTTCTCTCACTTGGAAGCATGTCTTGTATACAGCTACAGGGGGAAAGTTATGCATTTTGAGTTACAAAAAATATGTTCTCATTCGACTGTTTAATTGTGTGAAATGTATCTCTTCAGAGGTTGACTTCACAGAATTCTTCTGTGTTTGTTATGTTGATACCAGTTTAAGGATAGACCCACATGTTGACTTGTACAGATCTAATATTATTTTTCTAAAATATTTTTTCATGCTTTTCAATGAGATCCTCTGAGAGACCCCTACCTCTTCAAAATGCCAAGAGAAGGAGATTGGGCATGTAAGAAACTGGTGTAGATATAAGCTGCTCTCTGAGCCAAGCAGCTTTCCTACCTGCACAGGAGCTTTCCAGTGCTATCACTTTCAGAGCATGGAGCATACTTGGCTGAGTGACTGAGCAGTGACAGCCAGAGATTAATGTGCTCTGCTCTACACGAGGTTGTGTAGTGTTTTGGGAAAAAATGTTTGAACTTCCTGGAATACATGATTTGAACAGCAATAAGGTGCCTGATTTGTCAAGAATAACTAGATGTGTTCTCTTACTGAACCATTTACAGGAGATAGATTTTTCTCATAACTGGAATTTCAGTGCATCCAATTAAAATCTTTCATCAGAAGAACAAGATATCTTTGTTTTACGTGTAAAACTGAAGTAATCTTTGTGGTTGTTGTTGTTGTTGCCATTACCCAGCAATGGCAAGGCACAAGTGTAGAGAGGGAAGAAGCTTGAAGTGAGGTGTGATTCATAAAATGCTGTGATTGTGTTCACAAGCAAACAACAGGCAAGGATAGTGAGACAGTTAAAAGCAGAAGAATAAACAACCAACAGCTACTCTGGTCAGCAGCTGCTGCTTCTGAGGAAGCTAATTAGGAAATGACACGTGATTTCTTATTTAAAACTGTGGCTAATTTGTTTCCTTGCCTGTCATTATCTGGATGGAAAATATGCCAGACTTTTCCTTCAGACTGGGAATGACGTGGTTCAGATGATGAACTTCTTGATATTAAAGAAGAAACTGGATTTCAATTTGAAAGGTGGCTTCTCTGTCCAAGGTGCCTGTTCTTAAAACTGGACTATATAGAAGTGGGCTTCAACCAGTGGCATGCCACATCCATGACTGTGCTCAGGATATGCTCATTCATTACACTGCCACATCTGTCTTCAGGTTCTGGATGCCTTCCCTAGGATCCATTTCATGCCAGCAGGGTGAGTTAATCGATTTGTGCTGCTGGAAAATGAATCAGTTTCACTTAGTGACCACAGAATTGCTTGATCTAATGCAGAGGAAGAAAACCAGCCTAGAGAGAGATTGAAAGGTATCCCTAAAGTTGACTTTAGTCTGATGGTTAGGGCATTTAGGTGGGTGGCCACAGGTCTTATTAAATTACAGCTCAAAAGTAGGTGGAACAGGATTTGTTTTACCTTGTCTAAGCTACATTGTAAGGTTGTTCTGCTACTGGGGCACTGTGTGTAAGGTGAGCATGTTACCATCACCCTCTAGTCATTTTCTCTGAGTGTGGACAAGTAGGTGTACACCAAGCATTCCTGCTTCCTGGCTTTTGTCAGGAGGCCTGGGGGAGAAGATTATTGCTGTAAGAGTAATGACAGAGTTCAGACAAGGGCTGTGTTTCGGAGCAGCTCTGTGTCATGACATATCTGAAAAGTCAGTGTCTAGGAGGTGTTGTTAGCAGAAATTAAAACACAGACTTTATGCGCACCTACATTTAGATGGCATTTTACCAGGTGTGCTGTGTGTCTCAGTGATTCTGTCAACAGTGCAAGCTCCTCAAAATTCAGTGATGTGTTTCACGCAGTTCCATCAGTGTAAGTTTTCAGACATGACCATGAGAGGAAAGGCTGTCAAGAATACTCTGCGTTAAACATGAGAATAAATTTTGGTTTCCTTTGGGTCTGTTGAGAATAATGCATGAGGACTTAGGACATGAAGAAAGGGAATGGGTGGAAATATTAACATTATCAAATATCAGAATCCGTAACGATTCAGTGTAACTAAATGTTCTAAAAGAAGTGTAAGTGCCTGCAGAGGTGCATGCGATAGACTCTTGTTTTACATTACCACCCTTGTGCAGAGATTTTTTGCTTAAGAAATGCCACCTTTAGTTTGTGTCAGGAAATTGAAATGACCCTGTTTTATGAAAGACTTTCAAATATTTGATATTTGTAATCTTTCCTCAGCTATTCCTCTTGACTTTGTTTGCCCTGTTGTAGACTAACAGCGAGGAACTTTTTTGTCACAGTTCTGACCCAATCCTAACTGTTCATTTATTCAGTTTGTAGTGTTGCATGCATAGTCTTTAATATTGCTTTTAAATAACTGTAGTGTTCATTTTTGTGTGCTGCTATGACATCTGATGTTTTCAATATTATTTTTGTCATGGATTCAACATTCTGCTAAACCAAAGGAGTCCATGTAGTTTTGTTTTGTTTTTGGTAAACGGGGAACTTGTGAGGCTTAAAATTGAGAGTAAAATACCTTCATGCACAAAATGCTGGATGATCTTTGAGGTCTATTCCAACCTTGGTGATTCTATGAACTGATGGTTTTGCTTATTCTGCCCACTACTTTCTACTGCTGAAACTGCACTAAAACAGAGGTGAATACGGGTACAGTATTCACAGTACTAGTACTGTGTTCTATACACAAGAATGGAAATTGCCATAGTGCTGTTATTCATTACATAAGTAAGAAAGGCAAGATGATAGACCAAACAACACTGACTTTTGTCCCCTGTGATCCAGCAGCAGCCATCCATCTGTGCATGTAACACACAAACTTTTTCCAGAGCTTTTCCATTCAAGAGCACCCATGCCTTGGATAACCTCTTCTCTTGCTCTGCAGCACTAATATTATGTCATTTATTCTCAGTGGATCTCCTTCCTTGCCTCTTTTCCTTAACCACACATCTTGAATGTTGTTTGCATTCTGTAGAATTTATTATTCTTTGCTTGTGCTTACAGATTTGATGTGCATTACTTCACATATGGGCTATTCAAATGAAAACGTGGTTGATGAGTGGTTCAGGTGCATGCTTAAGTTTAAGTTGATATTTGCTTGTGTACATACACAATTAATATTTTTGGAAGAGAAGTTGCACTGAGAGTAAAATATTCTGCCTCCCTGTGGTCCTAGTTTGCAAGACATGGAAATAGTGGTCTTCCTGTTTCAGAGAGGCCCTGTCCTGTGCTGCTGCTTTGCACTTGCAGATTTACTTGTTTGTTTCTATTATTTTTTTTGTTATTATTATTTCTCTGTCATATGAAGATGATCAGAGGGCTGGAAGACTTCCCCTATGAAGACAGGCTGAGGGAGCTGGGCTTGTTCAGCCCGGAGAAGAAGAGGCTGTGAGGAGACCTCACAGCAGCCTTCCGATAATTAAAAGGGGATTATAAACAGGAGGGGAATCAACTTTTTACAAGAGTAGACAGGGACAAGTCAAGGGGGAATGATTTTCAGCTCAAGGAGGGAAGGTTTAGATTGGATGTTGGGGAAATCCTTCACAGAGAGAGTTGTCATGTGTGGGAACAGGCTGCCCAGAGAGGCTGTGAATGCTTCATTCTGTTTAGGACCAGGTTGGATGAGACCATGGGCAGTATCGGATCTGAAGACTGGTGACCATGTGCCAGGGGCGTTGCAACTTGGTGATCCCCCGGGTTCCTTCCAACCCAAGCTATTCTATGATACGCTCGAACGGGGTGAGAATGTGGTTTTGAAGGGGTCCCTGTTCACTTGGTTAATTTTTTTTGCAAGGTGTTATGTTAAGTTTTAGAAGCATGCTGGAAATAAAAAGGATACTGCTGAAGGAAAAAATTGGCTGCAGGAAATAGCCATCTTTCCATTTCAGAACAAGATTACCAGATAGGTTTTCAATTGAATGTGAAGTGTATGGTTTTTTTTTGAAATTATTTTTTTAAAGTATTTTAATTTATATTGCTCCTGACATGCTATACTAGGAACTGGTGAATGCATGCAATAGCAAACGCATATGCTTTCAAGTAATGGATAAAGCTATTGCCTCATTAATAATGTGCTTTTCCATGTATTTTTGTTCCTGCACAAATAGTAGAGACTTGTTCAATTCATTTCCTCAATTAAAATAAGCTCTTTCATGAATAAAAATGTATTAAACTCAATCCAGCTTTCAAAATTGTCAGTACCATTTTTATAACCAAGTAATGAAAACTAACTTGTCTGTTCCCAAATAAATTTGGATAATTCTTGCTAACTGTTCTTAGAGAATTGATTAGAAAATAATACTTTATAATAGCTAAGTATTTTTTTTGTGTGTGCATATTATTTAAAAGATGACATTTTAAGTAAAAAAACCTTTGCAGTTTAATTTTTACCATCAGATGAACCTTGTCCTGTCACAGATGAAAAGTTATATTTTCTGAAGGCAACCTGTTTTAAGTTGTCATTATGATGTGTTTCAGCTTGGTGTTTGTACAATGTAGGTATCTGTAATAAGACTTGTGTGTTTTCTTATCTTCTGCTACACCAGAAGTAGCACTTCCATGTGGATGACTGTGCATTTTGATTTTTTTTCCCCCTTCCATTTGGTTTCTCACAATTTTGTATGTTTCTGTGTTGCATTTTACCGGAGAGAACATGTAACTATCTGTCTTGGTTGATCTATCATCTTGCCTTTCTTACTTATGTAATGAATAACAGCACTATGGCAATTTCTGTTCTTGTGTGTAGAACATAGTCCTTATAGCACTCGTATTCACCTTTGTTTTAATGCAATTTTAGCAGTAGAAACTTGGGAGGGGAGGGAAATAAGCGAAACCATCAGTTCATAGGATCACCAAGGTTGGAAGAGACCTAGACCATCCAGTCCAGCCATCCACCTACCACCAATATTTCCCCACTAAACCATGTCCCTTAGTATATCTCAATGTTTATTCAGCACCTCCAGGGATAGTGATTCCACCGCCTTCCTTTGGCAGCCTATTCCAGCACCAGAACATTCTTTCAGAGAATAAATTTTTTCTAATATCCAACCTGAACCTCTCCCAGTGCAACTTGAGGCCACATTCTCCAGTCCTCTCATTATTTATGTGGGCGAAGAGGCTGACCCCCACCTTGACACAACTTCTTTTCAGCTGGAGAGGGATAAAGTCTCCCCTGAGACTCCTCCAGATTAAATAATTTCAGTTCCCTTAGCTGTTCTCCATAAGACCTGTGCTCCAGACCCCTCACAGCTTCATCGCCCTTCTCTGATCACACTGCAGGGCCTCAGTGTCTTTCGTGTAGTGAGGGGCCCAACAGTGAACACAGCACTGAAGGTGTGGTCTCACCGGAGCTGAGTACAGGCAGAGGATCACCTCTGTGCTCCCGCTGCCAACAGTATTTCTGATACAGGTCATGATGCCATTGGCTTTCTGGGCTACCTGGGCAGACTGCTGGCTCATACGTAGCTGAGCGTTGACAAAATCTCTAGCTCTGCTTCAGAAGCTACTGCCTTCAGAGGCTGGAGCTTGCTTTCCTTCCTCCTTTGTTGTGTCTGACACTGTACTTGCCTGAGGGATCAGAGATGAGGGCACAAGTGACTCAGGGAGATCTCTGTCTGCCCTTGGGTTTTCCCCATGCAGCTTTGCAACCTTGGCAGGCAGGTTTGGCCTCAAGAAGTAGCACTTGTGTTGGTTGTTTCTAGATAATTCTTATGGGGGAAAAGGTCGTTCTGTTCTTGGAAAGAAACTGTATTGCTCTTAGTATTGAAGCACACAGATGCAACCAAACTTTTTGATGCAAAGTTTTCTTTAGCACCATGTATGTGTGTGTAAAAGCAGCTATTTAATATAGAAAACATTGGAGAATGATAAGTAACTCCATGTTTTTGTAGAAAATATAAGACTTTGAAGGGAAGTGGAAATAAATGCAGCTATAGATCACCTTGGAAATTTGTGATAAAACTGCTTTTTTGTTTGTTTTGTTTTTGTTTTAATTCTCACTTAAAAGTACTCCAAGTTTAAAAAAAAAAAAAAAAAGACTGATAAGCAGGGACAGACCAAAGCTACTATATACTGAGAAACAGAAAATAGATGTTGAAGGACTGTTTTTATCCCATGTTCTATGAGGATTTGTTCTGAAGGCTGTACACTTCTACTATCTCAACAAACAGAATTTTAAATAATTTCATTTTTAGGTCAGAGCTTAACTACAGAGTTAGATTACTTTCCCTAATTTATTATGATCATTTATTACAAAGCTTTAGGAAAAAGGCTTTGACTTGAAAAATCTAAACTAAAAATAGTCAAGTAGTAGTACAACTTCTTGTGGATAACCGGCACTAGTTAGGGGTTGTATGGATTTTTTTTTCTAATTCAATAATTACTTAAGAATCATGACTTACATGTGGCTTTACTGTGTCAGTAGTTAAAATGGTTTTGCTCCTCAGAGGAGTGAATCCTGAGCCTTGAAGGAGCTCTGGATACTTGTATGGTCATTTTCTTGGTGTAAGATCTCCAGAGGCTACCTGCGTGTCACTGCTGTTGCTGAAATGTCATGGTGTGGTGAAGGATTTCTGTTCCCATGTTGTGTAATACTTGTCTAGAAAAGAAAAACTTTCTTTTTTTTTGTGTGGCATTTAAAATGTCATCTGGTACCTCTCACGCACTTAACTGAAAACTGAAGTGAGATGAGTTGTACGCTGTAGTAGCTGGGTACCGAAGCTCCATCTTCCTGAATGTTTTGTTTTATGTTTAAATCTGGTGGGTAAATACCCAAGTAACCATGACTGCTGTTTTATTATGTTCACCCACATCAGCAGAGGTGGATGCTGAAGGTATGGCAGTAGAGGCTAAACCTGCAGCATTTAACTGCCATGCAACAGATGGCAGCAGAGGGGCAGCCTGACCAAATGGCATCTGACATGGAAGTGCATATGAAGCAAAGGTGAAAGAAATGGAATTTCTCCATGTGGAAAAATTTGCACCCATTGACATTCATTGATGCTTGCTGAATGTTTCTGGAGACGAAACAGTGGATGTGAGCCCAGAGAGGTGGTGGGGTCAGTGACAGTGGGTCATCTCCACTGGTGCCCATTGTTATGAGCATGGCATACAGGCTCTTGGTCATTGCTGGTGAAAAGCTATAACTAATGGGGATGACTGCATGGGAAAAGAGTGTTTGCTCTATCAAAGACTGCCAATGTGCACTTTGCATCTGTAGTAGCTTCCATGGAAATAAGTAGGAGGCATTACTTTTGGAGTGATTTGCATATTTGTGGTACATTTTCTGTTCACTGTATGTTGTTACAATGCTGAGTAATGAGTACAGTAATAATATACCAGTAGAATCTGTTTTTAAATTGATTTCTCTGGTGAAAGTATTTTCTGACTTACCTATCCTGTTTACCCACCGAGGCAGCAAGAGGCTCTTTCAGTACTGGCTCTGAAGGCAAGAATAAGATTGTATCAGAAAGCCACAAAGGTTGTGATACCTCAAAAAATAAATTACTTTATATGCATTACACCATACATATGCGTGCAATATTCATTCAATTTCAGTATGTTTAATGCCACATTAAAACATGCCACAGGGAAGTACTGTTTTCCTACTAGCATACACGCTGTTTATTGCTAGTGAGTGTGAAACCTGTTTAGACATGCAAGGTTTTTTAAATAGAGGCAGTTCATTTAAGTTCTAACATCCAGTTTTAGCACTTTAGTGGTAGACCTCATTTTGCAAAGTGCTCGTCAACCTTTGTTATAAATGGAGCTCTGAAAAAAGTCCGTCTGCTTATGTAAGCTCTGAAACACAGGCAAGCTTGTCATAATTTTCATGTGAAAAACTCCAGATCTCCTGTAGAGATATGCTTTGTTAGCGTTATTTCTGCTAAAAAAAAGTGTTTCTAGTGTTCCTAGAAAATCCTGTAGCTCATCTAAAAACTGTGTTTTCTTGCCTCAGAGTTTTAACCTCCAGGATAAATTGGCAGCCCTTGGTGCTAGCAGTGGTTGTGCAGAGATTTTATGTCTCTGTATGTATGCATTTATTTAAATGTGACGAACAGCTTAATGAAAAGGCAAAACGGTAATGAAGAAAAATGAGGAATTTTCTCAACTGTTTGGCTCACATGCTTCAGATACTAAGCTTTAATCAGTTACTGCAAATGTTTGCATCCTGTATGTGAGCAAAAATTGATCCCACCAAATGGGCCTCCCATCAGTAGGGACTGCTGTCGGTGGGAAAGACAACCCAGCATTTAGTTTTTGCTTTTCGAGGCATTTTCGTATATGAAAACAGCCCCATCCCACATTCCTGTGGTCAGAAAAAGGAGATACCCATGAGGCTTGTGCTCCACAGCTTGATAAGGACGAGGCTAGGCAGGTGGCATGAAGGCCACACCAATCTCCTTCCTGCCTTTCCATGCTGGAGTGGAAATAATTCTGTGGAAGCCACAGTGGCAGTGACCTTCACTTGCTTTTTGGATAAAATTATCTTCCAACAGCTCAAGGAAGCAAAGATATTTAACGGTCTAACAGGAAAGGAAGGACCAGGTTTCTTTTTACTGTCTCTGTGTGTCCTGGAGCTGTTTCCCTCACCATAGCTTCTGATTTAAATTCAGCCTGGGTGAGATGAGGTCCCCCATTTCAGCAACCACTACAGTCTTGCTGGGGGCTGGAAACGCCTGCCTGGCTCTTCTCCCTTCCCCATGCTCTGCAACTCATAGGACTGTTTCAAAATGAACAGGACTTAAAATCTTTGGGATTTTCTGCTCTGTGCAGTCTCCTGTGACTGTGTTTTCTGTTGCTTAGCACAGGGTACAGCACCAACTGTCCTAAGCTGGGACATGGGATGTGCTCTGAACCAGCTGTTTTTGCAAGGGAAGTTTTGAAAAGGACCTTGCAAGGAATGAAGGGAGCTCTGGGTGTTTAGAAGGAGACAGAGCAGAGAAAGAAAGCCAAAATGCTCACTCATTTCTTCTTTCTGAGCTTGTAGGTAGGCCCTTCCCAGAGATGCTGGCCTATGACAGAGCTTCTCAGCACGGGAGCAGAAACTGGAGCTTAGGAGAAAGGAGATGGTGCAGGTCCTTGTAGGAGGTAGGAATAGGTTTTTACTTGGTTCTAGTAGCATACTCCTCTATTCTGAATAAATGATTAAATAAAGTCAATAAACATAAGCTTACCAGATTCTTCCTATTACATTTCTGTTGTCAGTACATCGTTTTTTGAGAAAACTGTATCCACATTTCAAACACCTCGTCTGTTGAGTCATGGCAGTGCTTCACTGTTTCTTAAAGCCTTCTACTTTGAAGTCCTGCTGTTTGACATTACTGTGGTGGGATCTAGCTGCTAGATCTGCCAAGTCGTGGTGACTGTCTCATGCTCAGGACCTTGAACATCTCAGTCTTTATGTCTGTAGCAAAAGAAACGTTTGCAGAGAGAATAGGTGGCCAGGCATTGGTGTGTCTGTCCTGGCAGTGTCTGCTTTGCTTTCAGCGCTCTTGTGCTGATAGTAAAGCTGTAACTTTCAGAGGCTGCTTTGAGCAGCAATGTGGCTAGCCCCAAGGGCTGAGCTAACAAGTGTTGTGAAGCATCTGCCAGAACCTGTAGCACGTTCAGATTACTGGTCAGGAGAAACTCACTTTGTGATTTCTGTAATGTTTAGAAGTCATTCTTGTGCAAGCTTACATTTTCTGGGGGTGCTGTTTATGTGGAGGTTACTAGGCTGCTGTCTATCCATTTCATGAGTTCAAGGTAAACTGGTAAGGAGATGAGGTGAAGCACGGCTATCCCTGTGTCCACATGCTGGCAATTGTCAGGTCTCCTGTTAGAAAAAGTGGTGCATATTTTCCTAGATGTGTGTTATGCGAACCAAGCCATGAAGGAGAGAGACTTTTCAGAAGACCAGTTAAGTGAGATATCAAGACAGTTATCTGGAAGTGGTGCAAAAGTGTTGAACTGCTGTGAGGTTGATTTAGACTTGGAATAACCACTACCAGAATTGTGTGTGCTCCAGGAACTGACTGGAAGGAAAAATGGCAATCACATATTAATCTTGTGAGCAGTGTTGTGCAGGGGTTCAAGAGTATTGTTGAGTCTTCAAGGATGACTCATGCATTTTTGAGGAACAAGCTTAGAAACCATGAAACAAATGTTTTGTTTTGGATGTATTCTGGTGCTTTTTAGATCTTGGATTCATTTATCCTGAATCTTCCAAAGTGAAGGAGTAGATTGGTTGTTTTTTGTTGTTGTTTTCAATAAACAGATGCTTTTTGTCTTTTTTTTTTTTTCTTAACAGCATCAAAAACCCTTTAAACTGAAAGTTTAATACTTCACTGTGATGTACTGATCCTAGAAGCTCTGAAGAAACACTCAGAATACCATCAGTCCTATAGTAAAACTAAGGTGCTTTCAATACCAGGCAGATGTTCTGCTTGTGATCCCTTGTGGGCTGCAACAGAGGAAGTTCACAATGTACTGTATAAATGAGCATGAGCAGACAGACTGAAGGTACTCCAGCATCTTTGGAGAGAGATGAAAACCTTGTGTGAAGCTAAGAAAATGTGCTAACAGAAAGTGTTTAGTGGAATCAAGACAAAATAAAGATTGGACTGAGCCTATTTTTGAATCTGTCCATATCCTCACTCTTTTCTCACTCGGCATAGCCTTTAGACTGGAGTTGTATCAGCAGTGTCCTTGTCCATAAACACCATAATAAGGATGTCCTAAGGATGTAGAAGCAGCCTTGGAGCAGCTGCAGGGTCTTGCTGTGCCAACTACTACCTTATGGTGCTGATGGAGGAGCTTTGGCAGCTCAGCTGTTTCTGTGCAGCCCCTGCTGGCCCCCACTGGTGAGGAGGTGGCAAGGTTCAGGTCCAGGTCACTGACTGACAAAGGTCAAGTCTTCATGTCCTGCTTCTTGAACAGTGCAAGGGGACAGAAAGCAACTCCAGCTTTGCAGGGAAGGGAGGAAATTGCTCTGCTGCTCAGCTGGAGAGGGAGGGTGAGGAATCTGTTGTAAGAAACCCAGTATATAGTAAATACCAGTAGTTTTTATAAGTAAGCACATACCAGTTTTTACCTCAATGTACAACATCACAAACTGGGCACACTGCAATTTCAAACAGCGTCCAGATGAAGTGCTGGCTAAAGCTGATCTAATTCTTCAAACTGACAGTGTCCAAGGGCGAAGTCTAACAGGAACTTTTTCTGCCTCAGATGAGTTCTGCAGACAAAGCTACAGACGATGCAGTGATGGTACTAACTGCTTATGCAATCAATAAGCTAAGTAACAAAGGATTAAATTGTAGTGGTGTTGAACCATTGCATATGGTTATATTAGAGATGTCGGAGAAAAGCCACGTCAGTTAGATAATGAATTTTTGATTTTTTTTAATTTTTTTGTTGTTGCTTATTGGCTTGTTAACTAGGTTAACTCTTTTGTTAACTAGGTGTTTACTGCTGTCTGGGTTATCTTGGTTGATTTATCTTAAATGATGAAATAACTTTTTTTAGAAAGGGAACAGGAAGGAAACTAAATCTGGACTATTCACATTCAAGTGATTTATCAAAAGATTTATGGGAGGGAGAATGAAACATATTCAATAATATCTTTTTAAGATAATGCAGAGATCACAGTACAGCTATACATAACAATGATGTGACCCACAGGGAATCATATACAGTAGAGGGATGGATGCATTTATTTTTGTTAGTCTTGCACGAAGAAAATACTGTACTGCCATTTGTCACATGGCCTGTAATTAATCCCTGTGCTGGCTGAATTCCTCAGTGATGTGCAGATAAGACAAGTGAATGTGTGGGTACATGCACATGTCATGTATAATACTTTTTGGCATTGCACACTTTTTATATTATTCAATACACATACACTGAAAACATGTAGTTAGCAAGCTCTGCCAGAACCAGGACAGTGGGCACCAGAGAAATAAGAGTTTGAATTTCTGGTCTCAGCTTTTCACCCTTTTGAAAATTAATAAATGCATATAGTGCAAACTGACCCCTTCCTCAACCCTCACGAGCTATATGTTGTTTGGAGCCTTGTGAGTAGCTAGAGGCACAGCTAACAAGTTAGGTATTCTTTGGATAAGGCTCTGTTAATTTACAAGGAATATAGACCAACTCCCTTATCCCTTCATTTCTGCTGGACTCATTAGGATCGTAACAAACACACAGTGTCCTTGCTCATAATTTCAGGCTAGCCCTGCTAACCATTACTCTTCCCAAAATTTTTTGGCTGTCATCTTCCTTCTGTGTATCTGTGATTGCTTCTGCTACAGACATGCAGCTGCATCCAAATCAATTCCTTGCCTGTGCATTTATATTTGACCTTGTCACGTGGCATTCATCATCAATCCCTGAAGTTGTGTTCTTCACAGTTTTGGATAGTGAATAGCTATCTATCCAATCTATCATTTAACTTGGGTAAGTGGTGGTATTGCATTTACATCTTCATCAAGGCACATGTCTGCATGTACATCATGCCTTGAGTATCATTCAGCAAGGCAACGCCATTTGCTTGGAAATGCAGGGAATACTTTACAGAAGTAAGTACCCTACAGGAGTAAAGCCTGCTGCAATATAAAAGGAAAATTCACAGTGAACATACAAGCAGTTATGCTGCTGGAAAATGGAGAATTGGGTACAGGCAGCTGCAGCTGGTGAGATTACAAGAGCATATTTTGTTTTACTCTTGTGATGAGCTGAGGGCACTTTCATGGGTCAGTTAATAACACTGGTCAGCTAACAGACGCTTATTAAGCCACAAATCAGAAATATATAACTGAGTTGCATGCTTATCTGTGAGAAGGGAGAGCTGCTGAGTGAGACAACTTTGCCTCTTCAGCTTGAGGTTGCTGATGGGCAGTGAGTAGGATCAGCAGCTTGGCTGTGCACTCAGTTCCCCTTGTGTACTGCTTTCTGTACCCACCTGCAGTGATCAGAGATGGTGGAAATGGATGTTCTCTGTATCTCAAAACACATCTGAAGTGATGTTTTTGTTTTGATGTTATAGATGTCTGTATAAATGTTAAGTACAGAGGTAGATTAATGGGACTAGGGATTAACTGGTTTTATTGGAGAAACAGATCTTCAGGTTTTTGACTGATACAAGTGCAGGCTAATGCTGAACCAAAAAGTGCAATAAAGGAATGTTATAAAAAAAAAATAAAAGCTAAACTTAAAGCCTTTTTTCAGACATAACAGTGTAAAATATATAACCATCTATAACCATCTTTATCACTACATACTGACCTTCCTGTGTGTATGGAGTCAAAACATTTGTATATTGTCTTCCTTTCAAGGTTTAGATGCTTAGCATGTTCTCAGACACCGAGATCTTTCACACAGTGGAAAAGAGGATAATAATGTCTTATTTCTTATTTTAGTTGACACCAGCTGGCCATTACAATCATATGTATTGTAATTGAAACTAGCAAAATAAATACCTGAATGGGCCGTGTCAGCTGGAGGAGCTGAATAGGTCATGTTGCTTTTTCTGGATTTAAGCTGTTTGTTCAGCAAAACATGACTGCTTTTGCCAGTTCTTTTGAACAGCATTACATGATTTGTAAATTCATAGGTTATGTTTGCTCCGGAGTTACAAGTGAAGGGGATTATTCTTCCCAGTTATTTTGCAGGATGTATGCATGTGGTGTATGTGTATGTATACCTTGGTTGTGTGTGCTGAGTAACAAAAATCGCCTCAGGACCAGCTGTAGTTCCTTTCTATAAATGTTGCTGCACTATTTCAAGCACTAAAAAAAATAATTGTCATGCTTTACAAGGTGACAGTTGACTGTGGCTGCTGTGCTCTCCACATTAGTATGTGAAGAGTATGGAAGCCATCTGTATTGTGTCCATGAGCATGACTCATTTGCCTAACTTTTTATGGTGTGGGTAGTATGAATTCAAGGGGTTAACTTTTGCTGCCATCTGTCCATCTATGAAAAGAAGCGAAGCGGTGACTTGCAGTACTCTAACTGCAGGCATGCTGAGGAGGTAACTGGTCAAGCACATATTTTCTCTACTAAACCAGAAGCTGGATACTTGAAGCAGCAAAGCATGAAGCTGAGAGATCTGGCTCTGCTGAAAGTTACAGATATATACACATACTGTACAGCTTGGCTCTGCAAGGTGGGTGCAGGTGTGGTGGTGGCATGGTCAGGATTGCAGGGACGTTTTCCTGCACAGGGAAGCATGGGGCACAGACCTCTCGTGCTGTTGCAAACATTAATTTCCTGTTACACCTATTCTGGGGCCTCCAAAAGGATAAGTGAACTTGCTTGTTGCCAAACTCTGTACACAGCGTTACAGTTTCTCATTCTGCAAGTGTAGTCGTTCTGCCAAAGTAGTTGCTGTGAGCTCTCCTATCTCTACAGTACGCTCTACACGTGCCCGGAGAAGGGAGAGGATGGAAGGCAGTTGAAGGCAGGGCGCAGACCTTCATTACTTTTAATTGGAGCCTCTAACTTGCCTGCCCTTTTGGGTAAGCAAGAAGAGAAGACTGTTCTGCAGCTGTGTAATGGGGAGGCAGCACGGTGGGGGTGCTGAGATCCCAAAGCAGCTGGGTTGCCAAGTCAAGAGGGTAAAATTGAGGGTCCCACTCAGGTACAGCAGGTCATGGAACTGCCATGTAAAGGCACTGAGTGGTATAGCCAGCATGTTGACGCTGTCTGGCAGCTGCAGATCTTTGATTTTTTGTGGTGCAGAAAAATTAACCTTCAAATGGGCTCCACAGAACTGTATTTCTGCAATATTTAGCAAGGGCTTTTTAATCCCTGGAAAAGCTTGCTCATTTTTTTCTAATACCAGTTGCACTGTTCCTCAGCTTCCTTCTGTGCCTTCCAGACATGAAGCACATTTCTGAGTGGCAGCTGGGAGCAAGTAAGCAGAGATTTTGCCCTTCCTGCTGAGGTCAGGCTCTGTGCTGTGGGGCAGTGGGGTGTTTGGGCTGGTGCAGATCCTGCAGGTGGGCAGGAAGCAGGGGTACTGCAGCACAGCTCCAGCAATGCTGGTAGAGCCATTCACCCTGATCCAGAGTGTGACAGCATGCAGGGGCTGCAGTGTGGTATAAGCAAATCACTCAGAGCTTAATTGTACTGGTGGGTGCGTGCAATAAGCAGTGCAAGCTGCGTGTCAGAGGTTAGTGTGTGTTTGCAGTAAAGTGTGCTCCGTGGGTTAGCAGGTTGTCAAAAGAGCTTGCACTTGGCTATACTTCTGTAATGTGAAGCTACTGCAAATAGAAGGCTTAATTCCAACAGCAAGCAGGTGTTAGCAGTGTTAGTTTTGTTTGCCGTGGGAAAAACAAGATAGACACAGTTATCAGACGTGGGAGAAACTAGCTGGTGGGGAACTTGCCAGAGCTGAACACGTTGAGTGGGAGCTGAGGATAAGAAGTCTCCTTTGTGATGGGCTTGTAGCAAATCACTGTTCTTCTGATAACAGGGTGCATGATGTGCATTTGTTTGAATTGCTTTTCTTCTCAGAGTTGTCGGTCTAGATGGGAACGCTTCCTAGTGAGACCTTTGTTAAGACAGTCAAAATCCTTGAGAATCCTTCTGGCTTTGACAGACTGCAATCTGAATATGTCCCACCTGTTTCTAGCAGGTGTGGCACGGCCTAACTTCACAGCCTGGATTTTCAGGTAATTCAGGTATTTGTGACTGTAGGTAGACTTGTTATTCATTTCATTACAACTGCAAAGTTACAGCAACCATGTTTATAGCTACCTGCTATTAACTGAGGTAGGAAACAAAAGTAGATGTGATTTTTTTTTCATTTTAAAACAAGTAGCAGGTGCTATTAGGAAAAAGCAGACATAGATCTGCATAGCCCAACCAGAAGGAAAAAGCTTACCCATACCGAAAACCTGAAAAAGTACTGCAAGCATAAGAATGAATCACCATGAGAAAGCTCTGCACACTAGAAATATATCTACAAAGCAGATAGGAGTTTTCTATCCTCCACCTATTTGGTGGAAATTGGCAGTGTGGCTAGAGATGCTCCTACCCTCTGGCAGACCTCTGCCAATCTTGTTTGTGCCTGGTGGGTCAAAAAGGTGCAGAGGGCAATGGCAAATCAGTAGAGAGGCCAGAACCACACCTTTGTTCTGTTTGATGGAGATCCTTGCAGCAGCCCAGAAGTGCAGGGGGAGTAAAAGTGGTGAAGAGACAGAGCAGACTTCTAGCATGAAGCAGGGAACAGAGGATAGCAGTGGAAAGTATTCCCTTCCCTGTATGCCAAATAATAGAGCCTTTCTAGGTGACTGTCAGGGTGCCAGGGCGTGCTGTACTCCTGTTCTTTGCAGGCTCATTGGGAACATTTTCTTTCAGCCTCAGGTCCCTGCCTTTTTTTTTTTTTTTTTTGCCAGGCCAGTTCCAAAAAACAGAGCCCAGTTTTCAAGGACCATACCTCTGGTTTCGGCAGCTTTATTTTATCATGTCATGATCCTTCTGGCACAAGGAAAGACTTGAGCTCCTGTGTAGGACTTAGCCTTGTTGAGAAGTATGTGCACAGCAGAAATTTTACAGCAACACATGGTGGTGACCTTTGCAAAACAAGCCAGTGTTTATTTGTAAACCTGCATGCAGCAAGTTCTGTTCTTGGGCCGGAATGTAAAAGAAAAAACCTTTTCCTTTACTGAAATTACCTACCTCTCTGTTTCGGTACACATGGAGCAGCCGAATTCTCTGCCAGAGATGTGTCTTATCTCCGTGCATATATTCTTCCTTTAAGCAGACAGTAAGTAGTGATGGGGCAGCTGCATGCTGAGATGATGGATTTAGCAGAGCATCTTGTTTCTGTCAGCCTGGACCTGCTCTAGCAAGTGGTGCCTATAGCTGGTCTTGTCCTCTATCCTGGGGCAACAATTTTAACCTTCTCATCTCACTATGTATCAGAGTGTGGTCAGAGTCATACCTACATGAATGAATGTAATTTAGATATGTCCACATTCATCACAGTTATGTGTCAGCATTTGCCAACTTTTGAGTTTCATCTGGACAGTGAATACTGTAGTTACTATTAATGACATTTATTTTCCTTAGGTATGGTAACTTACAATTAGTAGGTTTAGCTAAGCATTTAGTTGATAATGTCAATTGCAGAGAGATTCTAGATCCTGAGTCTAACTTCAGAATGGGTTTAATATGCTCCAGCACTCCCACAGAAATAGGTGATACTCCTCATTTGAAATTAATCTTCTTTAGGAGAAGAGGAGAAATTAGGAAGACACAAGGGGGATTATGTTTGTAGCCTAGTGGTGGTTGCCTAGGAAGGTCAGTGAGTGAAGAATCCAAGGGAAGGACTGTAAAGACCACTGGCCTTGCTGGGTGTGTGGGCAGGAGGGACCTTGTGTGGTTAGGGAGCAGGCCAGGGGGAGACATTCATGGAGTTTTTTCTCTTCCAAACTTAGCATGCGGGAGTGGAATTTGGTTTGTAATATCAAAAAATAACAAAATCTGTGGGTTCATTCTCCTAGTAACAGAAATTAATTTGTCATCTAGGACATGAATTATTTCCACGTTACGAATATGAGTCTCTTTATGTTCAGTTCTTCCCATCCTAAAGCTGCTCTCAGTAACTCTCCCAAAGGAGAGGAGTTTATAAAAATTCCAGCGTGGAAGGGATTTACACTGTTACTTGCAGGAAGACCTTCTTCTGGCTATCCCCGAGAATCTGAAGGAGGTAGCTAATAGGAAGAGACATTCCAAATAAAAGCAAGAAAATGATTTTTTTTCATAGTTTCATCTCAGTCTCCGCTGTGCTTAAATAGAGAGAAACCCACAGAACAGACTCCACTGATGAATAATACTGCTAATCTGACACTACAGGGTTTTGTTTTTTTTTTTTTTATGTTGCAAGATACCTAAATCAAAGCATGAGATTGACTTCTCATGTACCACAGTCTATTCAAGATCTAGGTAAAAGAAATAAATGAAAGATTTTATGGGAATGTAAGAGAATGAGAGAATGGTTGCTTTTATTGAAGGGGCAACAGGAAGAGGTTTCATTTATTCGTTTATTTATTTAAGCAGATAGTGTCCTTGATTACTGGAAAACTGACAAATTCAAAGGTCAGGATGTTCTGTCATACTTTCCAATGCTATGCATTATTAAATTTCTGGAAGAAATAGAAAAAGGGGAACTCGTGCTTTCAAACAAATTCCTAAAAATAAGTGTGTGGTTTGCTGTTGTCCCGTGTGCCCAGAAGGAAAAACAACTTTAAAAATCACAGAGGGTAGGGTGCTGTTTTTTTGTTATTTTGTTTTAACCCACTGATCTTGCTGAATTATTTAGATCGAGAACACATGCAGATCTATACTGAGAGCCTTAAGTTGTTGCATAATGTGAAATGTAAAACAAGAATTACATTGAAACTGATCAAGAGCAAGAATCCAGATACAGAGACAGGAAAAAATGTGTGCCCTAAGCTTAAGTGAGTTGTTTTAAACACGGGACATAAACATAAATAACAAAACGAGATGTTCTCCAAATTGAGAGCACCTGTTGAATTTCTTCTGTTTGCCTGATTTCCTATTTGTATCAGCTGAGATATGTGAATTTAATCCCAGTTTATTAACACTTTTCCCAAACACGTACTGCTTAGATCTGTAGTCCCCATGTTCCTGAACTTTAAAATGTTTTGTTTTTTAATACTGCCTGCACTGCTTATTCAGAGGACATGGCAGTAGGACCCAGTTTGCAGCTCATCATTTGACATCACGCATAATTCAGGACACGTTTCAGATCTCCCTCATGGAGCTCAATGTCTCCTGTTTAATGAAGATGTGACAGTCTGCGACCCTTCACCTGGTGATGCCCGTCTCTGTACTTCTAGTGACAGAACCCTTGGCAAGGTGGAATTCTTTATCAGAAAGTCAGAATTATATTTGCCAAAGTTTATTATTTTTTACGTGGGAGAAGAGGAAATGCAACCAAAATATTATCTGCTTTCTTATGAAGAGATTTTTCAAGGTTTTTTTTGAGGGTATCAGATTAGATGATCTCTAGAGGTCCTTTCCAACCCCTACAATTCTGTAATTCTGTGAAGGGCATCATTATGTTAATTTCTGTTTTGTTTTGTTTTTTAATGTATTTTATAATGGTGCTAGAATGAAGCAGTGCTGGAGCTCTGCACCAATGGTGTGTCTGGAGTTTCAGACTGTCTCCTAGGTGGGCTGCAGAACTGACTTGCCAAGCTGAGCGTATGTGAAGGTCGCAGCTGATGCTGAGAAGCCAGAACTTAGCAAGAAGTCAGATCGCTGCACAGATCGCAAATGGTAGAATTTGTCTTGGGAAAATACATTGTCCAAACAATGCTGGGTGTATGTTTGTAAATTCTGATTCTGCAGGCTCCAGCTAATCTCCTTGTTTTGTCCTGCCTGCCGTATAAAAGCCTTCTCCTGGCTGCAGCTCTGACCATGGAAGGAACCAGCTCATAAGGAGAGCAGCTGCATTACAGAGGGGGATGAACACGTGCGGTTCCATAGGTGTCTGCAGTTGTCTGCAAAAATGCATGAAGAAGACTGCCTTGCTAAGAGGAGTAAGTGCTCTGAATACATACAGCAAAGCAACCGTGTGATGTGCTTTTGATCAGGGCCTGTGTGAGCTATCCTGCCTGATAGGATATTGCTTTTCAGACATTATGTGAACTAACTCAATTCAGTAACTCCTCCTCTGCTTTTTGTTTCAGGACCTTCTTTGTGCTTTAATGTCTTATCGTGAACTTTTCCAGTGATGTGATAAACTGATTTTGTTTGTACAGGTTCTGCTAATGGTGAGGGTCTTCTGTGAACAGGTGATGAGGCAGATCTGTGTGCTGGGAGCCTGTGAGCACTCACCAAAATCTCTTGAGCAAGTTGTATCTGACTGTTTCTGTGGCTAATAGTATGCCTTACATATCAATGTCATAGAGTTAGTGATGAGTTAATTATTAATCAACAATTTCTCTGTCATATACTGTAATTTCACCAGTGAGGACATTGTTTCGGGCTAACTACATGAGAATTTCTGCAGGTTTCCTTGGCTGTTCATGTAGCTGAGTCTAAATTCATCTGTGTTTGTGAACTGCCTTCTTTAGGACTAATTTGTGTTGCATCTCAGCTGGTTGCAGCCACTAAAAGGCAGAGCATGCCTACCAGGTGTTGAGACTGAGATTTGGAGACTTTGTTTTGCTTTTGCAGAACTTTAGCATTTGGTTTAAATAATAATAAAAATCAAACTTCGCAGTTTATCGTCATCCAAAATTCAGTTTGGGAAAAAATTACTACGTAAGGTGTTTGGAGTGGAGCAATCTGGAAATCATCATCTTTATTTAAATGAGGTAAATTAACCACAGCAGAAGTTTAATTTCTGATTTGGACCAGGGGCTAATCATAAAAATAAACGCCTTCAGTGAGTGCATAACTTAAAGCATGTGAGGGAAGGTTACAAGAATTTGGAGCAGGCCTTTGTTTATTCACTAAATATGCACTAAAGTATTTTTTATCCCGCAGGTCCCGAACTCAGTAGCTGTATTCCAAATCTCTGCTGAACATATAAATATTGAAAGCAGCAATTTTCATTAATTTCCCTAATTTTTGAATGGTCATTTTCTGAAAGCAGATATTCTTATGCTACTTCAGAGAAAATTTGAATTTCCATTTGTAAACTTATTTTGTAAGTAACTTATATTAAACACAAGCTCTAGTTAGAATCCTCCAATGAGTATTAATTTTCAGTGTAATCCATTGAAGTGCATCCATTTAAATGTGTAGCATGTGTTTTCAGATTTATGTATAACAACTGGAACATTTTCAGACTTTGTGTGACTGCTAAGGTATTTCCCCTTATTTTAAGATTAATGCAGTGGTGGCATAAAAGGTTTTAAAATCATTCTTCAACAGAAATTATTCATGTGAGGAGTTCTAAAGAAACACTGATAATCAGTTTTAGAAAGGGAGTGGTAATTTTTTAGGTGCAAGAATAACACAAAAATCTGTATATGCATATGGGTGTCAGTGATTTCTAGATAATCTGGTGTATCACAGAATCAGTTTCTGATAACAGATCTATTCCAGATGCTATTAGTTTATGTTTATAACACTGCTCTTGTAGTATGTTAAAGGTACAGTCAGGAGGTTATTTGACTTTTTAAATATATTCTTTACTGAGATGACATATCGATTATATGATGTATTAGTTACTCCAATAACATAGTCACATACATTTCAAACTGTCAAGAATGCTGCCAGTTGGGAAAAAGAAAGAGCAAATGTTCGACAAGGTCCTAAGAATAAAGTGAACAAGTCTGTCTATTAGAAAAGGAATATTCTTTGTTCACAGTGATTTTACAGTTTGTGCAACTCTGATAGTTAACCTTACAGACCTTCTCACAAGCTACAGGTTGCCAGTATCTCTAAATGAAGTACCTCTTAGTCTCCCTTTGCAGATGTTCTGGTGATTAGTGACAGTGGATGGTTATGTTACCCCATGACTTGTAGGGAGGGACTGTATTTCAATTACCTTTTATTCTGATTTGCTTATTAAGCATTGTTGTTAAAGTCTTTGCTGCAGTGAAGCAGGCTGTAATGTGTTCATTAATGGCCTTTGTGTGTATATTCATAGTGTGCAGTCTTGACATGTAGGCAAACATACTGTGCTTAAGTTTAGATTTATTCTTTGAGAGATGTTTTGCCTTTCCAGATGTGCCTTCACTTGTGTACTTCCCTGTAGAGCAGAAGCCTTAAGTAGGACTGCTCTCTAGATATATGACATTGGAGGCGTGTACTTTAAATCCCCATATCTTCTCTGTGTAGCTTTCCTTGTTTTTATTAGTTATTTTCTGTGCCACTGTCAAACTCTGAATCCAGAGGTCAACCCCTATGATCCCTTGATTCTGTATATTTTAATCCTGCAAACAGTTTCATTTTTCTGCTTGGCAATTGTCTTACTCCGTGGGCGGGATGTAACAGTAGTAGTGAGGGAGAGGTTTTTCAGCTGTCTCTCTTGTAGGACATAAGAGAAGGTTTACAGAGACCTCTAGGTCTGCTGAAAAGCTCATACATGTGAATAAACTTATTGTTTCAGCTGTATTTAAACACATCACTTACATAATCATTCTGGGAAAAAAAATACTATTAGTTATGCTTCTTTGTCCCAATTATCTGCTTCATTAAGATCACTAGAAATCTCTAACTGACAACAGTTTTCTGAGCAATTAGAGATACCACTTCTTTATTACCTGTCACAAAGATGATAATTATTAAAATGAAGTACTTTCAGTTATTTTTCAAAAGGGAAAAGCTCATTTTCTACTTTATGGCTGTAGTTCTTGAAAATATTTTGAGTGTGCTTTTCAGGTGACTGTAAAGTTACCTGGCTATTTTTTTTTGTGGCTGATGAGGAACAACATACTGATACTGCTCACTGAACTTCAGCTGTAAGTCATCCGGAAGAGTACTCTGCTGCCACTGCTCTCTCTTCTGTTACTGTCATCCTCTTTTTGGCAAGGGAATGCTCTTGTGATGGCCTTCTTTTGTTTGTTTGTTTTGTTGTTGTTATTATATATTTTAAGTGGCGGTTACATTGGTGTTTTATAAGTGAATATCAGTGCTTTTTACATGTATAGCTTCAGAATCATCATATTGTAGCAGTACTGCCATAAGCTCCAGTAATTCATTCTTCCTGTTGAAACCACCTTTCTCTTTCAGTATCAGTATTAAGCAGATGACAGAAAATGTTCCTTAATAATCCACTGAAAGCTGAAGTGACTGATGGGCAGTATGTGCCTCCTAACGAGTGCCACCTAGCTGCACGTGCAGTTGAGTGCCTTGTAAAGTTAAGAGGAACTATAGTCACGGGATTTAAAGTTTTCTGGGTTTAAATGCTGACATTTTCTTCTCAGTTCCTTATTTCTTTCTTAAAAATGGAAATGGTTATGTCTGAAAAAAAGATAGAAACCTGTCTACAAAGCGATTTTTGAATGATCAAATCTGAATAGGCTACTAGATAAATTCGTACCATCCCTACAATCTTCTCAGCTATTTAAAAGTATATGAGGGAATAGGTGAAAATCAACTGGTGCTTGAAATTTACTTGCAATTTTTCTTCTACTTTTATGCTTATTCAGCAAGCACATTTTCTTGCAAGTGCAATTAAGCAACTGTTTCACATTTCAGGTTCTTAACAAATGCTATGCTTTGTCTTACATTTCTACAGGAAGATCTAAGTGTCTGAATTTTTTTAGAAACGCATCATAACCAGCATTACTTGGTAGTGAACATGAGCTTGTCTGTTTAGATTGTGTGGTTTGTTGATTCAGACTGATTTCTTTGATCAGCTGTTTTTGGTTTTGAATTCATTTTCTGGTTGGATGATGGTATTTTCCTGGAAAGTCAGTGGTCTTAAACATGGCCCAGTCACTGGCTCCTGAGCAGATCTTGTGTGAATCCCAGCTTTTTGTTGGTAGACTAAGAACACTCTTTCAGTCTTAATTTTTTTTTCTCATTCATGTTTGGCTGCTTTCTTTGGGTCACACAGTACTGCTGGGCTCCCTTATACTCTGATACAGGTTTCCGATTTATGCTGTCATTATCAGTTCATTGAGTCTTTGAAAATAGTGTGGCTGGAGATGAGGTAGGATGGTATTAATCCCAGAAAGAATTCTAGGGTTTAACAGCCACATATTTTACAAGATGTTCTGGATGCACATATTTATTCAGGTTTGGACTTATTTTTTTGTGTGGGAAACTGACATTTGTCAGTATTTTAGTCTTAGTGTTTATAGGCTATTTTTATTCATCTTATTTGCACAGGAGGAGGCCTTTACTATTGCTAGTTTGGTGTTTTTCTTATGTACACATAAGAAATACAAATCTGTGCATATGACAGCCAATCACATTTCATGCAGAACACATGCTACCCCATGGGGTAACTGTTTTAAGCTAGTGCTCACCTTTGCTCACCTTTGCTTGAGTGGAGGGGGGCTATAAATTGAATAATTCATAGTCAACAGTATGAGGTCTTGATAACTGTTACTTTTAGTTTGAATTGTGAAAAGTAGTTGATGGGCAAGGGAACTATACGTGAAGAGCTACAATGAACTTTTCTTTGAACTCATCAACAATGGGTGCAGCATGTAGGAGTTCATACACTGATATTAATGGCATTTAACACTTTCTGTTAAGAATATTTTCTCATTATTGACTGTAACTAATGTGAGGTTTGTAAAGTAATGTGGCTTATTATAATATTTTTGTCTGGGAGCAGAAACTAGCTTGTTAAAGAAATATCTATACAAGAATTAATGCTGACAAAGACCAAGTGTTGGCTTGCATTTCTCTTGGCACATGTTATTCAAGTGACAGTGAAAAAAGCTTGGTAGCTTCATATTACTAGCCTTGTATATTCAAATACCACAGACAGTCTGTAATTGATGCTTCTGTTGACACACATCTAATACTTCTGTTTGAAGCATGTCAAGAAAGGGATGATTAATGCTTATACCTGGGACATTTATTGAAAATATCATTGAAATTTTAATTTTAAAATGCAAGATTCAGTTACCTCCTTTTATGTTTACTTCTTCAGGATGTAACTTGCAATGCCATCTACTGCGCTTGAGAGTATTTGCACGTGGCAAATAGAAACAGCTCTGGACCAGCTTGGTGAAGTTCTATCAGCAGAAGGTCCACGGTGGCAAGTTCATAGCAATGTTACCTTTCTTTAGGTGCTAGGGGTCCTGTGCTGGGGTGGGTGATTAAAGATATAAATTTAACCTTTGTCTTTCATATCTGTGACAGCACTACAAGGAGCTGATCTAGTACTTCACAATTACATCTGAAGTTTTTTGCTGTGTGGTATTGTTAAAACTCATGTTAAAAATAGTCACTGAATAAAAATATTTCAGCTGAAGGTTTTGAGGACATTCCATTCAAGGCTTTTCAACACCGTATTAAACGATCTAAAAGTAAACACCTTTGCTCTTAAAAGAAAAGTGGGCAGCAGGCAGATACGGGAAGGCACAGATTGCACTTGGAGTGACTTTATACTGAAACCTCAAAAAAAAACCCCAACACTACTTTGTGAATGCAGTCAAAATTGGTCTTTGTGCATCAAGAGTTAAGAAATGTAGATCTCGTCTCTTAAGAGAGTGATAGATTCCTGGAAAAGAGACATTATATAAGAGATCTAGAGGTCTTCCCTAGCAAGCAACTCAGCCAGAATGCCTAATGTAACACAGCAGCAAAATGAGCTGAAGTGACACTGAGATTTATAAAATCACGACTGCAAGGAGAGTTGATTTTGCTTCTGCATAAGGTATGGCTGAGAAGGACATTAGAATATTGCATGCAGCATCTGTGTTTTTAAGAAGACATTGAGAAATAGAGCCTTGATTTGTCATAAAAATGTTTCTCAGGCTGAAGAAAATGTCAGGCAGAGTAAATTTAAAATTTAGTATGCTTAGCTTACCTAAAAGAAGATGGAAAGCAGGTGTACTTCAGCAGAGCAAAGATGATCTCCTTAGTAGATTTTTCCCTCAAAGTCTGCTAGTGCTGATAGCAGGGGAATTGGAGATAGTGTCTTGCTTCCTTGTGCAACATTACATAAATCTAAGCGTGTCAATCAGTTGGTAAAGATAGAGCTCCCTGCCTTTAGTTCTTGTTATGTAATGCCTAGAAAACTCATTTCAGACTTATTAGGATGATTAGATTTGAGAACAGCTTTTCTAGGTGCATAACAGACTCTGTGCCTCTCAGAAGGATCAGTTTTCTTCAATCTGAAAGGCATGGTGGTGAATGCGGCACTCTTGACTGATATGCACCTTTCTTAAGAGAGCAATCAGCATTTAATTGTGTAATTTAAACACAATTCAAAGTACTGTAAAGTAAGAGAGCTTCTGTATAGTAGACAGAATGCAGTGTCTGACATACTGCATTCACAGGTGCAAGAACTTTGATTATAAAATACATTCTCCTATTAAATTTTCATTATTTAGTGTGAGAGGCACTCAGCTCACACATGGCTTTTGGCATTGGGGTATTTGTAGCTGTGTTCTCAACCATGTGACATATAGAGCACCTGAGAGTAATAGAGGAAGTAAGAGTGCTGTCAAGTACCTCCTGAATGCAGTCCCTTGAGTAAGACTTTTAATCATGCTTTCTTACCACAGTGAGGAACTAAGAATCTGCCTGAGAAACAAGGTGCTGTTTCAGTCTCCTATTTCTGATGTTGTTCTACTACCTTTGGTGAATTATTTAAAACTTGCCCTCTCTGCACCTCTCCTCATGTATTTATGGGCACGAGTGAGACCCCCTTGAGCCTCTGCTGCTACAGAAGGAGAAATACTCCAGTTCCTTGAACTCAGTAGCCCTTCTTTGGACTCCTACCAGTATGGTTTTTTTTCTTTCTTTCTTTCTTTTTCTTTTCTGAAGGATAGGATATGAATGGAATCTGAAAGTTTTATTATATGGCAGTTGTACCTAAGAAGCCTTACCAACCACTCTGTAACTTAAAGTCTGAATGCCAGTCAGTACCACCCTGCTATACTGTGTGATGACTAGAGCAAAACAGGACTGCAGATGCCCACTTCTTCCCTTGTGCTCCTTCAGACAGAGGGGCTTAATGCTGTGAGAGGTACCTCCACCAGCTGTAGCCACCACTTTTCAGTTTACTTTCTTTTTCAATCCTATGGACTGAAATGGATCATCACAGTAGAGCTGGTAAGCATGTAGCTTGTAGGATTAAGTCTTCTAAG
Source organism: Odontophorus gujanensis (assembly GCA_013399175.1). Classification (NCBI taxonomy): domain Eukaryota; kingdom Metazoa; phylum Chordata; class Aves; order Galliformes; family Odontophoridae; genus Odontophorus; species Odontophorus gujanensis. The sequence goes on along the minus strand of VXAB01010405.1, from coordinate 3,394 downwards.
CAGCAGACATCCACTTACTAAGTAGTAAACCTTAATTAGTTCAGAACTATTTTCTACTATTATTTTTAGGTGTAATTGCCATCCAAAAAAAAGAATATATGGACATTATTTAAAAAAAAACGTCTAGTAGGGACCATGTTTTTAGCATTTATTTGCCAAGGCATTCACTATAGTGATTGATAATAAATGAATAACCTCCGTCCCATATCTGTTAGTTCATAAAATGAGTTTGTATAATCACAGAATTATAGGAGTTGGTGGGGACTTCAGGAGACCAGCTACTCCAAAGCCCAGCCAAAGGAGGTTCCCTAGAGCAGTGTCAGTATAAGTTCCCTTACAGTTCAGTGTCTGAGGAAGAAAGTCTTGAAGGAAAGAGGACTTGGGAACCATTTTACTTCCCATATATAGAAATGCATACAACTAATCTTAAACAGTTCCAAAGTCCAGCTCTGCTGAGTACTGGCTGACTCATTCCATTTAGTATGTGTTGGTGTTTTGCCCTCAATCACTTTTCTTTCTACTCCGAGCTTTTGGGACAGCCAGTTGCCAGATGTAATATAGTGTTATTTTTTCCTGTTTTGTATGAAAAGTTCTTACATGGCTTTGTGGATTTCTGCATCCCTAGAAACCTCTAAAAAAAATGAACAAATCATCAGTATGCTTGTTGCCCACTAGTTAGATTACAGGTGTTAGGCATTTTTTTTTTTTTTTTATATTTCTAATTGCAAGGTAGTTAGCAAGTCATATAGTGCCCTTCCTGTACTCCCCAAAGCAATCTGCTGCCTAGAGGGAACAGTCCTGAGCTGACACACTGTGGGGAGGAGCTCAGAGTGATGTGATGAAGACAATGACAGGACAATGGTTCTCTGAGGTCTTGAATAGTTATCGCAGTCAACCCTCAAAGCACCTTCTTGGAAAACTTAAGTCATTGGAAGATTAATGATGTCATAGGCATAATTATGGTAACCACTGTCATTAATCATAACCAGGTGAATCACTGGGATTCTAAGATAGGTTAGATCTATTAATAGGCTGGTGAGAAATGTGTTCAATTTCTGTTTGAATTGTGTATTCAAGTGTATAGAGGAACTGCACTGCTTGGCCTGTGCTTCTGTAGGTATCTTACTGCTACACATGCTCACATTTTGTCTTTATATCTTGGAAGGAGTAATTTTCATGTATATTTGCCTGAAGTGACCTCTACCTGCTGCTGGATCTGTCTTTTTTGGTATGGCTTCCTCCTGCTGCTTTACATATTGAATCCATTTTGGATCTAATGCTTGAGAGGTCCAAATGAAACACCCCACTGACAGAAAGTCTCCATAAAAATCATGTGAATAGAACCAGTAGGGCTTGTTAAAAATTTACACAGGCTTCTTGAGATGACTAAAAGAAGATAGGCTAGCAGTAACATTACTAGAACTTCACAGCTGTGAGACAGATAATTCCATGGCATCTGTGTCATCTTCACTTAAAGAAGTTAATTAAAATGCATTTTTGAGCTCTGGCTTTACTTTATTAGACAAAACTTCATACAATTTCATCTGTTATGCTGTTTGCTTAGAATATGTAATTTTTACACCATTGCCCTCTAAAGTTTTATTCTGAGAGTTGCTATGTATTTGTGGGAGCGTGATCTTAAATGACAGCTTTTACAAAATAAATGGATTGATTTTTTTTTTTTAAAAGCTAGCTTGAGATTTTCAGTCTCCATTGCTCCCTGACAATAAAATATTATTTACTGTTACTTAAAAACTGCTGCAAAGTTACAGTAGAAAAAAAGCAGTACTTAATTTAGTACATCTTTCGCTGCATTAAAGATAGAAATAAGGTAGCTAAGATGAATGTTTTTCTGACAGTTTGGGATCTTACGGGAAGAAGTTTCTGGTTCAACTAATGTTCAGCTTCAGTTTGTTTTAAATGAGGAAAGAATTTCAGGATCTGAGACTTCTTAATCATGAGTTCAAAATGAGAGTGCTGCCCTTTAAGGATCAGTAGCTAAACCTAGGCTTCCTGGGAAAGCAGCTTTCTCAAATGAAGAGGCAAATTCATAGAATTGTAAACATCCTGAGGTGAAGGGACCCGTGAGAAACATCATTTCCAGCCCCTCCCTTTGTACAGCACCATCCAAGTTTCAAACCCTGTGTCTGAAAGCAGCATCCAAGCACACCCAGGGTCCACAGCTCCTCCTCATAAATCCTGCCAGCTAGACTCATCATCATCCTTGTACCCCTCCTTTGGACACTCTCTTACAGGCTTATGTCCTTTTTGTGCCGTGGCAGGTGTTTCCCATGAGTGTAGGTGCCAAAATCTGTAAGAAGGATTAAGCAATTACCCTCCATCATTAGCACCTACTGTTAGGTGAATCCCTACTTAACTCTCTGTTTATGTAAAATCTCATTCTGAGTTGCTTAAATTTCTCCTAAAGTTGCCTACTAAGGGTGACATAGCAATGGCTATGTTGAATCAAAATTTACTTTGTTCCCTTTTTTCTTTTTTTGGAAAAAAAAAAAACAAAACACCACCACCAACAACAAAAAACCCGAAACAGTTCCCTTCATGCTGATTCCCAACTCTGTGCAATCTGCTTGCTCAAGTACTTCTTTCAAAGTCCTGGTTGTCATTGCAGTGGTTGAGGCATCTGTCTATGTTCCTGTGCTTCCTTGTTTTGAACCACAAAAAGGATTTGCAGGACTTTTTCTGGGGGACAGAAGGACTTACCATGGAGTATTTAGTTAGTGGAACTAAGGTCCTGAAATGGGAGGAGGCTGCATACACTCAGGCTGCTCCCAGTGAGCTTGAGGATGAATAAATAGAGCGAGAGAAATCTGTGTGCATCTCTGGGGCTGCTCCGTGCTGCAGCATTAGTCGCAGGACAGGGGTGACTCCAGCTGTTGTTCCTCTTTGCAGGGCTCCAATCCAGCCTCCCTTCTGCACACTGCTGTGTGTAAATCTGGCTGTAATCATTTTAGCTGCAGAGTCATTCTGCATGCTTCAGTTTATTGCCTCATTACCTCAAAATAATCCCCTGTGTTTGAGCAGGGATGACTTCTGCACTCATCACATGAAGCATAGCACTGTGCTTCCAGTGCTGGAGACAGTTGGTCTGTTTAGGTAGCATTGCTGAGCAATACACAGTTTGTGTAATCGAAACACATAGGGAACTAAAGGAGCTGGGGCTGTTCAGTCTGGGGGAAGGAGGCTGAGGGGAGACCTTATTGCTCCCTTCAAATACCTGAAAGGTGATGGTAGTGAGTGTGGGGTTGGTTTCTTCTCGCTGGTGATAGTGACAGGACGAAGGGAAATGACCTCAAGTTGTCATAGGGGAGGGAGGTTTAGGTTGGATATCAGAATGCACTTCTTCAGGAAGAGTTGTTAAGCACTCGAATAGGCT